>CM057812.1:46681969-47281969 GCA_030067965.1 Latrodectus elegans
ACACAACAAACATCTTGAATGCGTTCAGATACTCTCAAATGTCTTTCTCCGAATAAAGTTTGTAAAATACTAATGCTGCATCATTGATAGATTTCGATACGTAAGGTAGCATTGTGTATAAGTTTCGTCCGCAAACTTCATTTGATTTGAAAGATGCCATCAGAACTGCGATTCAAGACATGCCTTATTCTCATGGCACGTGCTGAAGTACTATCCACCACATGTCGCATGCAAAGTCTCATTGTATGTAAAGGGGGTCGTGTGGGGAATTTGTGAAATGCAATAAAATGCTTTAATTTTGCTGCTTCTCTGTCCTTATTGAGTGTCCTGACTTTTAGCCTATGTAGTGCCGGTGATTTTCATGCCGTTCATGAAAATCAGTTACCGTTCAAACGCTGTTTAGGGTGTTTCACAGTGGCGATCACATTCCAATACAAAAAATTTGTGTTGCCATTTGATATTTTCAAAATTTTTCTCACTGTAACCGTAACTGTTAGAGAAGCACTGTTGTTTTCTATACTATTCTTGAGTACATACCTCAAAATATCTTACGACAAAATTTCATTCACTTTCAATTATTGGTATGATAATTAAAGATTCATATGTCGGGGTAATTTTTATAATCAACTTTTATTTTTTAATGTCAAATCAATTTGTTAATGTAAGTAATCCTTCATAAACGCATCGATTAGTTATTGAAATGCAGCTCTTTGGTTTTTATTCCTGTAACTTTTGGGTTCAGCCATCATTTTGTTGAAATCTTGTAATTATTTGAAATCCACGTTAAACTTTGTCTCAAGTTAACTGTTTGTGGGGAGGAGGCACGACAATAAAGATAGCAATTAATACAAGAATGCTTTTTATATGATTGAAATTATTTATAATCAAAATAAGTGAGAAAAGGATCTATCTACAATTTTATTAATAAAAAGTATACATGTAATTCTCCTAATTTGATAGGTTTTCTTACAAATTCAACTATTCAATATCGCATTTGTTTTTAGACTGATATTTTAATTGTTGCATTAATCAAACCATTATTTTTTTTAAATGGAAATTATTATTTTTTTTTATTCTAAAAGGAAGAAAAAATATTAAAAAAAATTTTTCGAAAGATAATAAAAACATTTTTAAAGGATATTTTAAATTATCATTTTACTCATGTTATAGTGACTTTTTTTTAAAATACATTTTACTGTGTCTTGTCATATGTATTAAATTATATATATTTCATTTATTAATTAAACTATATGTATATCATTGCATTAATATCTTATATTGCGTTTTGCAATTTAATGTTTTTATTCACGAATGAATAGTATTAACATTTGTTTGATTTATTCGAGGCATCGTGCCGAGCTGACAGCCGAATTGTTAACGCTCTTGCTTTCGATTCAACAGTTCGTGAGTTCAAATCCCACCTTGGGCATGGATATTTGTAGTGGTTCGGAATCCACATTAAACCATAGATCCCGGTCTAATTAGCCCTTGTGTGCAAAAAATTACCGTTGAGCGACAGACCAATTCGAGGCATCGCATAGAAACATCGAATAACATTGCTTTTCAATGTATGAAATTTGGTGAAGTAAAATTGTGTAACTTCGAAATAGGCTGTATCACATTGTAATTTCACCGTTCTATAATAAATCAAGCGTTCCTTTTTTCTGAAATATAATTCGAACATATAGTTCAACTTTCTGTTCATCCTCCAAATGATGATGCAGCTGAGGGATTTTTGAAACAGGAAAGACTTCCAGTCTGTAAACAAACCGAAAAAGGAGTCACAGATCGAAGCTTTTTTGTCTTGATTGAAAGTCACTGGCGGCGAAGATTGTTATCGCCCCGAGCATTTATTTCCCGAGATCGATTCATTTTCCTTGTCATATATTCACCACATCGACCTAAATTTGGATCTGCTTATATGTGGCTCAAAAATTATATCTCCTTTTTGTTTTTTTTTTGGGAAAATCAATTATTTTGGATAGCATTTTCTTATTTCCAGCATAAGGACCTTTTTCCTGAAATAAAATTAAAACAGTTCTGCGATTTAAAACTACTTCATTGTGACTTTTTGACATTGGAGCAATTACGTTCTTTTAATTTTTGGGTATTTTTATTATTTACTATATACACTCTGTCTTCTAAAATGATAATTTCCGTTTTTTACTTTTATATTTAAAATGTATTAATTCCTAACAATTTAAAGAATTATTTTTTTTATGATTTTTTTTCTTTTTTTGGAGGCAAAATTGTATCAAAAAAGAATATCCTCTTAAATGCAGACTAACATTGGTCAGAGAATCACTAGAACGTATTTTTGAGGAAGCTTGTGAAAAGAGCAGAAACCTCAATTTTATTCCTAATGATTCTTGAGGTTAATTCATAACATTTTAGGCAAAACAAGAATGAATCATTTCATTTAAAAGATTAAGTACACATGCAAAATTTTCGTTATCTAATCAACAATATATTTAAATGCATTCTTCGAAAATTAGTTGCATTCTCAAAAAATCAAACATCTCTCAGATTTTTTTTTTTAGAATCTTTTGTTTGTAGTAGTATTCGGAGGTAGTTCCCCAACAAATAGTTGTATAAAAATCGCAGCTATAAACGAATGTCTCAACCAATTAGTAAAACCACGCTTTTCAGAGTAGAAAGTTCTTGTTTGATTTCAACCATTGTTTATACAAGGATAATGCAATGTGCTTTCTACTCCCGGATTTATCAGGATATGTTCATGAAGGTTTTCCAGATTTTCTACCATGATTTTACAGGAATGATCTATGGTCTTACAGCAATTTTTCGTTCTTCCCTGTTCCAAGTATGTAAACTGACTCCAAGAATCTTTAAAAGTATTTCGAATATATGCTTAATCAAATGTCTTCAAAAGATTAAAATTCTTGAAGGCAGAGGTGTAAACATATTCTTATAAGTGACCTCTAAATAATTGACTTAAGTTTTCATGATATATAATAACGAAACCTCTTTCTCCCACGAATAGTTAATATTAGTCTTCTGTTGCACGTGTTACAACAACCTGTATTTCAGTGCGTAATATTGTTGGTGAAACATGTGAACTAATTTATGAAAACTATATTATCGTGTCACTTTTCGTTAATTTGAAAAAATCAGAAATGAACTTTCTAGACTCATTATTGAAGCTTTCTAAATTAATAAAATAAGACTAATATGAAATTATGGGAAATAAATATTATTCTAGATTAAATAGAAGCACAATACTAAGGTTAAAATTGAATAATTTAATTAATCGGTGCATAAAATTATCCTTTATTTTTATACTCAAAGATGAATCTACGAACTTCCTTATAAAACTGCATGAGAGATGCATGCTTTTCTACTGTTCTCTTTGATAAACTGATTCCCTATACTCAGTTTTTCTTAATAGATCTATCCTTTGAAAAAGTTTAAACAAAAGCTTTTGTACGAAACAAAACGCTATTAATTATGATTTCCCAACCATATTATTCACCCAATAATGCATTATAGCAAAGAGATGTGATTTCAATAAATCTAAATCAATCTTCACTTTTTTTATTGAGCAAAGGAATCACCGCAGAGCAAATCGCACAATTAAAAGGCGTGTTCTGTAGTTCTGGTGGGGTGTTTCTTTCATCACATATTTAAATATAAAAAGAAACGTTTTCTTGGCCACGTTCCCGAAGTAAAGATAATAGATGTGTAGACAAGGAGACCGCTAACAATATCTTTCCACATACAGCAATCTTCATACATAACCTTGTAACTTCCTTTAAATGTGTAGATACGCGGGTTTCAAAGTTCTTTAGTTTCAGACTTGCTTCTGTATAAGTATCAAAAGAAGTTTAAAACTGCATATATACACGATTAGTTATCAAAAATTATAGAGACACTTCAGATTTATTAAAAAAAAAATCTTTTATTAGTTTGTAAGATTCCAAATTGTATTACATATCAAATGCATTCATCTAGGTATCGATTCATATGAGAGCAGAGTTGTGTTAAGAAAATTAGTATGTATGTACCATTGTTCATGGAGATTTTGTGAAAGCTCTTGGATAAATGGATGCGGAGGATTTTTCGTTTCTTTATTGAACACTCTAAAATAGACCATAACGGTTCAATTATATTGAGATCCGGGAACTGCGGCAGAAAGTAGAAATTTAACTTCATCCTCGTGTTTATCTACCCATGGTGGCACAAATCTCGCTGCGTAAATACATGTCTTATCATTCTAAACTATTCCGTTCCTTGCGGGAAAATTCTGGTTTTGGTATTTGGGACCTGGTCAGAGAGCTAAAATTTCTCTATATTTCACCTCGCGGATTCTTTCTTCATGTTTACTGTTAAATTAACAGAAAACCATGACATGCCATGTTTATATTGTACAATGATCACTTTGGTGCAGTTATTCGCTTAGACATTAAAATCTGCACTTAGTTTCTTTCACTTTCTATTGTTTTGAATTGCTGAGTTCTGTGTATGCTGGCATGGTTTCAGACACCGTACCTCTAGAGACGTCTAAAAGTTATGATGTTGTTGCATGCTCCCGAGGTCAGCATCGCTAGACCAGGTCCATGAGCGCGTACACCTTCAAAAAGTCCAGCACCATAAGTGGATTTTCCATCAGATCTAGTTATGTACTAACTAGATAGGCTCCTATACAGTTTTGCCTCTATTTTTGAAAGGTCGGGCATTTTACATTGTGCGCACTTGAAAACAATTCAATACTTACAGAACTTCAACAAAGCTACCATATACTACCAGAATGTATACATTTCCATTTATAAAACTACTAGTAGCTATTATATTTTTATGCTTACGAAGTGGATTTAAAAATGTCATTTTTATTCACATGCGTTTCCATTATTTTGATAACTACCTGTAAATTAATATACGTACACAGAGAGAGAGAGAGAGAGAGAGAGATTATAACCTTCAAAAAAAAAATTTAATTATATATATCTGGACCTTTATCCAATCAATACATGAATCCCACTCTAGATAAGTCTTAGTGTGACGTCTCTTTCTTTGTCTCTCTCTATATATGTGAAGACTTGCAAATTTCTGTACCACAAAAATCATGATAGGAATTTTCTTAAATTTAATTAAGAA
The DNA here is from genome assembly GCA_030067965.1 of Latrodectus elegans. Lineage (NCBI taxonomy): Eukaryota > Metazoa > Arthropoda > Arachnida > Araneae > Theridiidae > Latrodectus > Latrodectus elegans. The sequence continues at coordinate 46,687,082 of CM057812.1, forward strand.
AAATTATTACGCATGCTGACCGAAAAGTGCAAATTCAAATTGAAATATTATAAAATCCGGAAATTTTCATTTCCTACTGTGTTTTACCATTATCTATTGTCTAGAAATATATTTTTACTTCGTGCACCTCACTCCCCAAAAAATTTTATTTTATTTTATTTTATTTTTTTTTTTTTTTTTTGTTTTAGCTTACATCATTATTATGTCATTTTATTACAATTCTCATTAATTTAAAATCTGCATGACGTCAGATAATATTTCATCTACGTCACACATCGTATTGAGACGACATCGTAATTCCGATTTGTCGACGAATTTGCTGCTTTCCTTGAAATCGCGTTTTCCGAGTTTCAGAAAACAAGGCGAAATTTACCATCGAATGTTTCAGTGCCATCGGGGATAAGAAAAAAGTCTATTCATGATTTTTATCAACAATAAAGAAGTATTGTTTAACTATGTTTTCCATTTGTAAGTTTCAAAGTCATAAAAATTGTCTGTTGTGCTAAATAATTAGTCTTCAAATTTTTAAATCTTTAGCGATATTGCTTCCTAAATTGAGCATGTTGAAAATAGAAGAAAAAGCAAAATGAAAAAACAAGACAAAACATCCACTTTATGATTAGTTTAAATCGGGAAGAACAATTTAAATGTTTAATTTTAAAATATTGTCCTTTTTATAATATTTAATATGAATGTCTCTTGGAATTTACGAAGTGCTGTTTACTGAAGTAATATCTTTTTAAATTGAAATTCAGGGGGATAATCTTATTTTAGGACATGTCAGACTAAGCCTTTAACATCATAATTTAATCCAAATATTTTTAAATTTTTATAAAGGGTAATTAGTTTTAGTAGGAAAATATTTTCATTGATGTTGTGAATTCATGTTTCGTTTTCATATTTCGCAAAATATCTAATAATAAACACTCTATATTCATTCACAAAGGTAACCTATTTCTTTTGTGCATTAGATTTGTCTGATGTGATAAGTGTCAATCTTAAACTGGTAAAAATAATAAATTTCTCAATTTTTCTTTTGTATTAGATATGGCTTTTTATGAAGAGAAGCTTTAAGATTTTGAGCCGTGAAGAGTATAAAATTAGAAAGTTAACTTCACATAGGTTCAGTGGGCAATCTGGATGGCATGACAAATATCTTCGTTCTGTAAGACGGGCTATTTATTTGTCTCAGGTATTTCAGTTTTGAGTCACACTGATGCACATTTTGATAAAAAATTCATCTTATCTACTAAAATTTATAAAATGAAATAAAAATCTCTGGCCAAAAGAACATGTTTGTAACTGTGGCAATTAAATTTCTCTTTCGAAAACCGTCTTGTTGTAAGGTCGAAATTTACTAGAATATCGTGTTACGCCTCGAATAAAAAGTAATCTTTATTAACTAGTATCGGAATTCAACTGAAGAAAGATCGTTACCTATCAAGAGATCATTCAAATGTTACCGCACCATACAAGACCAGTTCGGTTCTGTGCCTGAAAAGGCTTAGGGTCGTTTTAACTGCCAACGGTAGTAACTGTTCTACTAATTTTTTTATATCCCTGTAAACCTTCAATCTGCAAATTTAATGAAATCTGTCTTCATACCATATTGCTTAATTAAAATAAATATCTTTTTTTTTCATTTGTTTCCCTTAATTGTGTTGCAGTTTTAATGGCTAGCAGTGTATATAACAGCCAATCATGTTTTCGCATCAAGAAATATGCAAAATAGATTGTCGTATATTCCAGTATTAAACAGGATTACAAGAGGTGCGGGTAAGGGAGGGTAAAAGATGTGAATTTCAGCACTAAATGTTTTTAAAATAAAGGCATTTCTCTTTTTCGGAAGACAAAATAAAGTATTCTGAACCAACCGTACTAATTGAAAGCAAAGAATTAATTGTGGCTGTTAATTAATACTTTAGCTTTCTTCATTCCATTGATAACTTAAGAACTCGTCAACAAGTTGACTCAAAGTCAATTTCCTTAGATGTAACATTGAAATTACTGAATATTTGAACTGGTATAGAAATGCTTTGTCTGATATTAATGCACAAGTATCTTCTGTTCGCCAAATTTCGATCATGGTTACATTTATGTCATCGAAGTAACAAGTGAACTGTACCTGTGTGGAAAGGATTTAATTTCAGAATCGATATTCGCTGTGCAATTTGATGCGAAGCGTGTGATAATCTGAACAAGACAAAATACATAAAATCTGCTCTAGAGCATCTTCGAATACTACGCATTCCTGTGTTGAAATAGCGTAGTCAAAGTGGCAATAATTGAGAAAGAATAACTTCAGTAAAAGATGAAACTGAATTATATTAATTTTTGAGTGACTTGAAAACTAAATTTTTAAAGGAAATAATTTTTTTATTTTGTTTGATTTCCAATATCTCTCTCTCTCTCATGGAAGAAAGTATTTAGTAATCCTTTATTGTATGTTGCTTAAGTGTGTATTATAAAAATGTCAATTTTTTATGAGCACATAGAAATATATAATTGTGAGTCACAAATATTAATTAACAATTAAATAAAACTTGTTTAGTTTTTCCAGAATTGCTTCTTTTCTTGCCGGTAAGCTCAAATAATAAACTTTTAAGATATTAATGACCACACACACACGCAGTTCTTTTTCGTTTTATTTATTTTGGTATTCACACACATTTGTTCGTTGCATTTCATTAATCTCTGTGAATATTTTAAAATGTCAATATTTTTAGAAATTTTTTTCTGTCTAATTGCTTAAACATTTTTTATTGTGTTATCGTTTAATATGTGAAATTATCTAAATGTTTATTCTGTGAAAATAGTAGTTTTCAGAACTGAGAAATAAATGATATCTAAAAAAGAAAAAAGCTTGGTGATATTTTGAGACAGTTAACATTCTTGAAGTTTTTAGTCCATATAGGTCTAGTCCCGATAGGAGCCAGGAATTAATGTAGGCTTACTAATGTTCTGAAAATTTTCATGGCCTATATTCTGAAAAGGTATAAATATTGGACTCAGCCAAGCAATTACTGCATAGTTAACAAACTTAAAGTAGAATTAAAAACTTTCTGTTCAAATAAAATTCTCTTTGCACTACTGACAACTATTTGGGACATGACCAGAGTTTCTAAGAAAGATAACATAAAGAGAGCTGTTATATTTAGTTTTGTTGATTTACTTATTTTTTAAACCCTTTTTGTTAAATGTGGTCGCTTTAGTGGAATGATGTGATTCTCCAGAATTTGGGCCAGTAGTTGTGTGGAAGAGTAATGTACATAAAAGAAAAAGAGACATTTTTCATAGTATGCAAAAATTTAATTTATTTAATTGATGAATTTAATTTATTGAAATAAGATGATTACTCTATTTTAGTTTTTATGGTTTAAAATTTTTAAAAAGCATACTTTAATTAAAATTGCATTAATATTTTCTTTCTTTATTACATGCTGTTTACTGATTTTTAACATAAATACAGAAATCCCTCCAGTTGTGCAGTTGTTTTCTGAATCCTTGTGAATACGTCGCTCAAGATCATATTTGACCTTTAGTTCATCATAAAAATAATGCTGAATTAAATTGACAAATATTAATATAAAATTAATATTTGGAAAAATTTTTCGCTTGTGATCTCTTCTTTCTGAAATGACGTTCTGAAGGAATAAGATTATACTGTCGGCAGGAAGTTAAAAAATTTTCCTTTAAAAACTAGAATAAATATCTCTGTTTGTGCCAGAAGTATAAATTACTTTTTTTTAAAGCCAATAAAATTCAATTGATACTTGGCTGAGCTTGTAGAAGAATGGTCAGGGCCCCGTTCATGAGTCCATAGGTTCGCCCCTTAACATGAATAAATTAATAGTGATAAGTATAAGAACAAAAAAAGAATATTAGGACTAAGAATTAAGACAGGAGAAAAAAATTATATAAATACGAAAATTATTTAGACGCGAAAAATTATTTTAAAGTAATTTTTCGCGTCTAAACTGTTATCGTAGACCGACAAATATATTTATATAATATTAGAGCTGTTAAAATTTTTTCCCCAAAAAATACTTGGATGATAAAGGTTAGTTTTCGTATGAAATCAATTTCAGTTTATACATACATTTGAATTTTACAAAAATATTTCCTCTTCTATTCGGTTTAACCGTTCGTGGGATCGATCCCCAACTCCGGCTTTAGATCCTGTAGTGGTTCGAAATCCACCTCAAACTGTCGATCCCTGTTTAATTAATGTGCCAAAAATGAAAATTAAAAATATTTCTTTTTCCTTTTCAACTGAGTAAGTTCAGTTCTACTGTTCGTGAATTTGATTCCCATATTAGTAGAAGTTTGCAACGGTTTGGAATCTTCTTTTAATTGTATATACCAGATGAATGAATTTTGTGTGCAATAAGTGATCGTATATTTAATATACTGACGTGTGATAGCTGAATGGTCAATACTGTCATATTGTTGTGAATATGCATAGCTCGAAAGTTCGATTCCTGTAATTGATATTTGCGATGATTCGTATTTCACTTTATTTCCCAGGTCCTGATAGAATTTTTTCTCTTGATGATTGTGTTTGGTTTCTTGATCTGAATGGACGAATCATAATGGCATAAAGATTGCCTAATGGAAAAATCCTAAAACACAGTTTACAATATGTGTGTATAAAGTGGTAGGAAAGATCCCCCAACTCAAATATTTACTGCGTCGTTTTACCTTGATGAAAACTTTTTGTGTGTTTAATGATTAATTTGTTACTTATATTCATTTGTCCCTTCCGATTAATTTTGAATGTCCATTTGACAGAAACTTCTGATAGTTCAGATTCTGAGCCATTGACTCAGGTTGATCTATCCTTTGTGCTTATTGAACGCACGATCTTTTGAACTGAAGGCAAGAGTAGGAACCATTTAGTTCGTTCTGATAATAAAAAGTCTTTATTTACTAATTGCTTTATTAACTGTTCGGCGATAAATCGAAACGGTGTCGTCGTGAGTTTTCATTTTAGCCCGTGTTCTTTTTTAATTAAAATTCGACGACTTTTGTTTCTCTCTCATCAAGAAATAACTAATATTTTCACCATCATATTTATTTTATTTTATAGTGAAATTTTATGGATATCTATTCTAACTGACTATTATAAAAATATTTTTTTAAGGGTGCCTTTTTTCTCCATCTCTGAATTGTTTACTTAAAGCTTATTAAAATGTGTGTTTATTTCTCTGCATAGGAATTTATGGTAATATGTAACCTCATTACTTTTTATCTAATATTATAGAGCTATTTTCATTTTATTTCAGATTATAGAGCCATTATTTATGACCATTGCCAGGGTTAAGAAGAAAAAGTTTTAAACAAATTTTTCATTTATTTTAAAATTATAACTTTCTTACATGTAAACTCTAAAAGTAATTGGTTTTCTCCTTTGAAGACAGTTATCTTTAATAACTTTAAAATTACCTGAAGCTCAATACCCATAAAAATCGAATCTTTAATTTGCGAGAAAATTGGTCCAGTATTAAACTCCTATATCTTAAAACATTTCAAAAGTATTTTTTCCCGAATCTAGAAAACACATGTATCTCAAATAATTAGTTTTTAGTATGTACAATACATGTTATTTAAGAATTATCTCATTGTGTGTGCTATGTATCGTATTTAACTTTAATACGTTTTTGGCTTAAAAGGAAAATATCATATTTAAAAAGAGGAAAAAAACAATGGTACTTGATGTTTGTTTTAGTCATTTTTATGTTGGATACTAAAAAAAATATTAAAGTTTACTTTGATTTTAAATGCAAGTAATAATTAAAATAGAATATTTTGATTTTTTATGATTATATATATATATATATAAAATTTTCAATAAAACGCTGGAAATTCTGCTGTAGGAAGATTCTTTGTTATAAAATTGTAGTAACAAGGAATATAATGATTTAATTTTCCAAACCTAAAATTTGATTTTTATCTTCTAGTAAAAATTTTCTTTTCGACTAAAAGCTTATTTTTAATTTATTTATGGGTGCATAGTAGAAAACTTAGAAATATTTTAAACTAATTCTTGAGATGAACTAATTTAAAGTTAATAAGATTTCCATTTACAAGTCTGAATAAATTTTGTCATTTTAGTATGAGTTAATATTTGAATTATAACATTATGTAAAACCAGATTGGATCTGTGAATGTATGTTTTTATGAAAAGTACTCTTTTGACAAATGAATTTACAATTTCTTTTATTTGGTAATTTCTTGTGTGTGTGTAGTATTAAAAAATTGGGCAGATTTTTTTTTTTTTTTTTTTTTGTGCAGCAAAATTAAAATAGCATTTTACACTTATGGTTTTGTTAAACAAGTACTAGTGATAACCGTATTCAGTAGAATTATATTTTGCTCATATAGTACTTTATGAGTCAAAAGATATAAAATGATAATCTATAAGCAGCATTTGCATAGCATTACAAGAGATGCATTTAAATATTAATAAAAAATTTTGCAAAATTTACAGTACAAATAATTTCCAAAACAATGGTTTCTCTGGTTTCCAGAAAATGAAGTATTCTAAACACCACCGAACACCTTAAGAAAGGCAATCAATTATGGTTGTTGCTATATTCTTCGGCATTCATTATTTTATTATTGTTTAGAATTACAAACTAGTTTCTAAACAGCTTTGACAAGACTTACAATCACCCAAAGTTTATGAATCCTATTTAAAAGTAATAGCCAAATAGACTATAAATAAAACATGTGATTATTGTCTACAGAAGGCTAATCCAAACTTTGCTCTTGTATCGCAAGTTCATTTACTTGTCCATCCATTCCAGATGGACACAGAAATGAAATTATATATTTTTGAGAAGAAGTTGCCTTGTAACTAGATATCAAGCATATGAGCCTCAAGAGCACAAGACACACTACCTCAGCATTATAAAGGGTACATTGTTATGTTTATGCATTGTTATGTAGAAATACTATGATCTAATTCAGATTTCATTGGGACATCACTGACTGCTACCATGTTGAAGCGACAGATGCCTTATTGCGGCAGTTTTAAATATCAGGAATGAAATTGGATACCATATTACCAGATTTTTGCCTCTGTTCTCTTAGTATAGAATTACTACAGCAATCGGCCCAGTTTTCATTTTAATGACCAATAATTCACGTTCATATTTATGTATGATCGTCAGTAATTACTTGGAAAGTGAGGGAATTGTAAATGAGATGATCATTTGATCTAAATCCTGTTGCCTTTACTCCTGTTGTAAAGCATAATTAAGAGAGATAAATTTTGCATGCTACAAATGAAAAGTGTTTTCATGACCTATTAATTCCATTTACTTTTTGTTAAGGTTTTATAGTTGAGGAAAATTCAATTGTTTTCTTCCTTATGATTCTTCGTCTGTTTTATGGATGAACATGTTTGCTACTTTACTGTCACATTTCACAACAATTCAGAAGTACTTGTAAATTTGATTTGATACCACTGTATACTTGATTTTTAAAATGAAGCCACGTGTGGGCACTGAAAAACAAGTCATTATTCAAATAAATTTGTCATAATGTTAAAAGAAAATTTTGGAAGAATAAAATTCTCAAATACTGAATTTTTGTATTTTATTTATATTTCTTGTTTGCTTGATTTTAATACAGTATTCCGTACTTTGTGTGATAATGCTTAAACTGTTTATTTCATTATCATATTTTATTAAAGAGAAAAATTGCTTAATATTTGCAAGTGACTAAGCAAAAAAATATTATCTAAATACTTAAATATTTTTTTTATTCAAAATATGTCAGTTTTTATTAAAATTGACTGCAACACACACACAAATTTATATATATATATATATATGTGTGTGTGTGCATAATTAAAGTTTTAATCAATGATTTAAATTTTTAGTCTTATGTATATTTCTGTATTATCTGATGTTTCATGATATATGCCTTGTGACTGCAACTTTTTTTTTCTTTTACAGTTTCAAGAGTTAGAAAATATCAAAAATGAATATTAGCTGAGGACCTTTTTTTCAGCTTCCAGGTACATAGTAATTTTAAATATTTTATATACTATGTCATAATTACAATAGAATTTGATTCGTTAAAATAAATTATGAATTCGAACTTTTTATTGTGTATCCTATAATTTGAAGTATGTTATACCAATTTTGTCCATAAATTAGGGATCAGTTTGCTTTTTTAAATTAATATTAATATCAAATATTTTATTGCTACACTTAATATTTTTCATAATTTGTTAGTTTAATTTTATCAAGCCTTATTTTTAAAATTTATTCGCACTGTTCTGAATGTAATTTACACACAATCTTTTTCCAATACTACATTCGTCATGATTTTTGTGCATTTATACTGCGTATTGAATGAATTCACTTAGTTAAATAAATTATAAAACTGTAATATCTTTTAAACCATTTCTTTTTAATTGTTTTTAAAATAATTAATTTATGTTGTCTATTGGCTGTTATATTAAATATTTGAGGATGCGAATTAAAATTTTGTAATTTTTAATAGTCTAGCATGTTTAGTGTGGATTATTAAAAAAAGCAAAAAAAGAAAAAAATTTAATTTGAAATTTTACTTGCAGTTATGATTTAGAAAATAGATTTGTTTCCTTTCTTTCATGTTTGTCATTAAATATCATTGATTTTTTTTTTGTACATTTATTCTCATTAAAAATTTTAATAGTTTATACTTGTTTTTAAAAAAGTTCATCATTGAGAACTCTATATTTATGTAAATTACTCAATATTTATTTGCATTAAAATTGGAACATTCAAGATTTATATTTAAAACTTAATTTATCTCTTGAATGTTCCAATTTATATTATAGTATTTTAATATTTAAATTCTTTTAACTTTATTGTGTTTTTTTCATCGTTTTGAAAGAGGGAGATAATTATCTTTTTTTATTATTTTCATGGAATTCTAATTATGATTTCATGCAAGCATCTTCAATTAAATTTAAGTCAGACATATGTGGAGGCATTTTTTTACAACCTGTATTTTATAAAATAACCATAAAGGGTATTTATATTCTTTATTATTACTTTAATTAAAAGGATTGAAAATCTAACTGCTTTTATAGAATGCTTGGTAAATTTCATAAGAATATTTAGTGTATGATTTCGGAGGTACAAGATATCTATTTCTCTTCCACCACAAATTATTGGCTAAATGCTCCTTAAAAAGCCTGGCAAAAACACTGCAGAATGACAAACCATTTTTTTCCCTCAATTTCACTCTCTTTTCATAGTCTTTCCATCTTTCTTCTATCATCAAAAGACATCTTTTCACATATCTGTATTGACTTCAAATTAAAAGAGGTGGAAATATAATTATGTGCTATAATTGTATTTTGAAATTTTCAAAGGGTCTATAATGTATATTAGTCTTTCTGCAAACTCTTGACTTAATGACAACTGTACAATTAACAAATTATTTGCAACTATGTTACTAGCTAAAAATAATTATAAATTGCAATTTAATCTGTAAAATTTAGTTTGTATCTTGATTGATTCATTTTAAAATTACATGTCATTCATTTCTTGACTTTTAAAAATTATTATACTATAATGTTTCTCTGTTATCAATAGAGAACCAAAACAAAATGAAATATTCTTCCTGAATTTACTTTGTATTCCATTTTTGAAACAATTTTAAAATTCTAGCAAAAATGTTAAAATTTTAGAATAATTGGCATGAATTTGAAATGGATTTAAATTAGAATATGTGCTATAATTGAGATATATATGACAAATAGAAAATGAGTCGTTTTTAATGTATTAATTACCATAGCAATGTATAGGTAATATAATAACTATTAGTTTTAAATGGTCATGAGATAAAGCATGATAAAACTAAAAACATTTCAAGCAAAATTAGTATTAGCAAGAAACATAGGCTCTGTAAATGGGCTTATTATTGCTTTCGAGGTAATTTATTTAAATTTTATGACAATACTCTTTTCTAGAATATAGAAATTTCTAGTAGTTTATCATTTTTAAAATATTTGCAAATATTTTACAATGAATGATTCTTAAGCATTATGAGAGAAATATAAAATCTGCATAGTCATAATAATTTTTTCTTGCTTTTTCCCTGATGAAATAGTTATTATTAGATATTCAAGTTTAATATTTGTAGCAAATAGCTCAGAAACAGTCTGATCTAAATCTAAAATTGTTCAACCTCGATATTTTTGTATATCTTTTTAAATAATATGATATAAGAAAGATACATCATGCTAGAGTTATTTATTGAAACAGTCTAGAGATTAATATATTAAAAGCTAGTTGCTTAGATTTATTTTCAGTGTATGCAATTAATGTTTTAGAAAATTTGCAATGCAACTATTCTATCAATTGAAAAAATTGTAAATAAAGAAATTTCATTCATTGCATTTAATAACAAGATTTAATTTTCAAAATCACAAAAATATTCAACATTTAAAAAAGGAAATGAAAAAATTTGTTTTCATAATTATAAAGGGAAAGAAAATGTTAACTATGTAACGACCTTTAAATATAATAGGCAAAAACTGACACATAATTCTTTCAAACTTGTAAGTTTTCTTCTGTACATATACACATGTACTTACTAAAGTCCTTTGGCACTGTTTCAACTTCAAAATACTTATTACTGCATTTATAAAAGCTGTGTATAGATATAGTAAAATAACCTTGCACTACTGAATAAAAGTATTTAGAAACCATTTAGTGGGAAACTGTGCAATTAGAATTCTTATCTCAAAAATTAGACAAGATAGAAAATATGATCTACAAATTTATAGAGCATCATCGCTTTTGCATGAAAAAAATCCTTGTGGACACTAATGCAAAGAATAAAAAGTGTTAAAATGCACATTTTTTTATAATTTTATAGGCTGACATCGTGATGGACTGTGGTGGCCTAGTTTTTTAGGGCGTCTTTCTCATTATGGGAAATAGGGAATTAAAATTCCTGCTATCACTAGGGCATGTTAAAATTAAGTGGTCGGGATATCTTCCAAGGGAAATGATAACTCTGGGTGTGGCAGGACAAATATTGGGTGTCTTTGGCTTGGTTCTCGATTCAGAATCGTGAAGACTTCACCCATCTGCTATCTAACTGGTAGAGCCCAACTCAGAACTAAGTACAGGGAAGCATCCTGTTGCAAACCTTACATCATGTGGCTTGAACAGAAAGAGTAATGATTAACTTTTGAGCAAAAAGCATTACATAACTATAGACACAATTGCATCGCTTATGATTCCCTACAAAATCCTGATGTGGTTCAAACTCTGAGTGTTGCATACTTATATTATTTGTCTTTATAAAACAGAGACAATATGTAGATTATGTTAGTTTCTTGTCGATTCAACTCAAATTGCCTTGATTTTTGAATTTTTTGCAGTATGCATATTCATAAAGATAGTTATAAAAGAAAAACATTTTCTTTGTGTTGTTTTATATTGGTGCTCAGTCATGGAGAAATTTTCTAAAGCTGAGTATTGTGGTTGTTTTACTGTACAGTGAATGTAATCAACAACAAGATTAAACTAGCTTCCTTGCAAGCCAATATCTTTCTCATCAAACCATCTAAGCATTATACAAGCAGCCAAACAGTCAGCACATTGGCCTTTGGTTTAATAGTTCATGGATTTGAATCTCATTTCGAGTTTGGATGTTTATAGTGATTTAATTTCTTCTATAAACTGTAAACCCTGGCCTAATTAATTGTAGTGTGCAAAAAATAAACATTGAGCCACAAACCAAAACAAACTAAGCTTGTTCCTAAGTATTAGTCTATGCTCCAATGTGTGTAACATGAAATTCAAGCAAGGATCAAAGCATACATTTGCAGTTTAATGGTGAGAAGTTTGAAGATCACAAATATTTTTAAACTATATTGTAATTTGTATTTTTTTTTCTCATTTTTTTCTAGTCAGTGTAAAGTTAATTAAAAAACAAATACTTGTTTTAATAGTTCTATTCTTTGGATTAATATCTGCAAGGTTTTCTTGTATAAAATTGATGATGCTTGACAACTTTGTAAATCACATTTTCCCCTTATCTTATTCTGTTATAGGAGTAGTAGTGTTAACATCACAGTATTCCTTTAAGTGTTGTCCTATCTTGTTTTATTCAGTAGCTCATAATTACTTTACTATACTTGGACACCGATTTTATAAATGTAGCTGTAATTGTTTCAAAATTAAGAGGATGGCACATGACCTAAGTAGGCATACTGTGTATATAACTGTATTTGTATTTATATGAAATTGTAGGGAGTAAATAAGGTGATTTATTTAAAATTGTAAAAATTCTTATTTGATCATTAATATTTTTCCATAAATTGCTTAAGGTTGGAAATTTTTTTCTGATAGAAAGACATGCATCTTGTATTCATCATTCCAAAAACGAAGCACGTACAAACAATCAGGATATTATGTTGAAAGTGTGAATTTTTACATAGAAAGTGTGGATTTATACTTGTTAATTGACAGAAATGTAGTTTTTACATTAATAGTTGCATATGCTATCTAGTTGAAAACAATAATTGATTTCCCCCTATTTTAAAACTCTTAATATTGTCAACCAGATTCAAATTAAATGGCATAGTTGTATTGAAATTATAATTCTGTTTTCCCTTTGCAATATAAAATTGAAGTAGATGTTGCAGGGATTGGGCTAAATATTACCTTGAAATTAAAAATAGAAATTACTTGTATTAAAATTATTTTAACGAAAAATATTGGAAGTGACACTTGATATTTTTATATTTACTTGCATTCTAGTTATTCACTTATGATATAATTTGTATTAAATTTTTTAATCCATTGTTATTAGAACTATATGTGATGAATAGAAAAATTCTTAATTTTTTTTCTTCTTGACTTATAGTATCCAGTATGGATACGATAGAGGGACGCCCAGCCCGTTATGGGGTTGGGGTGAAGGAGCTGCGAGAACTGATGGAATATCGAGGTAGAGAGGCAATTCAAAAAATAAAAGATGAATACTCAAGTGTGCAAGAAATATGTAAGAAACTTTACACTTCGCCTACAGATGGTAAGTAGTTCATTTCAGTTATTTAAACTTGAAAAAATTTTCAAAAGAATCATAAATACTCTCACTTTTTTTAAAAAAAAAATTATGTAATAGCAATTACTTTAAATTGTGGCATTTATAATTAACACACAATTAAAATTCTTACTTATACTTTTGACGTGTCAAATATTCCACATTAGGTGTGAATAGTGTTAGTTTACTTAAACTCAAACAACATTTTTCGTAGAATGAAAGAGTAATATGATACTTCATTTGGTTATGAAGCAAATTGATTAATTCAAATTTATTTCCAATAGTAAATAAAAGAAATTTTGTAGAATATATTTTATTAAATTGTGTGATCCTATAATTTATTTCTTCTCATTCAAAAACATTGAAATATCCACAAATTATTAATTAAGAAGAAACAGAATACACACATCAAATTTACTTGTATTAAAATTCTTTTCATCTATACTGTATCTATCACCTATGTGTCACTAAAAATTAATTTATCAATAAAGTGGAAGTAAACCACATTTTTATAAATTTTTCTTCAACTGTAAATTATGTTTTTATCTTAACAATTTTTGTTTATTGTTTAGTAAAATAAATGAAAAATTTTTTTGATAATTTTCAAACATATCAAATTCAACTGAAAACGTAAACATTTCAAAACACATCTTAATAATATTTTCAGTATATGTAACCTAACTTTAAGTACTGGAAGGTGTCAAAGTCAATGTCTAAAAAATTAATATTTTTAACATTGTGATTTTAACTGAATGATTAACATACAATCTTCAATTCATAAGTTTTTACATTTGTTAGTCAAACTAAGTGTATACAATTGTTGTAATGATTCTGAATCCATTAAGTATTTTAATAATTTTTCAATTATGAACATAATATGTGATATGAGACACAAATTTGCTAAATTTTTACATTTTACTTGTGCAATTTATGTTTCATTAAATAATGTAGTCATTTATATATTTTAGGTCTGAGTGGTTCTGCAGCTGATATTGAACATAGGCAAAAGACATTCGGTGCAAATATCATTCCTCCAAAACCACCGAAAACATTCTTAGAATTAGTTTGGGAAGCCTTACAAGATATCACTCTTATAATATTAGAAATCGCAGCTGTAGTATCTTTAGGTCTTGCATTTTATAAACCTCCAGCAGATTTAGAATTAGGTAAGATTTTACTGAAATTTGAGTGAGTCAGATTTTAATAATACACATTGTTGGCTATAAAAATTTTTACCAGAAATATAAGTAACAAAATATTTATTATACTAAAACTAACAAGGGATTAAATTTTTAAGGTATTTAGAAAGTCTTGATAAATAAGTTACCAGAGCAACTACTTATGTTAGAAATAACAGCATTTATACACCTGTGCAACTAGTCAAACGCTGCATTTTAGGTACAAATATAGTTGTCCATTTAATTCCAGTATGGTGACACAATTAATTGACTACTATTAATCAGATATTTTCTGTTGATGTCTGAGAAACATATTTGCCAATATAACAGCCTAAAATTTTCTGCACCTTGGAAAGTGTACAGTTCTAAAAACATTTGGTAATGTATTATTTGTTTGAAATGTAGCATTTAACAGTACTTGAGTAAATTAGTACCACACAATCTTTAACAGATGAGAAATGTAATGGCTACTGTTTAATGGGCTGTCAGTATCTACAGCTATCCAAAACTTGCTTTCACTGCCACCCAACATCATCAGTCTAAGTGATCCAATATATATCAAATGAAAGACAGTAATGTGCATTTTTCATTATGCTGCAGTCAAAACCAGATTACTAGATATGTTGTGCTTTGTTCTTTCATTCAGTTCATAAGTTTGATTCTCAACATATTAGATAATTCTAATGATATTTAATCCACTTTAAATTCTATGATTTTATCTAACTAGACTTCATGTGCATAAAATGACTGTTGAATGATAAACAAATTGTTTGTTAAATGATAAACAAATTGGTATTTTTCAGTATATGTTACCATCATAAAATTCTATTAACAGAAACAAGATTACTCTGAAAACACATCATGCCTTTTCTACATTTACCCTCGCCATTGATCACAATTAAAGTTACTTCTATCTGTGACATAGGAAAAGTCATATTTTCTGAACTAAAACTTCATGCTGCTGTAAATGCCTTTGAATTGTTTGGTAGACAATTACTATCTTGGAAACAATCTTTTTCATAATTCATCATATGTGGCTTGGCTTTAAATCCTAATAAGGTCTTGTAGGTAACATGTCCATCTTTAGTGTTGAGGATTGCAAACGCCTGAGATCCAACATTACGTTCTGTATGACTGAACCATGAATTTCATATTCTTTTGACAAAAATGGAATTGAATTTACAAGAGCATCAATACTGCTATATAAAAATTTCAAGTCTCCTATGCTCCAAATCGAACTCTATCAAAATTAGAAATGTGCTAATTATTCATTTCTTTTTCATACATGGGACATTACATCAATTTTTTGCTTGCCAACTATTTTCAAGTAAAATTTAAACATTCTATTTGAAGAAAATGCTGCATAATTTCTTTAAAAAATTTGTTTAAGAAGCATACTGTACAATTTCTTCATTTAAGCACACTATTAGTACTGTGACTGCCTGTTTTAAATGAATGCATTAAAAAACCTATATAAATACTTCACCAAAGTAAAGACATGCCAGGAAGAATTCTTGCGTTTACTTAAGTTCGTGGGTTCGAATCCCACCTTGGGCATGGATGTTTGCAGTGTTTTGGAATCCACTTTAAGCCGTAGGTCCCGGTCTAATTAGCCCTCATGTGCAAAAGAATGACCATTGAGCGACAAACAAACAAACACGTGTGTAATGTGTTGCCTTCTTAATGTAGCAACTGTAATGACCAACAATGTATGAAATGAGTTTTTATAATTCCAGTGCCTCAGAATTACTTTATAAATTCATTTTATTTTTAAATTAATCCTTGAAAAAACTTCCAATTGGTTATTGTATATTCAAACAGTTGGCAATTTTATTAATTGATAATAAATTATATTATGTAGATTGTTAAATTTGTTTTAATGTGTTAAGAGCAATTGTTTAATTTTTTTAATTATTTTACGTATGTAATAACTGCTTAAATTAAACAGTTTTAAAATATATAAAGAAAGTTTGAGCTTGAAGCCATTTATTTATATTAATTTTAAAATTTCAATTTTCTGGACTCTTATAATTTTTTATATATTTGCTTTATGTTAAAAGGTAGCTCTTAAAATACCTTTTAATTTTTATATTTTATTAAAATTTTTTATATTTCATTATTATTCTGATTGTTAAAACAGAGTTCACAATATTATAAAAATTATGTTTCTCATTATTTGTTAATTCTTATTCTTAATCAAAATATTGCAAGTACTTAGAAGGAAATACTACCAAATTTTAAAAATATATAAAAGAGCTTTTATCTCATTTGTGTGAAAAATTTATGAAACTTAAATAGTCCATAATATAGCAGCAATTTAATTTCAATTCAAAATTATAAAATCAATTTATTATAATAAAATAAATTTTATATATTTCTCACATATTTCCAATGTTAATGCAAAATTTCTATTCTTCCTCAATGCTATTTTTAAAGCAAACTCTTTGTTAATAACTTTTATAAAAAATTTCAAATTTTTGGTTTCATTGAGAGCTAATTCTTATGATTTATCTTAAAAACATCTTTTCTTATATTTTTTTACTTATGCAAATTGTTTTTTGAATGGTACATTTTATTAACAGGAAATTTTAATTAAAAGTTCAATATCTTAAATAAACATCGAATATTCTTAAAGAAAATAAGTTGAAGTATCCACCAACCAGTAAAACCAGTATATATTACATTGAAATTATAAGACATTCAGCTATCATAAGTAAATTTTGTATACCTGCTATTTTTTTATAAACTATATTCTGACATGTCCCATTTGTTTATAGTTTTTTTTTTTTTTTTCAATTAAATATATAATGTCAATTTTTATGCTAGAAATAAAAAAATATGAAGGAAGTAAAAATATTTTTTCATTAAAATCTTTAAACCTGAATTATTTGGAAAGATATATGAATTTATTAATATGAATTTCTTATTTCTGTTTTAACGATTCTTATGACTTCATTTTTAAAATCTTAAAACATGTTAAGAAAAAATAATATTCATTAAGCTTAATTTCCTTAAAAAATAATTTATTATTTATTTTATGAATTTGTCATAAGAGTCTCTTAATAATTTTTAAAAAATGTTTATACTTAAATTATTCATTCAGGATAATAAAAAATGTAGAAATGTGTCTTAATGTAAACATATATTTCTTATGGATAATCAATTTTTCAGAGTATTTTTGTATAAAATGTGGATATATGAAGAGTATTTATTTCAAATTTGTGAATTAAGCTTGCCAACTATTATTTATTTATTGATATTCAAAATAGAGTTTGAATGATTTTTTTAATAATTTGTATATTTTGTTTTTCATTCATTACTGAGACTTTCATGTTAAATTTCTGCTATAAATTGTATGTAAATCATTTATTGAAACACATAAACATGATCAAGTACATTTTAAATTAATCTAATTTAAAAGTATTAAATTAAACACAAATTTGGAAATGAAACCGTTATAATTTAGTTATTACTTTTATTTAGTCTAAAATAGTTAACTTTGTTAAGTTATTTGAGTGATAATGTCTGTATATTTATCAAATATTTTGTATACTCATTTTTACGTATTCTAATTTGTTACTAATTTGAAACTGATTGCTTTAATGATACATTTTTGCCATGAATGCCATGTGAATATAATTTCAATTCAATATGAGAAAACATTTCACATACTAAAATGTCTTGCCTTCATTTAATTAAATGCTTCCATTAAAAGTCAATAAAACAAAGCATAGTTATGTTAATTTATAATTGCCATAATTTTTTAAAGAAAAACCACGCTAGCATAAGTGTGGCATTGAGGAAAATACTATAGAAATTTTTAATCTGCACAGAAATAACACATAAGTATAAATGAAGCATTAAATTATATTGCAGTAGAATCCCTATGAACATCACTCAACCTAGGTTTCTTATAATAATAGGTGTAGCAGATAAAAAAATGCATTAAACTAAAGTACATAATTTTTAAGGTTGGGAAGTATTGATTTTATATTTTCCTGTAGGTATTTTTAAAAATGTATTCCCATTCTATACTATAAAGAAACTTGCAACAAAATATTAATTTAAATGATAAAAAAAAATGCTTACTTTTGCTGCTAACAAAAATATCTCCAAATTTTAAATTGTGAAAACTTTACTTTGTGAAAATTAAAGATTTTGAAAATCTGCGATTAAATAAGAATCTAAATAGTATTGGTTTACAAAGTTATTGTATGTATCTTTGCTGAACAACCTCTTTCTTTGATGATATAATTTTAAGATAGATATTTGATAATATAATTTCAGATTATTCAGTAATATTTAAAGTTATTGATATTTTTTTCCAATTGCTAATTACTTTATACTAATTGCTAATTCTTCATTGTGAAACACAATGTTTTTATTTCTTCGATGACGTGAACACCGCTATCCAAAAAATTCAACTTCTAAACATGTAAATATTGGTGATTACTTCTAGAAACAGTTATAAATAATTTTACTTGGCCTTTTATTGATTTTTATATTTGTTGAGAACTGTGTAAAGTCATTTTAATTTCAATTTCTTCAAATTTTTATATAGAATTTTAATCGTGAAAATAAGTTGAAACCAAAGAAGGTAAACATATTAAATTCAAAAGTAGAAACTTGTCACAAATATTTTGAAAATTTAATATTTCTTAATGACTTTGCAGAATTTGAAGGAATAGTGTTAACTGGGAATTAAAAATTTGAAAAATACTTAAAATTTCAATTTTTAATAATTGCTTGATAGTAAATTTTATGATTTTTGTAATCTCTATGAATTTTTAATTAATTTTTAAGTTTTAAAATTTTTGTAATCATACTTTAAGAAATTATATAAATTTTTACACTAAATATTCATAGTAAATTCCCATTTCTTAAACTTATATTTTAAGTTTATATTTTAATTAATTTTGTGATTAAATTTTTAAAATTGAATATTTGTTTATGAAAATTTAAAACTTTGTTTTGAGAAAATATTTATTTTCCAATTTTAATTAATCATATAAAAAAACTAGTTTATCAAATATGATTAATAAAAATTAGAATAAGTGATAGTTTAAATTTCATAAATTAATTTATGAGTAAGTAAATTCTCAATTGTTGTCAAAATTATAACTATTCAGTTAAAATCAATTTTGTGTGAAAGAGACGTATTTTATCAAGTAAAATTATATATATATTTTGGGAAAAATATTTCTTAAAAATTTTTAGTAATTTTATTAAATGTGTGTATTACTCTTTTAAATATAGCTCCTATTTAAATAATATAAATGAGGGGTTTAAATAATAAATATTGTTGCATCATTAATTTTAAATGTTTCAAGGTCTATGTATACACAATTATAAATATTATGCTTAGAAATCTTATTTCACTAAAGTAAATGTTATTCAGTAAAATCATTAAAATTTAGTAAATAATTACAAAAAGGCAGTAAAATCTAACACAACAGAAAAGGCATAGATTTCCTATTGTTACAACTTGTTATAATATTCAATTATTTTAAAATTGACATTATATATCCAGAATTTCCTTCATCTCCATTTATTTTTACAGCTTTCCTATTTGAAATCTTAAATTAAAATCAATGAAGTCTAAGTAACTTAATATTATTTTGTTTCAATTGAGTGTCACTCCATTGAAGTTAATTTTATCATAATTATTCATTGGTTAGTTCAGATGCATGTTCAGCATTAAAAGGCCGGTTAGAAAAAAACATTGTATTGTGTATCATATTTATCTATTTTATTTATATGACAATTTATTACTTTTTGAGCTAAAATAAATACTTTGTTAAAAAAAATTTTTTTTCATATATAGTTTTCAATGTTAAATTTAATATCAAAAATTTTAGAAATTTGACAAAAAAATGAAGAATAAAAGCAGTGACATTTTAAATATTGAGTATAAAAATATACTGTATTATCAAAAAGTTTTTTCTTAAAATTAGTTTGTTTGTTTTTTTTTCTTATCAGAATTTACATATTTTTAATTCACTTGAATTACTTTTAGGTGGACATGATGATACTGAATCTGACGCTGGGTGGATTGAGGGTGTTGCCATTTTAGTATCAGTTATAATTGTTGTTCTAGTTACTGCATTCAATGATTATACAAAAGAAAGGCAATTCCGAGGTTTGCAGAATCGAATTGAGCATGAGCATAAATTTTCTGTCATTCGTGGAGGAGAGCTAAATCAAATACCTGTTGGAGAAATTGTTGTTGGGGATATCTGCCAGGTGAAATATGGTTAGTTTTCAATCATTTTATTTGTAAAATATTATAATACTTATGGACAATATTCTTACTAAGATTGTCCTTATTGTGGAAAGAAAAATACTTGCAGAATATATGTATATGTTACAGTGAAAAACCAAAATCTGGTGAATGCCACCATTCACATAGTTGCTTGGTGAATGTTTGAAATATTTGCTAAATACTCTTATTTTTGACTTACACGAGCAAATGTTGACGTTTACCATACACTAATGGTGTCTGTTAAACGTGTCAAAAAATTATATTTTCTACTTTGTATTTCAGTGGCAGTAAAATGTCACAAGAGAGAAGTAACTTTTTCATTTCTTTTAAAAATAGTGACCAAGAACCTAAAACAAATAGTACATTCTGAATTGAGGTAAAAAAAATATAATTAGAAAACCTATTTATGTGATTCAAATCTTATTTAATGCAACAACTTAAACTATTATGACTCTTTGAATGGCACAAATGTCCATTGCTTTGTGCCTAACTTGCTTTTGTTATTGCATCTACTTTTAGAACATTTCTTTTTGCTATGACAGCATGTATAAGTCTTGCCTCTACTTCTCAATTGCTTCTATCTGTTATATTATTTTAGAAGAAATCTTGTGTATGGAAAGTAATTTTTCTTTATAAATTATGAACTTATTATGTATGTAATGCTGCTTGAGAGTACCATTTTTAATTGCCAGTTTAAAAAAGTTGGAGTCTCTATTCATCTGCAACTGCCTACACATTTTATGTAGTTGTATGACCATGGTTGATATCAGGAACTTGTATTCGTACATTATTAATAATTTGAACAGGAAGAAATTGTTTTTGTGAGAAGATACATAAAATTTTTGTTTCTTGTGCTACTTTGCGACCTTTCTTTTTGTAGATTTCTGACTCATATTTTTAGTCATAATTTGATGTTAAGACATGGTAGATTGCAGGTCCTCTTTCATATTTTTCTTTGGAATATGATTTTTGGTATGACCACCACTCAAATGTTTTTCAGATGTATTAAGTTTCTTCAAGCTGTTCTTTGGTATTAAAAATACTAGCAATTTCATCGAATTATTCTTCAGGTTCAATCTTGCTATTTGTTCATTAAACAAAACAAAAAAAAAAAAAACATGTTATGGCTCTCTTTGCTTTAACACCAAATGCAACTTCATAAAGGCTTTTGCATATTCCTTCATTGTATGTAGTGTACTTGGCAAATTGAACAATAGTTAAAACTTTTGATCATTTATTTGTATTATCTTTCATTCTTCTAATTAGCATATCCTTTATATCCTGATTGGAACTTTTAACTAAGCCTTGTGTTTGATTGGATGAAACTTTCCATTTTGAACTATCATAATATCTTTCCATATTAATGCATATTACTGATGTGACTTGATTACAGAATTCTCTACCATTATCTAATTGCAATATTCCTGGAGCTCCAAATGTTAAAAATATTGGAAGTACGTAATAAGCTATTTCTTTAGCTTTCTTAGCTCTCAAAAGTCATAGCTTGACAAACTTAGTTAACTGATCTGGGTACTCCATTATGAACTTATATTCGCTATCTTTGTTTGACTACAGGTTTATCAAATCAACCTAACATCTTGAGTTTTAACTCAGAACTGACCATTGGTTTCACAACAATACCTCTCTTAGGTGCACTGTCTTTTATTTGACACTGTTTGCATAAATTTAAATTTAACATTACAATTTCATATACAATATTTTTGTATTTAACATGTTTAATTATATTCTTCCGCTGTGGCTTATTCTGGTGAGTTTCATATGGTATACTGAAAAATTTCTTATTTAACATCACTGTAATTTCATTTCTCCTGGTTTTAATAATACAATTAACTTTTTCCATCATTAATTTTTAAAATGTCTAAATCCAATGTCTGTAATCTGTATTTAATCGTCCTTAATCCAAAGATGTGTTGCACTTAATTTTATCAGAAACCATTTCAGAAAATATTTTAGAGTGCTTAAAAATAAAAACAATGGTCTTCATTTCTCTCAATGCATGCATTTAACTTTTCATGCTAATGATCATGATTCACTGTAGTATCCATTCATTATAAATTAAGATATAAAGGGGGGGATAAGGAAACTTTGCTCCCACAACCAACCCTTGCTTAAGACTAACAAACACATTAATAAGACTCACAACAGAACAAAGGATTTGTGGGAGGCAGCCAGTCTCTCCGTTGTTTACCTCGTGTCCTATCTTTTCCAACACCACCTGAGCATATCTGTGATTATTGATATACACTGGTGAGGGTCTGAATGTACAAGAATCTAATGAAATATTCGATCTTTCACCAACGTATTGGGTGTGTGATGACATTCTCCAAATTAGATGTTTTACAGTAGCATATATATACATGTATTATATGTATTGAACTTTTCAATAAGTTTTTATGTTTAATTTCTACGTGGATTTTGTTAATTTACTTTATACAGTCTTCTCAAATTTTTTCAAAGTTATACTTATTATATATAACTTTGAAAGAACTTGAGAAGACTCTCTTGCTCTTTTTACTGTTTTTGCTTACAGGATTAAGTCTAAATTAATTTTTTTCCTGTGGTAATCATATATTTATCTTTTGCCAGATTTGATAGGTATATTAATATTTTTAATGTAAAAATATAGCTAGAGTACAAAAACTAAATATTTTTGTATATTATTGAAATTCATATGTATGGTACATTTAGAACTTTTCAAATGTGTTCTTATGCTACAAGAAGAACTTTGCACTATTTTAAGGCCAAATAAGAAATTATTAACCACCATTTAATACCCATTTGATACTGTAAAAATATTCATTATTTAAAAAGATTTCGTTGAATCTTTTAAATCATTCGTTTTTAAAATGTTCCCATATTTGTGTAACATTACTTTCAATTTTAACTTTTTTGTCTAATTTGACTTTTCTTTAACTGAACGTTTTTTTCCAAAGGCATAAAATTTTATTCATTTTAAACTATTTTCAAAGATATATTTAAATTTAAAAAATAAAAACAATTTTAAAATTTGATAATATTTTTAAAGTAACTTTTTTGTATTCAAATAAATGTCTTTACTTTGAATGTAACCCAGCCTTATAAAACTATCATTTTATCTATAATTTTGGCAGAAAATTTTATGTCAATATGTCTTTAATAATTTTTCATTTTAGGTGATCTTTTACCTGCAGATGGTTTGATAATACAAAGTAATGATTTAAAAGTAGATGAAAGTTCTTTAACTGGTGAATCAGATCATGTTAAAAAGGGGGAACATTTGGATCCTGTTTTATTATCTGGTAACTTTGCTTTTTTGATCTAAACTAAATTTACATTAATAAAATTTAAGATCCTTATTTTTAGTTCTTATAATTATTATTTCAAAATATATTTTGTTTAGTTTAAAGGATTTTTAATACATATATTTATGCATATATATTCTAACATACTCAGCCTGGATAGGCTGACTTCTAGGAAGGCAAGGGCCGTTAAGGAATCAAGCTTACGTAATGTAATATACTTGACTAAATATTTATTTGCAAATTAAAAAGATTATGTACAAGAACTGTCATAAGTTGTAGGCTCCAGGGAAACTATGAATTTCTTACTTTCTGGAATGTTTGTTGCACATTTGGTTGAAGAAAAACTCGCTGATACTAGGGACTAGACTCCTAAATTCCATACCCGGGAATAGTCTTGGATAGTCACTTGATAAAGTTGACGATTCTCTTCGGACAGCGCTGAAGCTTCAGGGTAGTCAAACTTGAGGCCTGGCTTCTCTCTGTGATCTTGATATTCTTTCTTAGACTCCTCGTTTTGTCGCTGGGACTTGTCTCAGAGAAGTATCAGGAACACCGCATGTATATCGAAGCTCTCCTCCGCTCCCATAAGGGCCTCCTATTTATATTAAACTTTCCCAACATCTGACTTCCAGTAATCTCCAGATCCATATTCTAATGTGACTTTTTGAGCTCTATTTCCAGCCACTCCACCGATTCAAATCAGAACGAGTGTGAAGAGGCAATAAATTCTTCGAAGTCAAATGGCCTATTCACTAGGTGATTCCAGTTAAATTCGATGAATTGTATTTGTTATTGAGGACTTATTGGCCCTTCACAAATCCTGTTTGCCATTCCCACATCATATTCCAGTCAGAACTAATTGACTGTCTTTGGGTACTATGTTGTTCCTGGAATTTGAATGTGAGAAATCAAGGGAAATCAATCTTGTTGACAGCTGCAAAGGTGTTAACTTCCATCAAAAAGAACTAGTAACTTTGGAGTTTCAAGCAATAATGGTGATGTTATAATATATATATATATATATATATATATATATATATATATATATATATATATATATATATATAGAGAGAGAGAGAGAGAGAGAGAGAGAGAGAGAGAGAGAGAGAGAGAGAGAGAGAGAGAGAGAGAGAGAGAGAGAGAGAGAGAGAGAGAGAGAGAGAGAGAGAGAGAGAGAGAGAGAGAGAGAGAGAGAGAGAGAGAGAGAGAGAGAGAGAGAGAGAGAGAGAGAGAGAGAGAGAGAGAGAGAGAGAGAGTAGTTGAATTGAAATTCTTCCTTATTGGTACTGCAGCCCAGAGTAGACTACAGCTTGCTGCACAATATCCCTACAGACTGCTCTATCCCTGACTTTAATTTTCTAGTTAATAACCCAGTTGGAGATTTTTAAGGTTGTTCAAGACATAATCAAACTACTTCTTCCTTCATTTACCCCTTGGCTTATTGCACATGGGCTTCTAACATAAGATTTGAACCATTCGTTTATCAGGTGGTCTCTCAATGTTTTCATGAATCTTACTATATTTTTATTTATAAGAACTTCCAATTCATTATTAATTCTTATTATTCATTATCATTTAACAGTAATTGCTCAAAAATATTTTTTAAGTATTTTAGAATAGATAGAAAAAATTAGAGTTATTTATTTCTTTTTATGTCACAGTCCAAGTTTCACAACCATGTGTCATCACAGAGTGAATAATCTTTTTTTCCAATTATAATTTAATTGGCCTCACATTACAGGTCAATTTATTTTTCATCTAATACAGATTTAAAAAAAAAGTTCAATTTCAAGATTCTGCAATTAATTTCTTCGAATTTAAATTAAAAATAAGAATTTTAATCAAAATCATAGAAAATGCATCTATATTGTGGTATTCTAAAAATTTGAAAGAAATAGTTCTACTTAAATACTTTTTAAAGCTATAATCAAATACTTAAATGTGTATTAATACTTAAATATTTTTTTAAAGCTAGCTTTTTTTAAGATTTCTTTTTAATTTTTATTCCTCCAATTCAGAATCACTTTATGAGAATAAAGTTAAAATTATTTTTCATATCAGGATTAAAAATTATAAAGTAACTTCTTCATTTAAATCATTTCATATTTGAATCTTGTACATGTAATGATGAACTGTCTTTTTTTGACTGAAATTAAAACTTGAAAAATATCTCAATTGATAAAATGATAAGAGTTTTTACATTTTTTCAATTTTAACTATTTTAATATTTTACATAATGTTGTAAATAACTAAAGCTTTTTCTTAAAATAAAAATTCTATTATTTAGTGAAATATTTTATCCCTGTTCAATGCATGGTAATTTACCCACAATTTAGGTTTTAATTATAATTTTAATAGGATACATAAAAAGTTTTGTCTTTTACTAAGGAAAGATGGTGGAAAGTTGCAAATACAACTTTTTTTTAAAAAAAATACTTTTTTTGATTTAACTTAATTATTTTAAATGAAGTTTAATATTTGCATTCTATGTCCTTTGTTTTATTATTGAATTTTCTCCTATAAATTGAATTCATTTTCATTAATTTTTAGCTTTAAAGTTACTTATGGAATTGCATACTGTAATTTTATTTTTAATATTAATAATTATCAATATCATTCTAGAAAAGAAAACAGTAATTATCATACATCAGTCAATAGTAATAAGAAAATGCATTCTAAAAATAAGCAAAAATTTAATTTTATTGCCATTTCAAAATAATAGATTTTTAAATGAGAAGGTTTTAGGAAATTTTATTCTTGGAAATGTCAATGAGCAATGTTTGATATATGCTTTCCATCTTAAAACTCTTTAACTTAAACCTTGTTTCTCTATATTTGCCAAATTATTGTAGTAAATTTGTTACTGTACTACATAAAATTTTATGTTTTGCTATAGAGTTGAAACTATTTGAAAACTTTTATTTATACGTCGTACAATCTTTTTGCTACTACTGTGAACATTTTATTTAGATGTATATCGTGAATAAACTTTAATAAATATTCTTGTTGGTTTTAGCAATACTTTAGTTAAATAGAATGCACACTACTGTTTTAAGATATTTTTTTAATTAAATATGTATAATACCTGAAAGAATAAAATATATATTAACATTTGTAATTTATATTTTCTAGGAACTCATGTAATGGAAGGAAGTGGGAAAATGTTAGTCACTGCTGTTGGTGTCAATTCTCAGGCTGGTATAATTTTTACCTTACTAGGAGCTGCCAAAACTGAGGACGAAGAACAAAAAAAGAGGATGAAGAAAGGTTTATCAGAAATTTTTGCTTTGTATTGCTCATAAAATTTATGCATTTTAATTTGGCAGTGCGAAATTGCTGAATAGTGGAAGAAAATATTATCAAATGCTTGATTAGACAAAGCTACGCTTGTGCGCCTGAGCAAAAATATATTGTAGAAAATATTTAAAATAGCGTGATGCAAGTTTTTGGTTCAGTTTTTTGCTAATCTCGAATTTTTATGGTTTAAATGGCCATTTATAGCTTTTGCTGGATTATTTTATATTACATCCATTTTTGATTTTTAATGATTTTATTTTGTTATAAATTTTGTTTTTGTTCATTTTTATTAATATATAAGTATGTTTTGTTGATTTTCTAAACTATTCAACTCGGTTAAAAATCTAATATGATTCAGTCTAATCAATATTTTTCTCTTCTTCATTTGGTATGAAACAACTTAGAAGCCAAAAAAGCTCGCAAAAAGAAGAAAGATTCCTCAGGTGATTAAAATAATTTTATATATTTGCTCTCTGACTATATCTTAAATTTGCTTTCATCTTTATTCTCCTAAATTTCATTTTTCTGAGTAATATTAATAAAGAAAATATTTTATTTTCTTCTGCACTCTTAATCTAATCTTCCACAATTCATTCTATTTTCTTGAAATTAACCATTTCTGTATCTTTTTCTTCTGATATCAAATTAATCTGATGTGCTCTTTTTTTTTTTTTTTTTCCTATTGCATATATTTTTAATGTGTCTTATTCAAATATTGTTTCTGTTACACAAAGGAAGATATCAAAATTAATACTAAAAGTGGTTATATATTATGTTTTGTAACACAGTAAAATCTGTGAAAGAATTACAAACATAATGCATTTCGTATTGAATACATTTTTCTTAATATTACTTAACTTCATAAATATTATTCAAAAATTTGTTTTATCTCTATGTATGAAAAATTTTGCATATTCTATTAATGCATTCATGATGAGTTATAAAGCAATTTATTTAAATTATTATAAAATTTCAAGAACTATAAAGGTACTAAATTTACTCTTCATAAAAAAAATTTTTTATCTTGAAGTGTCTTGCTATTGAATTTTGTTTTAAATATTTTTTTCTGTGACAGTGTATATGTTGAAATATTTTAGTATCTTTTTTCCATCTTTTAAAGAAAATTTTAAAAAATATATTTTAGGATTGATCATTGTAATTATGTATGTAACCATCCTTCTACTCCTTTATTTTATAATAGTTTTAATGTATGTATCATAACACTAACTATAAATTTTTTTTAAATTTCTTTATTTCATAATAACAAAAAAAATCATTATTACTTATATAGTTATATAATATTATGTACCTCATTATTATTCCGATCTTTAAGCAATCTTGCTTTTATAATTCACATTTAAAAATGTCGATTTTTGATTGCTGCTTATACTCAATTTTTCCTAAGTGGTAATTTTTTAAGAAGTTTAGAAAAATATGAAAAGTGAAAAAATTTGAAATTTTCATTTTCAGAACATATTGTGTGTTTGTTTTGGGAAAAAATTTTCAGTTATCATTTATAATTGAATTAGATTAGTTTACAAGATTTTATTTTTATGCTTGTATTTTTCTATAATTTGAATAAATCTTGTAAATTCTTAAATATTTATTTAACAAATAACATTCCAAAATCTTTGAATTCTATTGTCAGATACCATTGAAAAGTTTCTTTATTTTAGATTTTTAAATGCTTTATTGTGCTTTCTTTATCTAATTTAGACCTAAGCTTACTTGGAAGTTGTTTTCTAATTTGATATTTTTGCTGAGTTCTCTTGTAAATGATTCTGCTAAATTTTTAGCTGTACAGTATTCTCTAATAAAAAAAAAAAAATAAGCCGAGCTGGCAGCCGAATGGTTAGCACTTTAGCCTTCAGTTCAACAGTTCGTGGGTTCGAATCCCACTTTGGGCATTGATGTTTGTAGCGGTTCGGAATCCACATTAAACTGTAGGTCCCAGTCTAATTAGCCCTCGTGTGCAAAAAATTACCGTTGAGCGACAAACAATCCAATCCTAATAAAAAAAAATATCGGCTTAACTTTTTAGCATTTAATTCAGGTTTTCTAAAAATATTGCTTCTGTTATAGTTTCAAATTGTATTAACTATGCAGGAATGTTAAAATCTATGATAATTACAAAAAGATTTTTTAAGGAAGCTTCCCTTTATGGTGCAGGATTTTTCTTCCATGAAGTTAAAATGATTTGCTTTCATGAAATTTTAGGAAGTATTTTTCATGTAAATATTAATATTGAATACTTTTGTTATAACAGAAGCAAAATATTTTAGCACTTCCCTGTTCTTTATATAGGAATTTAAGACTAATATTTTCATATTAATGAAATAATATTAGTCTTTTCTTTTTTTAATGAAATCAGAGAAGATTAATGAATTGTTGGTTTTGTTATAGTTTTTGATTATAACTTAGATTTTTAGATTTATTTCTTGAAATTGAAAAAAAATCACTCACTTTTTAGAAAAACTGATTTTACAATTTGGGAAATTTTATACAAAACACTTATTATATTTCCACAATTTTCTTTTTTAATTATGTTTCTAAATCAAAAAAATAGAAAATGAAACTCATAAAAAGTAATCTAAGGATGAAAACTCAAAAAATGTTTGAATATTATATTGGTCATGCCAATGTTTATGCTAATTGATATATTTTTCTATTTACTTTATTTCTCTAAAATGTACTTTTCCATTTGTTTATAATTTCTCAATTTTTTACCTATTAATAACTTACATTTAAAACACTCATAGAATTGATTACTTTTTAATAGTCATTTCAAATATTTAGAATATAAAGATATTCTTACTAATCAACTTTGTACTCAAAATTTATATTTAATGATTGAGAGAAAAATTGGTTTTGCCAAAATATTCTTTCAACCAATAAAACTATAAATTTAAATTATTTATTTGCACAACTCATTTTTCAGTTTTCTTTTATTGTGAATTGCATATCAATGAATATATAACAGCCTTTTTAATCCTACTTTTATCAAATTGATTATGTATGTATACAACTTTCAAATTTTTATTTTTTATTTTAGTTTTATATTAAATTTATTTTTTGAGAAGTTTACTTTCATTCATAATCAGAAATGTATTACGTTCTTGTGAAGTTACTTAGAGCTACTTTCTAAACTTGTTAATTTTTAATACTTTTTTGGATACTTTATTTGGTATGAAGTGTAAATGTTATGAAGTCTTTTGGTTTAATTACTTGATTGGACTAAAACTTCATATTTATCATTAAATGGTTAAGGATTATTAGAGAATCTCTATTTTAGTAGTTGTAAAATAAATTTTAAAATGTTAGCAATACTTATAAAAAAAAGTGGTAATTTTTTCAATGTGAGCCATTCAATATATATTATTTCTCATCAGAACTTTAATATAATTTTCTTTAACACCTTTAAAAACTCTCATACATTTATTAATTCAATTTCTTTCCTTCAAATTTTATGAAAATCTTGAATTTTCTTATAATTTCTAATATATCTTTTAGCATGCATGTAGATTTCATTGAAAGAGAGCTGTTATGTTAAGAACATGAATATGACATTCTGAATCATCTCGTGAAGAAAAATAAAACTAATATTAACATTAAAAAAGTAGGAACTTTTCCAACTTGTATTCACAGGCCTATATATATATATATTACATATTAATCTACTCTAATCTCATTGTAAGCAATGGAGAAAGGCGCTGAATATTTTGTTGAAAAAAATGGTCTAATACTGAAATTGCCATTCTTATTCTTTCCTATTTTATTTATAAAGCAAATAAAAAGAATTAATCTGAATTAGTTTAATATTTCCCATGTATTAATTTAAATAGTCATCAAAATTGAAATTTGAGAATTAAGTCTCATATCTAATATTTTTGCTGTAAAATTAATTTCATTGACAATAATAAAAAATGTTTTACAGAAAAAATAAATTACTAAAATATTCTATAAATTGTAAACATATTTTTTTATCTAAAATTTTTTTAGTAAATTGCCACTGTATTATTAAATTTATAATTTTTAAATAGTTACTTTACATAAAATGTTTATACCTCTTCATACCTTTGCATTCAAGATTTTATGTTCAGATAACTCAGTCATTCATTATTTGATGCAAATCTTTTAAGTAAAATTTGTAAGTTGTGTTTTATTGTTGTGAAAGAATGAATCCCTACACTGCATGATGTAATAGTAGTATTCCCAGTTTACCACAAACGATAATTTTAAATCCGAGGTCATAGTTGACTTTTTTGTTATAGCTCTATTACAGAAAATCTTCTCTGCACACTTCATAGTTGTAGGCCCTTTTGGTGTTTTTAAATAGTTTGTGTTGTTAAAATATATTGCTCTATGTTTTATTTTTTGCACTTAAATATATTGTGCTCCATGCACTAATAGGTTAAAATGCTAATTTTTTGCATGTTTGTCCAAGATGTATATTCACTATTAGTTTTGATTTTTCACAATTGCTTATAGCCATTTTATTTTCACTAACAGCATGGCATAATGATGCTAAGAACACAATGGAATGTTCACCCCTGACTGTCCCTGTGTCCATTTCAGGTGATCTGATTCCTTGCAATATATTCTTTTTTTAGGTATCAAATGAAAATATTTGTTTTGCATGGAGTCTTATATGTATTGTTGCTTGCCATGTGTCTGTACAAAAGATAATTATTTCTGTTGCATCGCTTACAATTTCTTCTACGTTGAATATATTTTGTGCAGTTGATGAATTAAACATGAATTATCTCAGTGTATGATTTAAGTATTTCTCATTATGCTTGTTTTTTTACTCTGCACTGCACTCCTAATATTTTGTGCTTTATTCTAAATTTTAAAAGAATTATAGAATTTTAAATTTTTAACTGATTTTAAAATTGTTTTAAGAACATGATGTATAGCAAAAAATAAGATTTTTTCTTTTCTATACTTTGGATTTTTCAATGAATTTTTCCAATTTTTCTTTGTATAATTACAATTACCATATTTTCCTGTATATAATTCACAGTGGCGTGTTATCTGCAAGCCCCATTATTTTGAGCAAAAGAAAGTGTCCTTATCAGCAGCAGCAATTTTTCCTACTAATTGTCAAAAACTTTTACTGCTGATGATTTGGTGCCTAATAAAATAAAAATACACATTATGATTAAAAATATAATAAGTTCTACAGAAAAAAAAACATTTATAATGATAAAGATATGTTTGAATCTACCATAACACAAAGTTGGATTAAGTGAAATGAAAGCACGATATCGATCAATATCCGAAAAAGATCCTGGTAAAATTTATCGACTTTTAGATTTTAATAACATTTAAAACTAGTTTATACATGATTAAAAAATAAACTACATTTGTTTCGTTTATAGTTAAATGAAAGAACTGGATTGTTTTGGTGGTATTGCATATGCTTTGTTTTTCAAATTACATATTTGTTAATATTTTTTCATGCTCTGTAACTTAATTTTACTCTTCACTATGACAAATATACGAATTTGAATGTTTTCAGAGTGAAGCAGTTCAGGTCAAGACAGAATGTGAAATGACATTAATAAATTGCAATTTTAATATTGTTCAGAAGAACTGAATTTATTATTGAACATAATTGGATGGTGCTGATTATAGTTAAAATATAGGGTTGTAATGCAACTGTTATTTATTTTATGTAACATAAACATTTTCTTTCAAAACTTTACTGTAAACTTTTCCGATGAAAAGTATTTTTTATCAGATAATTTGCGGCGGATAATATGCACAATGAAATTTAAAGCTTTTTTTTTTACACATAATCTGTAGATTATATACAGAAAAATATGATATATAAAAACATAAGACAGATAAATTTGTATCAACATTTGATTTCACCTGTTAAATACCTTTAGTTATTGTAGAATATCTAATTTTGCTGAAAAATGTTTCCGAAATTTTAAAATTGTGCATCTTATCAGCAAATTATGGCAAACTAACAATTTTCTAGCAAAATTTCAGTCTAATTTTTATGGATGTAAGCAAGTTATTAACTTAAAGTTGGAACAAATTTTGGGAAGCTTGATTATTTTTTCCTAAGAAAAAATTGTTTTTGAATATTGTCATTATTGCATATATTACAAGATGTAAAATTAGGATTGTACGTATAAATTTCAATGTATTTCACGTAAAAGTTTGTATAAATAAAACTTTTAACTTTAATTCTTCGTTATCAAAATTTGAAGTTTTTTATATAGTTATATTAAACAACTATGCATTCTGTTCTAGAGAAATACTTTACAGAAATAATTATCTTTTCATGATCATTTTCTTTAAAGAATGGTTGATACTTTTTCTGAATGACAGTTTGCAAAATTTAATTTTCTTAACTTTTTAGGAGAAGAGGTTTCTTATTCACATTTTCTCTTAAGACTCTATTCCATAAATGGATTTAAATAAAGATATTTTCTCTGGTACATTAATGTTTGGGTAAAAATACATAAATTTTCTTCAGTAACATGTGTTTTTTCTTTATATGTGTTTAATTACTTTTCAATCTTTTATTCTTGTAAAATATATATAGTATTATGCAATTTATTATTTCAGTATTGAGGTATTAATTATATTTACTGAAAGTTAAATAATATTTAATTGTTATATTCCATTTTGTATGTAATCTTAAATTTTTTTAAATTAAATTTTAACTTTTGAATTTAGTCTTCTGATAGAATTCGCATACAATTTTTAAAAACTCATAAAAGTTTGAAATCCTTATTAATTTTACATATTGTTTGACAGATGAAGAAGCTATGGTTTCAACAAATTCTCACTTGATGAATGACTCTTCTGAAAAAGCTAACAATAAAGATGCATCTGGTGCTGAGATTGTTCCTGCTAAGCAGGAAGTTACAAGTAATCCTCGAAAAGAACAGTCAGTTTTACAAACAAAACTGACTAAATTAGCAATACAAATTGGTTATGCTGGTGAGGACTTTTTATGACTATAAAATTGAAAATGTATATAACACTGATTACCATTAAATAATGAAATATTTAAGGTGTTCATTAATGTAGTTAAAAAGAAAATTCTTTTCCACTGCTTAAAAAGATATGCTTGATAATTTTTGTTTTACATAAGTAGTTTTGTAATGCATTTAATGTCTTTATATAAATTATGTTTTTTTTTTCTTTAAGTTCTGTAAAAATTTTTGAATGCTGTAAAAATTCATTTTTTTCCCATAAAAATGCTTAGAATTTTACTTGAGGAAGTGAAGGATTAGTTTCCAAAAATACTAACATCAAAGATCTTACAATTTTGCTGTGATAGCTATTGTTAATGTTTGTGTTATTATTTTATATTAAAATTTGGATTCATATTTTTATCAGTATTTGTCCAATAAGTATTCAGATTGATAAAAATGATCGATGAAATCTGATGAAATAATTAGTGAAAATAGATTTTTAAAAACACAAATTTTAGTTTTATTTAACTATTTAGGAACTTCAAGATATGAAATGTTTAAAAAAAATTTTGTTCAAATAGTTTTCACCTTATTTGACGAATAAAAAATTTGTGTCCCAATAATTTTTAGTTAAAATATAGTAGATTAGGCTTAAAAAGAAGATTGATTTCCTTTTCTGAGTTAATTTTTTTTTATGAAATTTTGAACACAGGAACAAAATATGTAACTTTGTAAATGCAAAAAGTCTTTTAATTTTGCAATAATTAAACTGCAGAAATTTAATTTGTGAAATAAAAACAAGCTTCATAATATCTTTGAATAATGTTGAAAACTGCTTTTTTGTACATATCAGTCTTTTCTACTATGGATTTTAAATTCTTGTTTTGAATTTTTGAAAATTTACACTGGTGTGCAAAACTTAAGCAACAAGTGGTTTTTCGGCCACAGCTCCCCAACAAAGTATAAGATAGCCATGAAATTGCAGTATAATATGCACGTAATTCAATAGAAAAATTATTTGCATGCAAATTTTCAAAATAAAATGTCATAGGTGATGTAAGTGTATATAAACCTTGTGGGTCGGCGCGCGCAGGTCAAAACTGTGATAAAAGGATGAAGAGCGCCGTAGTTAAAGACATTCGCTGTAAGTGCAAGTGATTTGTTTTGTGGAACATGTCTTCAAGAAATCATTTAGACGACTTTACTCGAGGAAGAATGATTGGGAAGCTTGAGGAGGGGCGTAGTGTGACCAGTGTCGCCGAAGAGTTCGGGATCAACAAAAGTGTTGTTTCTCGTGCTTGGAATGACTTTAAAACTACTGATACAACTGTTCGGAAGGTTGGTGGTGGCCGTCCAAGGAAAACAACACCAAAAGATGACTGCTACACTGTCCTCCAGGCGAAAAGAAACCGTTTTCAGTCAGCGAGCACCATATCTCAGCAACTGTGCACAGCCATAGGACAACATATATCAAGATTTACAGTGTCCAGACGCCTCCACAAAGGTGGCTTATTTGCTAGACGTCCTGAATGCTGCATACCTTTAAAAGTTTGCCATCGGCGGCACTGTTTAGAGTGGTGCAGAGAACACGAAACCTGGACACCTCATCAATGGAATCACGTTCTCTTCACAGATGAGAGTCATTTTAGTGCTAGAAATGATTCTTGATGTCAGTTGATCTGAAGAGAGGTTGGAACTAGATTTCATCCTAATAACATCGCGGAAAGAGATCGTTATGGTGGTCCTGGAGTTCTCGTTTGGGGTGGCATTATGTTTAATGGGCGGACGGAGCTTCAGATCTTTGATCGAGGTTCTGTAACTGGAGACTGCTACAGCAATGAGGTAATCCTACCCCATGTGCGCCTGGTGCGTCTGTTCCGAGGGGCCATTGGACCAGACTTCATATTTATGGATGACAATGCCTGTCCACACCATACTGCTAATGTTCAAGAGCTACTGGAAAGTGAAGATATCACACGAATGGACTGGCCAGCTTACTCTCCAGATCTAAATACCATAGAGCATGTGTGGGATGCATTAGGGAGACGTCTTGTGACACAACAGTATCCTCCTGGTAACACCCATCAGCTGAAAGGAGCTTTAAAGGAGGAATGGAGACGTTTACCCCAAGATACATCCTAGATAATCTGGTGCTTAGCATGGAGAGATGATGCCAAGCAACAATTACAGTAAGGGGAGGGCATATCTCATACTAGGGAACATCTGCCAGTTGTACTTATGCTTCTTCAGGCAATCATGTGTAATGCCACTATATGTCAAATAAAGTCTTTTTTGTTCCATACCTTACTTTAAGCTTTATATTCATTTCTGCGCCATTATTCTTTTACCATGGTTTAAGTACAGAATAATGTACATCATATTCAAATTTCATGTCAATCGGATGATTTCTTGTAGAGTTATGACAAAAAACGCACTTGTTGCTTAAGTTTTGCACACCAGTGTACTTGACCTTAGCTTTTTGAATTTCTTCACTTAGCTTATTTTTCAAGATGTATTCAATAATTTCATAAAAAATCATTGCATATATTTGCATTATACTGGTTGTGTTTAATTGAATTGAATTTTGCAGTAAGATACCTTTACTTGCATCAGTGTTTTGTGTCAATTTTCAAAACTTACTCTGCTCAAAAAATTGGCTTTATGCTTTAATTAAAAAATACATTAATTTACTATTTTTACTAAACAACAAATTTTAAAAAATCTTATTTATAAATTAGTACTTAATGCAATGAATTGTGAGTGCTAAATATAACATTATAATTTATATTTTAATTCTGCTTACAGGTTCAACGATAGCTGTCTTAACTGTTCTTATTCTTGTACTACGTTTTGCTGTAAAATTTTTTGTCATAAATCCTCGTCCTTGGAGTCCATTTTATATTAATTATATTGTTAAATTTGTCATCATTGGTGTCACTGTGTTAGTTGTCGCTGTTCCTGAAGGTCTTCCATTAGCTGTCACACTGGCTCTAGCATATTCTGTAAAGGTTAGTTAATATATTTTAATCCTACATGTTTTCATTACTTGTATGATTTGTTCATAATATCCAGTATTGTAAATCAAGCTTCCTACAGCTCCTAAAAATTTGAGGTTCCTGGAAGTTGATGAGTTTTCTTTCCTGGGCCTTCAAAAATTTTGGAATTTTGAGTAATTTCTGAGATTTGGGGAAACGTTTATCTTCTTATATATAGACAATGAACAAAAATTATCAATCCCATAAATTTTCAGTTATTCTTTCAAATTTTCAATAATATATATCTAAGAAAATTTAATTAGTCTCTGTTATTTCGATTAAATGTAAGCAAGAACTGTAATAAATTCGAAAAATTAATGCATGGCTGAGTACAAAACTTCATGTGCATTAAATCTAAATACATTAGTTTAAGTCAGGAAAGCAATCTGTATAATTTCAAAATTACCCTGAAAAATATTTTGAGTATATGAAAAAAAATAAGATAACAGAAAAATCATTGCATAACAAATTAATTATGCAATGATTTTTCTGTTATCTTATTTTTTTTCAAATGTAAAGTAAAATAATTAATTTGTTCTTGCTACTCTAACTGTAATCTCTGTCAAGTCTGTTTTCAATTACTGGTATTCTATGAACAACAGTTTGAGGGCATATAATTTTTAAAAATTAATTAATCTTTAAACATGGAATTGATGTAACCTCCAAAGCATAGGTGTCATTATTATGATAATTAAAAATATTTACTTCTGCTGGTATTAATTAAAAGTATCAGCTATAAAGAAATGGGCAAAAGCAGAAATATATGGGCTAAAATAGTGAAAAAAGTTAAGTTTTAGTCAATGAAACTGATAAATTTAAATAAAACAGAATGTTATAATTGGTCTCATAAATTATGATAGAGTATGCTAATAAAACTAAAAGAGCTGACAAATTAACTCTAATTACAAAATTAAGTCTCTTGCCATAGAGCTTTGGAGAAGCAAGAATTGTTATGTTTTAATATGAAGTAAAACTGAAAAGAGGTTTTAAACTTAAAATATAATTACTCTGCAATGTGTGTGTATGTGTAGATATATATATATATGTATATATGTGTGTGTGTGTATGTGTAGATATATATATATGTATATATGTGTGTGTGTATGTGTAGATATATATATATGTATATATATATATGTGTGTGTGTATGTGTAGATATATATATATGTATATATGTGTGTGTGTATGTGTAGATATATATATATATGTATATATGTGTGTGTATGTGTAGATATATATATATATGTATATATGTGTGTGTGTATGTGTAGATATATATATATGTATATATATGTGTGTGTGTATATATGTATATATATATGTATGTATGTATAAAGAAAATGATATGAAGTGGTATAATTATTTTTTTTTTAGTTTTCATGAGATTCTGTACTAATAATAATTATGAGTTATTAATACTGAGTTCTTTTGAATGGAAGATCTTGGTTTGAATCCCAAACACTATTGAACAAAAAGGTAGATTTAGTATTTCTACCTTTTTGCATGCACACTTATTACAATGGGTGTTTAGAAATTTCTCCCTTTCTCTTGTAACAAATTTTATATGGCCATCTAGTTATGAAAAGGTCTAAAGAATAGAATGAATGAACATATGCTTTAAAATCTTCAAATTAAATCAATATGATGTATCAACTATCTATTTATGTGATTTAAAAGAAACTATTTACGTGCATGAACCTAAAAATTATACTTATAACTCTGAAAAGGTATGCAAACTCAAGAAAGGTTTGTATGGGCTTAAACAAGTACTTAGATATTGGCATAAATATTTTCTATGGTTTATGTTAAACTTTGGATTTGAGCTGTGTGAAAACTCCTATAGATCAATGCATATTCATTCACAAGAAAAGTAGCAGAAACATCTTGTATGTTGATTGCTGCTATCATGATGTCTCAAGAAACTATAAATGAATTAAAAATGCAGCTCAATAAACAAACAAGCATAAATTGATGAACTGAAAATTAAAAAGCATTTGGAAGATGTCGTAAATAAATTTGAAAAATCTATAATAGAGTATTCTGTGGAAGCTAAAAGAACTGGTAAATTAACATTAATTGCAAAGTCAAATGTGTCACTAGAAGCAACAGTTTTTACTTAACTATAATAAATTGAAAAAGAAAGCTTTAATAGTGGAAAGTTAGCAATTTCTAATAGCTAAATTTTGCATACATATAAGAAACCAAAAAATCTGAAAATCCATTGAATGATTAAAGCAATAGAAAAGAGGAGAGAGAATGTGAAATTGTATAGCTTTGATAGTAAACAGATGGAAAATTTAGAATTGCTTTTATTAAATAATTTAGGGAAAAAGTTGCATCCTGGAAACTTTATGTAATAGTTGTATTTTTCAATAAGTATATTTATTTGAGAAGAGATTCTTATACACATCTTGAAATACTCAATTAATTATAAGATAGAAATTTAATGAAGATGTATAAAATCTGTAAAATTTTCCATTATTTTAGTCAATTTATAATCTAATAATGTAAAACATTTTCTATCATAGCTGTAAAATCATTGAATGGTTTTGAATTAATCATTAATATAATTTTAACTGAAATAAAAAACATTGTATGTACATAATTATATGGCTATTTGGTTAAGAACAGTTTTTAAAGTAAAATAAATTCCCTCTCTTGAATTAATGTAAATATCAATACCTCCAGAAAATTTTTGATTTGACTCCTAGAAAACTCCTGGAATATTATTCTTGCAAATCTGTACAAACCCTGTTTTAAGTCAGTTCGCATACCCATTTTAAAAGAGAAAGGCTTGCACTACAAAATTGATTAATGAGATTCTTTTTAATCAAACTAATTTGATAAACAGAATTTATTAATTAATAGAAGCATTAATTTCAATTTTTATTGAAGTTGCTTTTTAAATTAAAGAAATGCTAACAACTTTTGTTGATGATAGTGCGGATATTAAACTGATTCAGAATCTAGTATTTTGTTGCATAAGAAACTGTATCAGTCTCTAAAATTTTTTCAAAGTGCTAGATGAAGAAATCTAAATCAGATCATCCAAATCTAAATCCTATTAATCAAATATAAATCAATCTCATTAGAAATGAAAATTTCAGATTTAGTGATTAAGCCTCTGTTTAAACAGATTAATACTATCTGAAAATATGAAGTTTGTATATATATATATATATATATATATATATATATATATATATATATATAACATGTGTAATTATATTTTATTAAGGACAAGTTTTTATTTATGTTGAATAAGATATTAAATATTAAGTATTACTAGGCAATATAGTAATATGTATTAATGGCTGTTACTTTTACTTCTAACATCTGAGTAGTTTTGTTGCATTTTACTGTGTTTGTATTATGTTTCAACAAATATTAAACTATTACCTAATGTAGACTTTCTAAATCTTTCTTCTATTAATAAAAAATATAATATCTTTAAATGAATAAAACCATGCTAAAACCAAAAATTGTATACGAGCTAAAAAGCAAATTTTCATCAAAAGTAAGCACTTTATCAAAATTGTGTCAACAGAGACTGGAGCTAAGAAGCGATTAAAAAATTTTTGCTTAGAACCATTCCGTTAAGTTAAACAATGTATCTGCTTACATTTTTGTATTTTCAAAAAATATGTAAGGTTACACTAATGAAAATATAAGTGTTTTTCAATTATTTACTCATTAATTTTTTTTTGTTTCTCTTTATCAACATAGAATTATCTCTAGTTCAAATATAGTTTGATTCATTTTCATTGTTTTAATTTATATTCATCTTGTAGAAAATGATGAAAGACAACAATTTAGTGAGACATTTAGATGCATGTGAAACTATGGGAAATGCCACTGCCATATGTTCTGACAAAACTGGAACTCTCACAACAAATCGAATGACAGTTGTTCAAAGCTACATTTGTGGTAAATAAATCTCTCAATGTTTTACTTCATTATATTTATAAATTGCATATGAATTTTATCCAATATTTATAATATTTTAATTTAGGAGGCAATAAAAATCAATAATTCGATTAATGGGCGTTCTATTTTTGTTTTAGTCTATTAAATAAAAACTGTATCATTTAATGAAAAGTCTATTTCCTAAAGCCAAAATGGTTTATGATAAGGAAGTTGTAATTGAGTTATCAATAGTGAACTTTTCCGTATTTTGAAGTTATTTGTTAGAAAATATGTACTGCACAATATTAAGAAGCAAGCTTGAGATGACTTTTAGAGAAAATTACAAAATTTGATTGGAGAAGGTTATATATAAGCAGGGAATTTGTTAAGTAATGAGAAGAAATTCTGGGGAAAAGGAAATACTCTCCAATATTTTAGCTTCTGCTCTTTTGTTTATATTTTCTGCCTCTTGTTTATA
This sequence comes from Latrodectus elegans, assembly GCA_030067965.1. NCBI lineage: Eukaryota > Metazoa > Arthropoda > Arachnida > Araneae > Theridiidae > Latrodectus > Latrodectus elegans. The sequence goes on from CM057812.1 coordinate 46,728,549, forward strand.
ATAATTGACACCTGTAATCATTCTATCAAATAGCTTCATTTTGTTTGGAAAAAATTCTACAAGCTATATTATTTCTAATTTGCCTAATACATAAAATTAAAATTTAAACATCTTTCCTATATTAATGCAGGAAACTTCAAACAATTTTTATAGGTTAATTTTTTAATAGCTCATAAATTTAATCACTTTATTATTGTATTAATTTTTTCAACTTTTGTTCTAGTTATAATTTATAAATTAAAAACTTTTGAAAAATATTAGTCAACAAATCTTTAATAATAAACGGTTCAAATGAATTAACTTTACAGTTTCCAAGGTTTGCAACTTAGTTTGCTTAAAAATTAACATCATTTACATAGATCTTTTTAATTTTTCCCCTTTGATTTAAATAAATATTAATGGCTTTTGTTTACATGTGTTTAAATTTTTTTTGCATTTAATTCATTTTAATTTATAATTGCTTAAAAAATTTATTTTAAAAATTGTTTCTAAATGCAATTTATAACTCTAGGAACTCATTACAAATCAACGCTGCCAAGGTATCAAAATTTACCATCATCTGTTGCTGATTTATTAGTGACAGGAATTTGCATCAATAGTGCTTACACCTCAAAAATTCTTGTAAGTATATTTAAGGTGAATTTATTTTTCATAAAAAATACGAGTCTTGTGCATTGTTTCAGATATATATAGCAATTTAGCCAAAATTCATCTATTTGAATTAACAGTAATAAGAAAACATTTTTACTGTTTAATGAGAATAATTTGAAATATTAGCACTAAATTCTTTTGTAACTTATAATTTTTCTTTGATAATTTAGATTATTTCATTTGAAATATTTTAATATATTGCCATACTACTAGGAAATTATATAATATAACAAATATTTTCTAATATTGATTTGGCTGTTGAAATAACTACTAAATACTTAATACATGTTTTTAAGTGAATGATATATTTATACTATGAATACTTTAGAATATGCTTTGAAAGTCTTGAATTTCTTTTATAGACAAAAAATTTAAAATGTGTAACATTACCTAAACTAGAAAACAATGTAATGCAGTCTTTATTTATGATGCTTATTCATTTTAGTGACAAATTTTTGTTCATTTTGTTTTTCCTATTGCATTATAGTTGTAATTGTTTGCATATGTGGTTGTAATTTAGAAATGGAACTCTTTTGATACGTTGTGCCAATTCATAACATATTTCTAATTATTAAATTGGTATAAAATTATTTATTAAATGAAAAGTTTAAATTATATTCGTCCTCTTTCTATAATTCTTCTTTGAGTAAAGTAGATTCTTAAATGTGCTCCCACTTATCCAAATTTCGTATTCTGTAATAAAAGGAAAATACCACTTATATACATATAGCTCATTGAATATTCTTTATAATTTACAATGAATCTATTCTAAATTTAAGTATCATTGACTGATATTATAGCCACTGAGATAAAATTGCTGTTCTTAAAATTATAGAAGTTTTTATCTCCATTTAATATGCTTCATTATCTTAATTAAAAATATAAATGAATTCAAATTTTACTTCTATTCTCTTATGCTTCAAATTTTCTATTGAAATATTTGTTTCTAATATGTAACAATAGCTTTTTAAATTTTTATTCTACTTGTGTTGAATTACTTTCAAGCTGGTCATGGTCATAAATATTTTTTATTTCAGCCTCCTGACAATCCTGGTGAAATTCCAAAACAAGTTGGGAACAAGACTGAGTGTGCACTGCTTTCATTTGTACAAGATATGGGGAAAGATTACCAAATGGTTAGGGATGATATCCCCGAAGAAAAACTCCATAAAGTTTACACTTTTAATTCAGTAAGAAAATCCATGAGTACTGTGATTCCAATTGAGGGAGGTTTTAGATTGTATACAAAAGGCGCTTCAGAAATGGTTTTAAAAAAGTAAATTTTTATTTTATCTTTCATGTATTCACAATGCACACACATGATTATAAATTTAGAAATTTTAAAAAGTATTGTATGTAATAGTATAATACAACAGACCATATCTATAGTTTAAAATCAAACATTGTATAAACTATAAATTTTGGTGCATTTAAGACTTGTATGCCAAAAAGGGGATTGTTGAAAGCCAAGCCAATTCAAATTACACTTGCATTCCAAGCTTCATTATTATAAGTTTTGTTTGTTTTTTATGATTGATATATTTAAAATAAGTTGGCAAACTCACTAGTTTTGATATTAGATGGTATTTTTAATTTTACTATCTTTTTTTAAACTGATATATCTGAATAAAGAAAGAATCTTATTCTTTTTTTATTTTTTGATACATTTCAATTATTGATTTATGAATTGAATTGTTTTAGATTACTTTGAAATGAATTTTGTTTTAATAAGTAGCAATATTAAATTATTAGTAATACGTAAAATAAGACATTTATTTATTTTCTTTTAAAACAAATGTACAATTTATCAAATGGACTTGTTTTTTTAACTTACATTTTTATAAATTAGCTAAAAATCTGTTACAGATTATTTTAATCTGATAGGATTTTTTTTCTGTTGATCAAATGAGTAATATCTAGTGAAATAGAATGAAGTTTTGTGAGAAATTTTTTTGATCCCAATTGTGTAGATTTCTTGTACAAAAATGACCTTAGAGTTACAAATCAGCCAATTAACTAATGAACCTTCAATATCAGAAATAAATTAACTTAAAAATAGTTGCATCTATTATGTACAAAAACCATATTCTACATTTGATGTCTCAGTTTTTAATGTCATTAATTTAGTTATCTAATATTAAAAATGTTCAGTTACTTTGACAAATTTTTAATAACATTTGATTTGAACATCCAACATCTTACAATAATGAATCAGATGCCAGTGAATTTGCGTAATACTTGGTTTCATGTCCAATTTTATTCAAATCACATGCTCATTTGCATAATAGAAAATTGTATGCAAAATGAGAGCGTAATTAGCTGTTTATGAATTTGTTACGTAATTCAGAAACAAGAGAAACTTGGTGATTTTGGAAATGTCATTGTAGATCAAGTATCTTCCATCCAACAAAGTTGGTACATTTCCTTGGTGATTAGTGTTGTATTCTGACTGTGTGGATTTCTAGAAAACTCGTTTGTAGAGTGATAAATATACTACAGCTCAAGTCCAATAGGCGAGCGGGAATATGGTGAAATCTGTCACCTAAGTGCATTGTTGCAATAATGAATAACTTGCTATATAGAGCAATGCACATAATTTCATTTTGATAGTTCTTTGTTAATATATCAACAGTTATGAAAACATTTTGGAGAGTAATTTATACTGTGCTCTGGCAAATAAATGGAATTTACAAATGTTACTTCCAGAATGACAATGCACCTATACATAGTTCAGTCTCTCTCAAGTTGTATCACAATCTCTTAATTAATCTGCAGCCCCAACTTAAATCCCTTAAAACATTTGAGACAAATGAAAGCAATATTTATAGATCAGCAAAATACATTTGAAATCTTCAGTTGCTTTAGAGACATTATTTCACCAAAATTGAAAATGCCCATAGTTGTTATCAAGCCATTGTTGAAAGTTGTCTAAAAGTCTTGAAAGTGTAATTTCTCTATATTAGGATTATTCCTCTGTTAAACCATATATCCTTTCTTTTATACTATCATATCTTGCTGCATTTTCTGTTATTGTAAGGTTGTGTAGTTTTATGTATTATGAAATTACTATTCATTTGTTGTAATACAAATATGTAATCATTCTACAGAGTTTTATGTATTATGTGTAGTTTTATGTATTGGGAAATAATTATTCATTTGTTGTAATACAAATGTATTATCATGCTACAGAATTTGACTGCATGAAAAGGTCACAAAATCGTTTATGGTGTGGATTATAAATATGCATACTCTCCCTTAGTTTATGGGATATACTTTTACACATTTACTGTCTTATGTCATGATTTCATATTATAAATAAGACAGTTGAAAATATTCTATACCAATTCCTTCAGCAATCTTCTTTTCAAACTTTATAACAAAGTTTATTTAAATGAGAATGAATAGTGTAAATAATTGCATCTTTTAAATCAGGGCAATAAAAATTTATTTTTTATTCTGATTAGAAATTTTGAATATTTCACTGATTACTTTGTATTCTTGTGGTTTATTTACAATTAGAAAAATTCTGATATAATATTGCTTTATATTTTATTGAAAACTAGAATGTGTCAGATTTGGTTTATTTAGTCTTTGGAATATAAAATTAAGTTTGTTAAATGTCAAATTTAAATATGATAAATTTCAAAATTAAAATTCAGGTTTTAAAAATTTTTCCAGGTGTTTTTTTTTTTTTTTATTTATTTATTTATTATGTTGTATATTAGAATTGTGTGTAAATATATTGTATAACAGAAAAATCTGTTTTTTTTTTCTCCTTGCAGATGTATATACATGTTTGGAAGGGATGGTAAAATAGATAGGTTTAGTAAAGAAGATCAAGATAGGCTAGTTAAAACTGTAATTGAACCTATGGCTAATGATGGCCTGCGTACTATAGCTATTGCATACAAAGATTATTTATTTTCACCTGATTCAATTAATCAAATTCAAATTATGTCAGAACCTGACTGGGAGGATGAAGAAAGTATTATAGGTGATTTGACATGCATCTGCATTGTTGGTATTGAAGATCCTGTAAGGCCAGAAGTAAGTTATAGGCCATTGATTCAGAATAGTCTCAAATTTTTCTTTCAGTCTTTAATTCCAAAGTAAAGTTGAATAAATTTAAGAGAAAATTTTCGATCTTATTTATATAAACTACTGATGTTCTCACAAGCTTGTCATCTCCAAGATAGTTTAATAACACAAAACACATTTTTTTAAATTACACATTTATTACACATTAACACACAAGCATTGCTTTAGACAATTTTTCACATTTTTAAAAGATGCCTGTTTTTACAGCAACCAGGAACAGGTCTTCTGTTACCCTAAGTAATCAAAAACAAAACTAACCAACCCTACTACTCTCTTTGACCCAAATGCTTATTCTGGTCTCCACCCATTTTGGATAATGAAACTGAAAATTCTAATTCCATTTAATTGTCTGACTTTCACAAAACTTCACTTTTCTTAATTCCTTTAAACTGTTTTATCCTAGTATTTTTACCTTGTTTATTTTGAACATTTTAACTGATATATTTCTTTTTATGTAACAAACCTTTTAAGAATGAACTTTCTAAAGAATTACTTATAAAAAATTTTCAATCAAGAAGTCAGTTATTATGTAAACTTCTGCATCTTATCATATGCTAAATAATGCTGACATTATTAATAGTTTGAAAAATCGTTTCAAAATTTTTTACTTCCAAAAGAATGAATTGTATAAAGCTGTACAAAGTTATTTAATTGTAATTTTTTATCCTCTCATTATAATTATGTTCGTTATACTCTATAATTATTCCTACTGTCTATATATTATAAATTCAGAAATATTTATTTATCATCATAGAAAATGTTTTCATTTCATGGTATCTTTTGGAATGTTTTTACATAAAGTCCTATTTTGATTATTTGACCTCTCATGGTGACTTTAAGTTATTAAAATTCAAATATATATTCATTAAAAACGATTAACTTATTTGAATTATTTGAAATTTACATTGACTTTAGATAGATTCTATCTATAATCACTATACTGTGAGTAATTTTGGTTTTTTAAAGATTACTAAAGAATTATAGAAAGTAAATGCCTGTGATTCATTTTTTTAAAACTATTGCTTTATAAAAGTTGCTGAACTTTATTTTCAAATTAAATATTCATAAAAAGAATTAAAATTGATCCATGTTAGTAATTTGAAAGTTTTATTTATAAATATTTATACATTAGTAATAGAAAATCTAGGAGTTGGCACAAAAATTGTCTAATTTTTAATTAAAATTACCATTTTAAAAAATAAAAGCAATATTTTTTTCATGTATTTCCTTTAGTGGATTTTGGTTTTCTCTACTTCAGCTTTCCAGTGTGTGCTTTCTTAAATTTTTTCGGTTTTTATTTTCTAAGCCTTTCACTCATATCAGCTTTGTTATTTGTCTTTTCTTATTAATATATAACTTTTAGTTTTGCAGTTCTCTTTATATTCATTTTATTTATATTTAAGATCAGAAGTTAATCGCTTCTGTTCATTTCATTCTCTCCACATGTCCTATCCACAATATAAGAATGAATTAATCATATCTGTTTAACTCATTCTTTCCACTTGACCTGTCCACTATATTCTAATTTTAATGTTTTATTATTATTATTTTTATTTATTTACTTTCTAGTTTAGAAGTTATCTTTATCCATATGTTTAAAGATTTTTTAAATTCTATTTTCATCCACAGTAACTTCCATTTATGTTATCTATTTATGCAATCATGAATTTTATATTGTTAATTAATTTGTCAACAAAGTAAAAATATTTGTACCCTAAAATTTGTATTCTTAAACTTTTTCTTCATATTTTGACAATCACAAATTTAGTTTCATGTTCAGTAATCTCTAAACCTAATTCATTTTTTCTATAAATCTAATTGTATTGAATATCATTTATATATATATGCAGATTTGTGTTGATTTTGTGAATATATTTCTTTGATTGGGTGAGTGCAATCTCGTGATATAATGCAAATTAAACAACGAAGCTCAATCAATCAAATTGTTTAACTTTTGTTTATTTCAAATGTTTTGAAACTTTCTATTGTAATATTAGAATTTTTGATTTTCCTGTCATTTTAAATTTTTAGCTTTTTCAAACCTACATTAGTTTAAATAACTTACTACCTGTATTAATTTAAATAACTTATTTCCATTAAAAATTGATACAATATTCTAATGTTATTACTTAATCATTGACATTATTTAAGGGAATTTTATATTTATTTTTAGTTTTGTTTGATAATAAAAAATTGAAAATATTTTTTATCTTGTGTATAGTAAAGGGGGGGCCTCTAAAAGTGTTCCTTGTTTATTTCTTGTTTCTTTTGTTAAAGAAAAATTATTATAATATATATTTATATGATAAATCAAAGAAACCGAAACCTAAAGTTCCCAAAATTTTAAATGTTGACAGGTATGCAAATAAGCAGGTAACTCTGATGATGGGATTGTATAAAGCATCAAATTTGCTTGATAAGCATTAAAAAAAATTAGCAAGGAATCAAGATATTTGCCTTTTTGCTTGATAATTCTTCATTGCAGATGATTTTTTGTGCAAGATTTGATTTTTTTTTTTATGTTACACTATTTTTTCTAATGCCAAAGTGCTATCTTATCCAGTTTTCTTAACAAATTCCCATTATTTTATCTGCAAAATATTTAGCCTGACTGTCATAGTGGCAAAGCTTCATTCTGAATAGTTTGAAATGTAGAATTTGCAAATATTGAGTCAGGTTAAATGAACTCCCTCCTTCCCAATTAAATTAGTTGTAGATTGCAAAGCATAAATAATATGCTTTACAATCTTCACCCAATTCATCTTGGAATGCAGTGTTATTGATTACAAATATCTGCTTCATGAAAAAGTGAAATAAACATTATCTAATGTTTGGTGAATATTTTTAAAGCAAGTTTATCTTACTATTAAGGTTTTTTTTAACTTGTTTCCCTTTACTAAATTGTTTGAATGTGTAAATAATGTATATTTTTTTAATAAATATGTATTGTAGCTTTTAGTTAATGTCATATTTTGTCATTTAATTATGTAAGTTAGTTATAAAAGAGGTAAATCATTTAAAAATTCTAGCAAATTTTTTGAAAAAAAGTATGCAAAACTGAAGAATAATTATTTACCATTGACTTTTTATCTTTCATTATTTTCAAAAATAAATTTATCTATTTTTAGTTAATTTATTATGTAGAGTTCTTTCATGAAACAAGCTTTATTTAATCAAAAACTTGTAAAGTATATATATATATATCTAGACTTGATTTTCCTCCTGTTTTTTGGATGAATATCTATATTTTACATTAAATTTCAATTATATTTGAAGTTGTAGTTTTAAATAGCTTTTTATATCCAATCTATTTTTCCAATTTTAATACTAATACATATTAATATAAAATGTTTTCAAGTCTGGTTAAAATATCAAACTTAAAAAAAATATCTTTTTAGAAATAAAAACCTGAAAATATTTATTAAGGATTTTTCTTCCTGTTTCTGTATATAATTATTTTAAACTTTTAATTTTAAGCCTAATTTAGAAAAAAGGTGCTACAAACATTTGATTTATTTTACTCATATAGTATATTTATGCAGTTTTAACATTATTTCCAATTTAATGACATTTAAGCTCAAATTAGATACTGTTTTCATTTAATTACAAAACTAGTATCCTTTAGTTTGCCGGAGCAATCCATATTTTAATATTATTAATTTTTTTCCGCATATATACTTTACTTTTAGCTAAGCTTGGCTGTCACCTGAATGATTTGCCTCTTACCTTCAATTCAAGAGTTTGTGGGTTTGAATACCACTTCAGGTTTGGATGTTCGTTGTAGTTTAGAATATACATTAAATAGATCCTGTTCTAATTAACCTTTGCGTGTAAAAAAATGAACATTTAGCAACCAACCATTGCGTAATTTAAAAAATATAATTATTTTTGGAAAATTATACATTTTATTCAGAAAAATACTAGGGTTATTGAATTACTTATTGTTAACTGTAAGTTATTTCAATCAGTTTTTTCTCACTTTAGTCGACTGACTTAAAAAAATTATTTAATTATTCATAGAATATTAAGAAAATGTTCATCATAATATTTCCAAAATTGTCTACTTGTCATTTAAATTTTTTGTGTGATTGTTTATGAAACTAGATAAAGAAAATTCCTCATAAACTAATAGTTATAAATCAGCTGCTATTACTGGAATTCAATTTATTCCCCTTTTAAAGATCTATAATATTTTATGACAAAATTACTTTTGAATCGGATACAATTTAATAATTACTATTCTCAGAACTATTACAATAATGTGATTATTTTTCAAATAATAATTCCTGGAGCTAAGTCAGAATGCATTCTTATTGTGTTTTAACTTAAATGTCACTTAACATTTAGAAATTTTCAGAAACTTATGTTTGTTGCTAACTGCTTAAAGTAAAACAAAAGTTCATTAAATTACAACAAAACAGTTACCATACATTCTTTGCTTTTTAGGTACCAGATGCTATCAAGAAATGCCAGAAATCTGGTATCACTGTGCGAATGGTAACTGGGGATAATATCAATACCGCTCGCTCCATATCCATTAAATGTGGTATTATTAGGCCTGGAGACGATTTCTTAGTATTAGATGGTAAGGAGTTCAACAGGAGAATAAGAGATAGTAATGGAGAGGTTAGTAATATTTTGTTTTTATTTATATTTTGTGTATATAGGGTGAGAAAATTATTCTCTGGATTAATAAAGTTAAGTGAAATGCAAATTTTGCATGAAATGCAGACAAATGGCTTAAAGAATAAAGACAATATATTATTTTTTATACTTCATCTGCATAATGTGTATTCAAATCAAGTGTTAATTGATGCTCGAGTTAAAATGAATTTACATTATCAAGGGAGAATCGAGGACACAAGTAGGGCTGATGTGATATGATAAAGAGCAAATCTTTCAAAATCATTTCAAATTACAGAGCTCAAAATATTCTGTGTATAATCATTAGCTTGAAAAAAATCATCTCTTTAAAGGTTTCTATTTGTGTTATTACTTGTAATTATAAGCAGTAGAAATCCATTGGTCTGATTTTCAAAAATTATCCAGTGAATTTTTTTTTTTTTTTTTTTTTTTTTTGCATTCAAAATAATAAAAAAAAATTTACTCTTTTGTGATTTCATAATTTTTTATTGTGATAAAATTATTTTGTGTACATGAAACCAAAGAAACGTTCCAGAGAATACTCAAAAGCTCCAGGCATTTTCCAAAAGATATTTAATGTGAATTTTGATACAGTAATGGAATTACTTGCAACATATTTTGTTATCATTCAGCATAATCATAAACAAGGACTAAACTAAAATTTTCCTAAATAAACTACAATTATTAATCATAGGACAATCATTAAATAGAAATTTATATATTAAATCTTGAACAGTATCTTTTTTACTGTTGATAATGATTCTGATGTTTTTTTTTATTGTTTCATTAAGTTAGACACTGTGAAAAGCATTTATTTTGATTTCAAATAGATATAAACGTGTTTAATAGATTCTTTTATTTGATGCACAAGTAAAAGTAAAATAGAAGTAAAAGTTCTATTGATTTCTACATTTTTACCAAAATTTTATAAAATTGTGAAACGTGAATGCATTATATCTTTACAGCAGAATAGTTCAGGAGTTTGAGTCGCATCTTTGGCCTGGATAATTTTGAGGGTTTAGAATCCACTGTAAACCAAAAGTTCCTGTCTAATTACCCCTTGTGTGCAAAAAATGACCCTTGAGTAAAAAACATCTTTATGCCAGAAAGTGCTTAAGTTTCTGCAAAATTGTATAAAGGATAAAAAAAAATTTTTAAATGCTGAAAAAACAAAAAATGAAGGTTTTTTAAAAACTTTTACTTTTATCTCCTCCTTAAATTCCCTTAAAAAATGGGTTAGCTGTCAACTTTATTTTTAAAAGAAACTATTAAACAGTTGTATTTTGCTTTTAAACAGTTATATTTTGCTTCAACTTACTATCTTTATTTTACTTTCAATACCAAAGCTGATAACAAATGGTCCAAATCAATCATGGGTTTCATTTACTTGAACATTTCCTCTATATGACCATATAACTTCAAATTCTATCAATTGAAAGGTTTGTGGTTAACTTGAATTTGGAAAGTATGGTTTGACTTTACAATGTATAATTATGGCCACACATTCCACTGCATCTAATAAGAAACATTCATATATATATATATATATATATATAATTAAGAGCTATAAGGGATATTTTTTTTCTTAATTTTATGATTGATATGTGTGTATATATATAGAACTGGGTTTTTAATTTTTTAAATCTGTTTACCTGCTTTAATTTAATTCTGTCTATAATGATTATTAGCCTACCAATTATATTTAACCATGATTATAAACTTTATAATTTTAATTAAATGTGTCTCTATAGAAGTGAAAATAGCTATGAACTTTAGAATAATCTGTCTGCATCAGTGCTGTTTCAATTCTTAGTTTCATTTTATATGAAAAACTGCTTGATAAAACATATTAATTAAAATTTAATTTATCAAACTGAATGCTTACAAAACGAATTAGAACTGTTATTACATATACTAAGATTTTGTAATTAGGATCATAATTCAGAAGTTTCATTTAAATTTTTTTGAAATAAAATTTAAATTTGTGAAATAATGATGGAAAGATTGTGCAACAATTACTCTATTCTAAATAGAATTATCTTGTTACATATGAAAAAATTGTAAATTTTTTAAAATTTATAAAATATAATCTTTTACAAATTTTTTGTACGAATATTGCTGATTATTTTCAAGTAATCTATTCATTAATGCTAACACAAATCAATTGATGAATAATTCACAAAAAGTATGAATATATACATTTTGATAAATTGTTAATGATCAAAGGAAAAATCTTTTATTGAGGTTAATGTAAAACATAAATTTGAAACTATACCTAATAAAATTTATTTATTGATTTTTTTTACTTAGAGCATTGAGAAATTATATTAAAAGAATTATATTTTTTATAGTGATTAAATCAGCTACTTCTAATGATTTAAAAATTAAATTGATAAAGTAGTTCTTGTATTATATAAATTAGCTTAACATTTAGAAAGTATCTTTTCTGTAGATTAATACAAAATATTTTTGTTGCGCTTACTTTCTTTCAATTGTATTTCTATGCATTATACTTTTATTAAGTAATGATATTATTTTACATACTTTTATTAAGTTAAGATTTTTTAATTATTTACTTAACTGTGTGCCATACTTGTTTAATGCACAATTTACTGTGTGAAATGGTTATCTATTTTATGAGTCATGAAAAACAAATTTATATTTGCATTCACTTTTTTATATTTTGTGTTTACTATACTTCATTCATTACTAACAAAATGTGACAGAATTGTTTAATTCCTACAATTTTATTAGAACTGTGAGCATTAGCTTGAACTCGCGGAAATTCTAATTTTATAAATTTTCCAATACCTTAAATTTTATTTATGGTTGTTTCCTCGGTATATTTTTTGTACTACTCATAAATTATTTTATAGTAGTGAATGTAATATTTGGAAGAATTAAGATTGTTTTACAATAATGGGCAAAGTAAATATAAGCATTTGGGAAATGCGACTTCTGTGCTTAAACCATTTTTTCTTTACATTATTTTATTATTGGATAATTATATTAATGTATTTTAAAAATATTTTTTGAAAAATAATTTCTTTTAAATGTGGACATTTAAGTTACTTTATTGTTTCTAAAGTTTTCCTACAAATTCTTTAATTTCCTTAATCAAAAATTTAAGTTTTTGGCACCCTGAAGTAATTACTTGTTTCTGTTGAAATGCCTTGATCTGAGTTGTTTTTAGGAATAGTTCTGAATTATTATCTATCAAATTGTTAAAATCAGAGATTATTTTAAAAAAAACTTGCTTTATTTTTTAAAAAATATAAAAATACCTCAAAAAAAATTTTTAATTGGAAAAGAAAGTTGTCTATAGTTAATAACATGAGAATTACATTTATACAAAAATAACTATATAAACAAAAATCTTCAGTAGAAACTTTCATGCTAGAAAAACTTAGTTATTCTTTGAATAAATCCAATAGGTTTGTTTCTCAATAAGTCTTCATTATAATAATAATTACTAAACATCCAATTGTGAGAAGCATTTAGTGACTTCTCTATGATCACATAATTTCCATTTAATAAGGATTACTTAAAATATAAATTTGTGAGTTAAAAAAATAGAATAGCGGTTCTCTTGAACATATAAGTTTCCTTTATGATTTCTTAATCTTGATATTACTTAAAAATTGTAATAAATATTGTATAAGAATTGCTTTTAAAATAACTTGTTTCTCCACATTGGGAAAAAAATCCTTTTTGAAAATATTGATAGTAATATCTTAATATATTCCTTATGATAGTTGTAGAGACTTAGAAATTAAGCAGAATTTCTAAAACTGAATATTTCAATATTGTGCCTAAATAAGTTTTCACATGATGAAAATAATTCAGCTAAATGCTTCTACGTCAAAAATGACTTGGAAATTCATAAACACATTTTTAAACAATATCTATGAAATATCATTTAGCTGACAAATTAGTTTTGGTAATACCGTTTCGAGAAAACTAATGAAATTATATTGCAGTGCTTATGAAGTGCATTACTTTCACATTTTCTTGGTCCTTTTTAATTTCAAACACAATTTAATTTTAGTTTATATTTGAAAATTCTTTGTTTAAATAGTAATGTTAAGTTAATCGATCTCTATATAGACTAGTTTCATTTTGTATTTTGCTGTTTTGAGATGTTTGTAATGCATTTGTTTAAATGTTATCATTTGAAATTAAAATAATTGACAAAAAGCTGGTTTTAGTGTGTTTAGCTTAGCATTTCCAAAGTTATAGAATTATAAATATATGAAGTGATACACTGCAGCTTCATTTGATCTAAGTAATGTAATGCAGCTAACACATAAAAAACAAATTTAGAAGTGGTTTTATTTCAATAGATTTATCACTTTTGCTACTTATTGCATTTCATATTAGATTTCTTTAGAGTTTATTTCAGTTTATTCTCAATTATATTTAAAGTTAGAATAAGAGTGTGATTCAATATCAATAACCTATAAAAGTTTCTGCAGTACAATAAAAAATTATGTAAATTTTACTCTTGGTGTAAATATGTAAGGTTCGGGTATAAAAAAGATTTGATGAATTAACTTTAAAACTTAAATTTAGCAAAGTTTGTATATATGATATGGAAAAGAAACACTTTTGAATAAAATCTTATTGTGTATCCAAGATTTTTATTTAATTTTATCTATGTGATAATCTAAATCATGTGCATTTTACCACTCATTGTTCAAACATTAAAAAATAGAAGTTATATTGCATACCTTAAATGATAACCTAATATATTTTTCAGAATTCTTTCCAAATTAATTAATATTTTAATACATTTTTAGTTTATAAACTTTAAAATCTAAAACTCCAAGCAAATTATGCATATATGATAAAATGAATAGTATAATGATGTTGTGTCCATAAAGTATATGTACGTGCAAAAATCCTAAATGTCCCTGAAGCTGGAAAAGACAGCAATGGTGATCTCTACAGCTTTATTTGTAAAAAGCTCCCCAAGATCCTCTATGCTGATGATGAAAAGCTTGGCCATCATTGCTAAACACCTGAAGATATGTTGTGGAAGTTGGGCATTCTCAGGGCAGTGAAGACAAAACCTGGTATAACTCCTTTGTCCATCTGTAGAAATTCTCTTGTCTTTCAAGTGTTTTGTTCTATGTCTGGTTATTATAGTTAAAATGGTTCTGTCGCTGTTTAATTCTGGAATGAGAAACATTTTAACTTGCTCGCAAATTAGTTTTCGGATGGCAATTGCATTTGCATCAATGATGATAAAGCATTTGGATGATTGAAAAGAATTATGGGCCTCTTTAGCAAGTTCATCGGCTATCTCATTGCCAGGGATATTAATGTGTGCCAGTATCAATTGTAAGATGCAAAATCTTTGGATAGCAATGATTTTGTTGATTTGCTCTATCTTAGGAATTTTTTTTTTTCAAATCTATTTTTTTCCATGATTATGTATAATAAAATAATGAAGTTGATTAAATTATCTTTTTTGATGATTTGATGTGATAATTTTTATTGAAAATTGATAGCCTCATAATATGTATGAATACATTTAAAAAGAAATGACATTTTGATTTGTATTTTTTAATTTGTAAATTTAAAAGCTTTCTGCTCAAGTGTTGTTTTTTTAGTTCAATCAGTAATGTTTCCATTTATTATTTAACCATTATAGAAATACTACAACCTCAAATGACTAAACTATATTTTTAATAAAATCTACTGATAGTTCATTAATTTATATGCATTAAAAATAAATAATTTGAAGGTAGATTTTTATAATAAATTAACAATATTTCAGTATTATGTAAAGTATGCTAAAAAAAACTTTAAACATTTAAAACTTCTATTTGAAACATTTAAAAATTATAAAATTTTAATTGTTTAAAATATTTTTCGCATTTCTGTTTTTTATATTAATTTTTTATGTTTTATATTATTTTTTTATATTTATTTTTTGCTTATTTTGTATTTCTATTTTACATTTTTTTTATTTTTGCATATTTTTATATTTTATATTTAAAAATTATAATTCTTTAAATTTTACAAACATTAAAAAAAAAAGAATTCAGTAAATTTTCAATACTTAAATGAACTTGAATAAATTTTGGAGATCAAACTAAAATATAGGTCAGTGAATTGATTTTGAATTTTACTTCTTACCTATTTTAATTTTACATCAAAACTAATTAGTGAAATATATTCATGATTTTGTTTAAATTTTGTAATTCTAAAATATTTTATATAGTTTAATCAACACTTGTTTGATAAAGTATGGCCTAAGCTGAGAGTTCTAGCTCGATCATCACCTCAAGATAAATATACACTTGTTAAGGGAATCATCGACAGTAAGCTTAATCAGAATCGAGAAGTTGTTGCAGTAACAGGAGATGGCACCAATGATGGGCCAGCTCTTAAAAAAGCTGATGTCGGTTTTGCAATGGTAAATAAATGTCTTATTTTTATTCTGACTCGTTTATTTTATAATAGTATATTATTTATTTAGTTATTTTAATTATATATATATATATTTCTTTTGTTCTCAACTTTAAAGCTGTAATGTTTTCCTTTTATAATTACTGTGTTTCAAGTGATATTTTAAATACTTATGTGAAGTCAAATAAAGCATGTGAATTTAAAAGCTTTCATTAAAAAAAATTGAATATTAAGAAGTCTGTATTTTTTATGTTATTTACCAGTTATAAAGGAGACTAAATGGGACACTAAAAAATGTAATAGTCTCTAGCGGAATTTCTGATACTATTTTATGGAAGCCTCTTTTTCATATATATTTTCTTTTCATTGTACAGAGTTACAAAATTCTTATGCTTCTTAAATTTTAAAATTTCCTGAATATTTAATTAAGTTCTGTAATTTTTTTTTACGAATTTGCTTAAAGGAGAAATTTTTTTTAAAAAGTTATATATTTAAAAAATTTTTAAAAGCTAGAAGCTTTTTATAAATTTTATTTCTTTTTATTACAAGTCGACATTTTCATCCTTCAGCTTAGTTTAAAAAATATTTATATTAAAGATCTTGCATGAATTTGCATTGAACTTCTTTATACATTAAATCCTTGCTGAAAGGATGCTTGCAGAAGGCAATTTAACATACATTCAAAATTTTAATTGTTTTCATGAATTTTGCCTCTGGTTTAAAATATGTTGTACATTGTAAAGCTGCATTTATTCAACATTTGTATTGTAACATACTCTTTAAAAATGCATACTTTATTCATTAAAGGTAAACAATTACTGAGAAAAGCAAAGTCTGAATCTTAAGTTATAAATCTTGTTAATACATTGTGTGATCTCAATAGAGAAATATCAAATCTGCTCCTTTTATTTGTTATCATACTTACTTTATGGAGCAAAAGAAAGCAATTTTTATAAGTCCAAACATTTTTATTTTTTAATAAACAAATGACTAGACAAATAAAAGTTGTACAAATATTTAATTTGTATAATTTTCATTTGTTTAGTCAAAATTTTAAATACATATTTTAAAAGTAATCTTATAGGATTTCATAAAAAAATTATTATATAAGAACAAGTGAATTCATTATATGTATAATATTAAAAAAATGCTTATCAGAATTAAATAAAGCAAAAATGTTCAATAATTCTAAAGAATTTCCTTTGGCCTAAGATATTGCTTACGAATTCCTAGCCATGTATGTTAAATTTAAACTTTTGACACTAGAGGTATCTGAATTAGTAGTTATGTGTGAAAGGGGTTGCAAATGGATAGGAAGTAAACATGAAAAGATTGTACAATTATTGCTCAGCCTTCTAGTTTTCCATTGGGTTAATAAACTGAGTGCCAAATATACTGTGTTTTGCGTTATGCTGATCACCTAACTGGAACATATGATTTGCATCCCAAGACCCTTTGTCAGGAAAACAGATGTGAACCCTGTAGACCTCAGCCCACATATGGGCTGTTTTGCCACAGATTAGTTTTTGTATAATTGATTTTCATGAAAAAACTCTTAAATGCGGAAGATCAAATAAAAATTAACTAAGAAATATGACAGAAGAGTTATCTTGTAAAACCAATTGACAATTAAAGCAGTGTTAAAATCGCTTATAACTAAATGAATTGTTAAAAGCTGTAAAAAGTCTGATATCAGAGTGGGGATGTTTAAAATTATAAAGCAAAAGTGTATGACTGGAAAAGATGGTAACTGGTTTGAGGCAGAAAATACCTTGTCTGCATGATAATCGTTGCCACTAGCAATACATTGCAGCATTTTTGCATGCAAAATGACTTGTATTTTTTATAACTATTTACTTCTTATCTCTTTTAAATTCATTTAAATTTTTGCAGGTAATTTTGTTTATTGTGGGAGCTAGATTCGACCCATTTTTAATGACAGAATTAATTTCTGTTTGTAGGGATATAATCTTTATCTATTGAAGAGATAAAAACTAAGAGTTAAACATGAACCATAATTTTCAATGTATTGTTTTAGGCAACAATGATTTACTGTATGGGATTGCTAAATATTAAATTCATTGAGTATTTTTCTGAATAATAAATATTTATTCCCTCACATATTTTTAATTCAATAATGAATCCTTTAGCTGTCAAAAATATTTTGTATGCTTCAAAACATTACTAATTAATTAAATTAGGAAACAGTGCTAAAATATTGATTTATATTGTTTAAAAATATCATACTCTCTTTGATACAAAAAAGTAGGAATTTGTAACTATGTATTTCATGTGCCTTATTTTTTGTACAAGTTTTTTTATAGTTCTTCCATTTAAATAACTCTTATCCTGGACTTTCTATCCTTTGACATTGTTATATTGCAGAATATCAAACAATTATTCTAAATCAGTTCTTCGCTTCCATTTCTCTATTCCTATTGCAGACATTATTTTGCCTAGTATTTAAATAAGCAGCTTTTAAATATAGTTAATACAATTTTATTTCAATGCTCGAACATAAAAACATATTCATTTTATTCAACTGGCAATTTATTTTAAATGTTTATTTTTCAATATAACAATTATAAACTTCAAATTAAATGCAAATTTAACTATCTAAATTAGTGAAATTACATGTTTAATTTTTAATAATATTTTGTAGGGTATTGCTGGTACAGATGTTGCCAAAGAAGCTTCTGATATTATTCTTACAGATGATAATTTCACGAGTATTGTTAAAGCTGTTATGTGGGGTCGAAATGTGTATGATAGTATTGCAAAATTTCTTCAATTTCAACTTACTGTAAATGTTGTTGCTGTTATTGTTGCTTTTGTTGGAGCTTGTGCTATAGAGGTATTAAATAGTTTGTCTTTTGAAATATATTTTAGTAATATTACCTTTATATTCAGATTATATAATTTTTTATTACCAAAAAAATTTACATATTGTTTCTTTTTTATAATATTTATTTTATTACTTAATTTGATATTTTAATGTCTTAAAATATTTTTCCATTTTATAATTTTCTAAAAATTTAATCCTTTATACCAAATCAATAAGGAAAACTGTTCTTGCGCTTTTTTAATTACATAATTTTCAATTCTATTTTAATAAATAGGACAGTCCTCTGAAAGCAGTACAGATGTTATGGGTCAATTTAATAATGGATACCCTTGCCTCACTTGCTCTTGCAACTGAAATGCCTACACCGGATCTCCTTTTAAGAAAGCCTTATGGACGATCAAAACCTCTTATATCGCGAACAATGATGAAAAATATTTTAGGTCATGCTATTTATCAATTGGCTGTTATATTTACACTTTTATTTGCTGGTTAGTATTTTAACCTTGTTTAAATTAATTTTTATATATATTTATAAATATATATTTATAATTATATTCGCCTTTTAATTTTCAGGTGATAAAATATTTGATATTGACTCTGGTATGAATTCTACATTACATGCAAAGCCTTCAGAACATTTTACTATTATATTTAATACCTTTGTGATGATGACTCTCTTTAATGAAATCAATGCTAGGAAAATCCATGGCGAGCGCAATATTTTTGAAGGCTTACTTACAAATCCAATTTTCTATAGCATTTTGATTATTACTACAGTAGCTCAGGTAATTTTGAATTAATTTTTTTAGAATAAATTACTCAACATTTTCCAATTAATTTGATTCAGTTTTCCAAATTGCATATTTTAAAGTTGAAATGATATTATAATATTTTATTTTTATGACTCCAATTCCACAGTAAGTCTTATAAAAATGTAATTTTTCACACTCCATTTTTGTAAGATAAATTATTTTATGGAAACAAGTAGAATTGATGTTGCTGAGGTGGATACGTATAACTTTGTTTAACCCTTTTTATAATACATTTATTTTACATTATTTATATCTACCTCTGCTCTTAAATAATGTTAATTCTAATTTATTTGGTGATCAGTAAGATGCATTATCATCCTTCTTGATTAATACATACAAATGCAACTATTGATAACTAGCTGGGTCCAATAAGCTTTTTTGTGCAAAGAGTTTTTTTTGTGCATAGAAGAGAAAACAAACCAAAAAGAAATCGTCACATTGAGTTGAAATATATAGAAAGGAGGTGACAAATTTAAATTACAGAAAATGAACCAAGCTGGTAACCCAATGGTTAGCACTCTTGACTTTAGTGCAGCTGTTTGTAGGTCTGCAAACATCCAATCTTTGACATGATTGTTTGTAGTGGTTCAGAATCCAGTTTAAATTGTAGGTACTGTTTTAATTAACCCTCATATTAAAAAAAAGTTATGTTTCAAGTTATTTAATATTATTTATTACCAATATAAAAAATGGGAATTTTAAAAAGCTCAATGTATTTTGAATAAAAATTTACTCAGGGGATATTTTGGTGTCATTCCAAATAAGGACTATTAAAATAAATACTAACAATATTTAATAATTATGTTTTTAAAATTAACATCAAGAATGTTTAAAATAGGTACATTTAATGCTTAAAGTAAATTTTATGCTTTGTCGTGTATGGAAAACTTAAAACACTTGGTCAAATTTTAATCTCGGAATTTTTTTTATAATATTGACTTGCATTTAAAATTAAAATTCTTAAAATGTAATTTCTTTCAACTTTTTTTAAGCATTTTTTAAAAGTTGAATATTAAGATAAAGAACATATTTTTCTTAAAATACTTTCTCTATCTTATAGTTTTGGTAAAAATCAGTATATAAACATGAGCTCATATTTGAGTCACTGTATTTTTTTCTCCTGTGTACATTGCTCTATTTAAAATCATTCTTATGTGCAACTTGTGCTTGAAAGTATGAAATTGTAAAATAGTAGTGGTCAATCACATTGGTTTCCACATTGCTTAATAACTGGTCTCTTCATTTAATATACTGATGAAGTAATCCCCTTAAATATTATTGATTGATCAAGTTTTGAGGTAAATAATAAAAGTGCAACATCAGAAAATGCTTTCAAATTCTAAAGTAATAAATTTACTAAGCTTATGTTTTACTGAATGATAACAATTTTTTTAAATGAGTGCAATCAGTTGTCCCTCTAAAATATTGTTCTTTAGTTTAATTTACATGAATCAAATAGCATTTAAAATTTGGGTAATTTGAAACAATTTTATTACAAATTTTTGTATTTCCCTTTAAAGTATTTATGCTATATCTGTTGAGATATCTTTTTGATCGTTTTTACAAATTGAATTTTTCTCGACTAAATTTTAATTTTTATTTTAATAATCTCAGGAATAATATCATTAGAATTTAGAAACATAAATATTCATTGAATTGAAATTATTATTATTTTTTAAATGAAGTTTGTTAAAATAGTTGAATAACAGTTTATGAAATACATAGAATGTCTATCTAAAGCTGTAATTTGTTTGGTTCTGTTATGAAAATATATTGCTTTAAGACTTTGATGAATCAATAATATCGCAAACCTTTACATCATAAACTGTGTTGAATTATATCATTTAATTTGATTGTTTCTATAAGCTTTAATATCTTCTGAAATGTAATGAGCAAAACTTTTAAACTAAGAGAGAGACAGATGTTTTCATTTATATGGACAAATCAGTGCAGATAACTTAAAACCTAACAACATTGAAATTTCTTTGAAATCCCTTTACTATAACAGTATTTTTCAGTTTGTGATATGTATTAATGGAATGTTTTGAGAAATTACTCACTAATGCTTATAAATTATTATGTGAATTATATGGAAACATTATGGAAAATCGATCCTTTTTATATTGCATATTCCTTATGAATACAAATCAAATTACTTAACCCCTTGACTGACTTTGACGAGTCTGACTCGTCATTGATTTCCTGGGCCATCACAGACTTTGACGAGTCAGACTCGTCAAGCGCTTCTTTCGGCGGACGCCGTGCAAGTTACAATTAGATTACATAGTTACTTCACTCGTTCGACGATTCTCATTTAAAAAAGCACACTGAAAGTAAGAGTTCAGTTTAGCAGAAGTCTCGCACGGTGAATGCTATACTAGCCAATATTTGAGTTTAGTAAAGATTATAAATAATCCCCGTAACATGTATAAGCCGGATGCATTATATGAAAGTGGGGATGATGGTGTAAATTGATGGTGTAGTTCAATTAAGCGAAATTAAATAGTTTTTTTTGTCGCATCAAATTCCATTTAATTCGTCAGTCAAGGGGTTAAATAAGTTTTTGAATAATTTTTACTTGCTGACAAATTATTTCCTTTATAAAATGTTGGCTTGGGGTACTTAAGGTACTTAAAAATAACTTTTATTCTAAAGATTCTAAATTCATGAATAAGCATTAAAATTCATTTCTGAATTGAATCTTTTCTGCTGATCTGATAGCCAAATGGTTAGTGAATCTTAATTTAGTTCAACAGCTCCTGGGTTTGGATCCTACCTTAGACTTGAATGTTTATAGTAATTTGAAATCCATTTTAAAATTTAAAGATAGTACCCTTGAGCGACAACTTAACAAATCTTTTCAGACTTCGATAATTTATATTTATATCTCTATCATTATTTTTAAGAGGATTACCACTTATGTTTCTCAATTATAATAAAGAAAACTTGCACAAAATTGATATTTTTTTATTTATATTATTTGATACTTTGTGCATATAATAATTTGTAATTGTTTTCAGGTTATCATCATACAATATGGTGGCTATGCTTTCTCCACGGCTACTCTCACAATTGACCAATGGCTTTGGTGTATATTTTTGGGTTGTGGAACATTAGTATGGGGGCAGCTGATTACATCAATTCCTGCTAAGCGCATACCAAAGACTTTCACTTGGGGCTCTGGTCCACCTGAAGAAATGGCAGGTAATGTGTCTTTGGTTGAAGATGGAAGCAGTGGTTCACTCTCACAAGATAAAAGAACAGGTCAAATATTATGGATTAGGGGTCTCACGAGACTTCAAACACAGGTTAGTAAATGCTATTACATATGCCATAAATGTTTTGTTTTCCGTAATGATATTTACTGTTATTTTTATTTATAATACTCATTTTTAAAATCATATTCATATCACAAAATGAGAAATTTAGAACTTAAGATTTATCCCAAACCCCTGCCTCCAGTGTTTCTATTGATGAATTAATATTTATTTACTGATTATATATCTTATTTGTGATTTTATAGCCAAAAAAATCTATAATTTGGATTTTCATTTTTCCTGCTGTTATATGTGGAGATATTTATTTACTTGTTTTTTGCTTTTAAAAATGTAGCAGAATTTTTCCATTTTTCATAATTTTATGTGTTCTTATATGACATTTATAATATTTCTATTACTGTATGAGTAGCTTAATTATTTCTTTTTCTATTTTTTTTAAATATTTCCTGTTACACATATTTAAGAATAGTTTTTAATAAACTTTAGTTTATGAATGTTTAATTTTGAATATTTTTTATGTTATTCTCTTTAGTTGAATGCTTTGGCCTTTTTTATTGAAACTGATTATATTAAAATAGTTTAAATGTAATGTCATAAGTCATTTATAAAAGATTTGAATTGTTTTTCATTTTTCTTAAAAGTAAAGATTTATTAAACAATTTCTCATTACTTGTCAAGTACTGAATTATCTAATGTTTTACAAATCTTTTAAATGAGCACAAGGTAAGAATGCATTTCAAAAACAATATATTTAAGATAATTTAGCATTACTGGTGTTTCTCCTGATTATTATTGTTTTGATATTGAATTTAATTACATGTTCTTTATTTTCCTAATACTTGTAATATTACCAATTACATTATTGAATCATAAGTTTTCAGAAAATTTTACTTTTAATTTGTAAATTTGAAATACCTTAAAGTTTTCTATTAAGTTCTATCATTTTGAATTTATTTCTAAATGGTAATTACTTAAATGTGTGTATCACACTTTACAGATTTGCTAATTTCAATTTTTGGTCAAAAAGTTCATACACATTTTAATCAAAGTAACTTAGCTATTTGTTGTATAAAACTACGGATTTTTAATTTTCATTATATTCAGAAAAACATTAAATCATCATCTTTCAGTGTACATAAAATTATTAATCAAAAAAAAATTGAAGCCTTAATTTCCTTTTAACTAAAATGAAGAATTAACCAATTATTTATAACTTTCCATGATTTATATAAATGAATGTTTTCCTAGAACAATATGTACTTGCCTGAAATTCAAATTACGTGCAGCTTTAATACTCAATTTTAAATTTTTATGTTGATTACAATTATATATCACTTAATGATACTGTGTGTTACTAGTTTTCCACAAACGTATATTTGTTTAATAAATAAAATTAATTCTTTTATCACAATGTTTTCTTTAATTCATTCTGTTCACTTTATGAAAATATGTAGGTATAAAGATAAATTCTATAATTTCAAAGTTATATAATAACTAGTTTTAGGTTTCTTAAATTACTTCCTTTTAACTTGAAATACAAATAAATGAAATATGAAAGACTTAGGGTTCCCAAATGCAATTTAATGGAGAATTTATAATTTATGTTATTGAAAAGTTTTCTGGAATAACTGTTATAATTATAGACTAAAATTATTGTGGGAACAACAATGCCTCCAACATAAGCATTTGTAGAACACTTATATATAAAATATGAGGTTAATATAATATTAAGTAGTAAAATTTGATGAAAATGTAAAAATCATTTCATACATACTTTTTTCTGTTTAAAATGTATTCCTATGCTCAGTTATTAATATCAAATTTAAAATTTATATTTGTATCTTATGCTGAGTTTTAGGTTTACTTGATCTCTGAAATACTTAATTTGCTAACAAAATTAAAATCAGTTATTTTAATTAATTTTCTTAGAATAATTAATGAAGTGCGAAATTACATTTTGTTTCTAAAATTACTAAAATCTCATTCAGTTAATACTAATTTCAGTTTTATTTTAAATTTTAATTATTTGATCTGGATTTTATACATATCTTTATGTTTTAAGTATGTAATGCAACCTTTAAGTGTATAAACTTGCAGAAATTTTATAATGGATGTCATGTCACATCCTAGTCTGTAATAAAATTTTACTTTCTCTTGTAATTTTGATTATTGTAACTTCTTAAATTCACTTCTTTTTTTATAAATTGGGGTATCTATGTCCATTGCAAATAAAGCACAAATTTTTATATAGTTGCACAGTAAAATTTTCAAGTTTTAAAATCTATATTGACATTTATACTGCATGCTTTTTAAATATAATCTTTTATCTGCTATGCACACCTTCACTTTTACTATGAATTTTGTGTATATTAACTTGTTTTTATGAATATATATATTCACTTGTTACTATGTGAAATACACGCATTCATTATTTAATCACCTTTTTTGATTGCAAAAGGAAACAAATTATCAATTTTAAGTGTTTATTTCCATATTTAATAGAAATAAGTATTTTTAAAATTCTTTTTCTCTGTTACAAATATATAGCATTAAAATTTCTTTTTCCTACTCTTTATATTTTTAATATGATTTATGAGCATTTTTATTTTTTACTGCTTAAACGTTTTATTTATAATTAAAAAAAGTGTTTTATTTTACAATTTTACCTTATCTTTGAATTTTCATACTATTTGCTTGAATTTTTTTAATGCTTAACATAATATGATTATATTGGAAAATAATTTCTACTTAATAAATAACATAGTTACAAATTTTCTTTTATACACTAAAGTGCCACTGAATTACCGATAGCAAAGGCTATGTAAATTGTGTAGCACAGCACATTATTTAAGTGCAAGTGAGAGTGCTGTGGTAACTACATATATAGCGCATACTGTAATTGTTCTTATTTAGTTGTTGGAACTGCCAGTATGGGTAAATTGCCTGATTTAGATGCTTTTGGTTGCGGACAAATCATAGATGCGCGACGAATGGGCCATTCAATTTCTGAAATCATCAGGCAGCTAGGATTTTCAAGATCCACAGTGTCAAGGGTATACCAAGAATACATGGATGGTAAGAAAAAATTAACAATCATGCAAATTCCAAAGGACAATTAGCCTGAACAGTGTGTGGTAAGCAATAGCTCAGGCGTCTTGTGCGAAGCCAAACATTAACTCAAATTACTACCCACTTGAATGACTCTTCTGTCATTAAATGAACTGTGCACACTCGCTTCACCGTACGTATTTTGGGATCCGTTGACCTACGAAAGTACCGTTGCTCAATGCTCACCATTGGGCTGCACATCTTGCCTGGGCAAGAGAGCGAAGAGACTGGATTGTAATGGACTGGTAACAAGTAACATGGACTGATGAGTCACGATTCTGACTATTTAACGCCAACATGAGCTTGAGAATATGGCGTCAGTCTCATGAAGTTGGAATTGTACTTGGGCATGGTGGCTCAATCATGGTCTGGGGTGTTTTTTCATGATTCTGTTTAGAATTTTTGGTCTATGTACTATCTTCTTCAACACAATTCGGTACAAAAAGTTGCTGGGTGGTCACCTCCATCTGTTTATGCTGTTCTGTTATCTGCATGGTAATGGGATTTTCCAACAAGACAACTGTAACTCTAATAAATCCCAGTTGGCTACAGGCTGGTTGGATGAGCAATCCTCTGACTTTTCTGTCATAAATTGGCTATCTAGAAGCCCAGATTTAAATTCTATTGATTATATTTGGGATATTTTGGGACAAGGCATGGAAGGCCAGCACACAGCACCAATGGACCTTACTGAGTTATGGAGAGTTTTAACAGAGATGTTTGGCAAGTCACTCTCCTTGAACTTGTTGAATCTATGCCTTGTCCTGTGACAGCTGTTATTAAGGCCAGAAGAGGCCCAACACGTTACTAAATAGGTATCCCTGATTCAGTGGCACTTCAGTTCATTTAATTCATTGTGAATCCTAAAGCAGTTTAAAAATTTGTTGAAAATTTTTTATAACAAGTGTTTTAAATATATTTATATTTTATTCAAAACATTCCTTATATTACAGTTCCACAAAATTCTTGATCCTTTTATTTTATTTGATAGAATTTTTTTCTATCTATTGTGATTTTAACAAAATTATGTCACTTTTTACATTTAGTGCAATTTTGTTGATATTTAATTTTGAAAGTTCTTTCAGTTAATTTTCCAGAATAAAAAATATAAGATTTCTGTTCTTTAAGTCAAAAATAAGAAGGTGGAATCAGTTTTTCAAATAAAACAATAAGCACCATGAAACAAATGTGTTATTTATATGTTGTTGCGAATTTAGGAAAATTGTTGTTTTAATATCTGTTGTTTGACATAATTTTACAGTTTTCTGTTTTCAATGAATTACTTAAATTTATCTTGTTTATTGTCACAACTCTGTCGTTATTTGTTTTATTGGTAGTAAATTTCAAAGGCTGATAGATTTTTGTCTTACTTTTCCCATTTTTGTCCGAAATGCAAATTTTAAAATTTTGGCTTATGTACATCAGGAAATTTATTTTAATAATTTTTTGCCTGTTCTTTAATATCATTCGCTTTGAAAAACTTTATTCATATATTTCTCTTCTTCTATGATGTTTGCATGAAATATATGTTTGGCATGTTTATTACTTTCAATAATATTGCTTTGGGAATTTATTTATAAGCAATATGAATTTATTTTTACCTGTTTAGTACTGTAAGTTCATCTTTCTATTTATTTCTTTGAAATTAATATTTTTATGTATTTTCTTCTTTTATAGTTTTGGCATGTGCTAATTTAAATCATCATACATTTATAAAGACTGTCATTTTGCATGTATATGATTTACTCTAAATATGATTTAACAAATTATGAACATGATTATTTCATAGCAGTAAGGAAATTAATTATTGAAGTTTTATGTTCTTATTTTATTATTAGAATTTAATTTAAAAAATGAATTTTTATTTGATTTATTTCTGAAAATTTGATGGAATTTGATTAATATCTCATCAAATAGGGTTCTTATCAATAATTATTATAAAAATTATCAATTTTTTTTATTAAAGTTTAATTAGGATAATGAAGAAATTGGCTTTTTATTATTTAATTATTTTGCTGTTATATCTATATGATCTTCTGTAAAGGGCTTATAAGTAAATGGTATTAATAGAATTTAGTAATTTGCCTTATGTTGTTTTACATTTTTTGTGTTTATGAAATAATACACATTAAGTAAAGTTTCAAATAGGTATCTATCTTTTAAATGTTTTGCAATTAAATTTTAAAAGTTTGTATTCAGTTTTTTCTAAAGCATTTTTTATTTGTCAAACGAAAAATTATAAGTATCACAACATTGATTATAAATGTGCATCTTTTTTGTAAAAGAATTGATTAAAAAGACATGAATGTTTCCAGAAATTTGGAGAAAAAAAAATCAATGTAAATGCTTGCATTAATGTATGTATGCTAAAAAGCAGGTCTCACGGTGGCACAGTGGCAATGAGGCTGTGGAATTCTAGTTTGCTGTCTGCACCAGATCTTTCTGAATCCTATGCACCGTGCAAGGCCTAAGTTCATGCTCACTTCATCCCATCAAGCCCCTGTCACTTTCCAAAAAATTTTCTTTAAGCTCAACTACTGCAAACACTTTGTCTTTCTTCCTCTATCTCAATTGGAAAATAGTGCCATCATAATTATTAAAATCAAATATTTTGATTATATTAATCTATATATATATATCATTTCTTAAATATGAAGTGTTTTCTACTGACTAATTTGAAACATCAAATCCTTTCTTTTTAATAACAAGTTTTGAATAATAAAATGAAAATAATTTATATAAGTGAAACAAAATGTTACAAATTTCTCAATGAACTGCAAATTTTAAAAATATCACTGAAGATATTTTCAAAATTAAGTTATATATAAATTTAAATAAAATATTGAGAGAGAAAATTATTAATCATTTGTCATTCTAAAAAATATTTATTCCAATTTTAAAATTGTAATTTGAATGTGATGCACATTTAAATAAAAGTAAAATAACATATAAAATTTCTATTTTCTAAATTGTCATCTTTAAAATGGTTATTTGATCATAAAGGATTATAAAAAAATTACTTCTCTAAATTATTTTTATTTTATTAATATTTCTACAAATTTTTCATTCGCAGAAAATTAACAAATGTAGTTTACTCTTGAATTTCAGCTTCATTTATACTGATATTTTTCCAAATCAGTGTTAACCATAATATGCATTTTGTGCTTCTTTTTTTTTAAATTAATGAAACTTTATATATTTAACTTTGCTCAATAAATTCGAAGTTTTGCACATCAAATGTGCATAAAAAATGTAAGTTTCTAGCAGAATTTATGTGTATATTTTCAATATTGAGAATATCTTCTGATAAAAATGCGCTTTATTTTTAAATATTGGGAAAATAATAAAAAATATAAATGTTTTTAAAGAAAATATTTAAATATTTTCACTATCATTATTAAATGGCCTTAAAAATGTTAAAACTGAAACAATTATAAATTCTGTGGTACTCAATAACTAAAATACTTGAGAAATGATAAATTTTTGATTTTCTATTTTAAATAAAATAATATTTATAATTTTTACTTAAAGACTTTCAATTAAACTAATAGTAAGAATGCATCTTGGCTGTATATAATTTTACATGACAATACGAAAATATACATTTAATATATATACATATATAATCTTTTTTTGTTTTCCATATAGTTGAATGAAACTACCAATATATATTATTTGAAATTTTTTTTAACAGATGAAAAATTTTAGCAAATTTTTTTTTCTAGTTCACCATTTTTAATTTAAAAACTTAACATTAATTTTGAATGTAATTTCTCTTTTAGTTTTCTTTTCTGAGGCAGTAAATAATATTATTTGATTAAATGCAGTTTAAATGAAAGCAGAATATTAAATAGTTTTCTCTAAAAATGTTTAAACTGTTATCTCTGAAATAATCTTTGACTCCAGTCTGAATATTTTGCTCCTAAATTTTAGTTTTTATAGGAATTAAAATTATAACAGTAATGTTAATAAGTAAATATACTATCAAAAAATATTCATTCATATGTTAACATTTTATTTTTTTAACTTTGGTTTTATATGTTATTGTACTTGTATTTTATATAAATTGTTACTTTTATAAATGTTTTATCGATATAAACTATTAATTTATACTTTAAAAAATTTTACATTAATTTTTTCTTTGTTTTTTTAATGCTTTCTTAATTGCTTTGACAAAATCATTTAAATGAAATTTTTTAGACTATTTCAAAAAAAGGTTGTACTGAAGCACTAATATTTCTCAGCTTCCTTCCCTGTTTTTAAATAATTGGTACAGTAGAGGAAAAATTCCGTTCTTGCAATTAGCTATCAGTATATTCAAACTTATTTTATTTAGTTATTAAATTTCCTTATTTTACTGAAAACACCCATTTATTTCTTAGTATAATGACTTGAAATTACTATACTTTTTATGTATACAAAACTTTTCTCTAAAAATATTACTAATTTTGTTAATCAGAGAAATTTACAAATGTTTATCCTAATTTCTTTAATGTTTATATTAGTTTCATTGCAGAATCATGATATAATATATTGTTAACCAAAAATTTAAACTATCTTTAAATGCCGCCAGCAGTATACAGTTTCTAATTTAAAAACTATCAAAATTTATAGTTCTTAAATTATTATATCAAAATGTATTATCTTGTGTTGCCAGATATCTAAAATATTAGATGTATTTTGATGCTAAATAATTTATAAAATAATATATTTAAATTGTTAAAAATAATGGTTTGATAGACAAAAAAGCTTTGTGACCATAGTTTTTAGATTTCCATTTGTGCATTGTTCATTGCACAAAGCTTATTTAGACAGTAATCATCTTCACGCTAGGTATAGTAAACATGTCTGCATCCACAAAGGATATTGCTGCCGAAATCCATGCTTTTAAGTTTTAAACATTCAATATATTGTTTTTTTTTTTTTCTGTGAACGATGTCGTTTATGAGAGAAAATGTTATCAAATCAATGATATGGTATTAAATAATCTGGGTGATTAACAAACTGAGTCCAATCCATTTTCTGTAAAATAATCAATGCAAATTATAATAAAGTATTAAACCTAAAAAATGAAACATAAATAATTTACAAAAGAACATTTATTCAAATGGAAATACTTGTAGAAATTTTTTCTATTACAAAAATATGAGCTATTGTATGTATATCGCAAGTTTAAATCTTCATTATTTTAATATGTTAAGCATTAATATATGTCCTGATTGTTAAAGCATGCTTCTGCTTAAAATTATAAAATTTTAAAGCTATTATTTGTATATAAGAAATTTTTAGTATTTCCTATCAAATAATTTCATTATCATACTTTACTAATCACAAATTCTGTATGCTCTTAGGCGATTGTTAAACACAGGAATGATTTATATACAAAATAATTATTAAATACAAGGAATATATTATGAAAATTATACTTTAGAAATCTTGAGTTTTTTTTATTGATTTATTAAGTATTGAAAAAATGTGTAATTTACTTCAATATATTATAAAATATATTTGGAAGATTCTACAGCGTTTCCTTGAAATGTGAAAAATTGTTTACAGTCATTTAAAATTAATAAACTGTAAAGATGGCATTATTTTCCAATATTCAGTTAAAAATTCATGAATTGCATGTATAATGCTTTGGCTGTAGCTTAATTATTATATATTGCATGTCGTATTATTTCTATTATTAAATTTCATAGACTTCGAATTTTATTTCTCAAAGTGTGCAAATTGTGGCATGTATGCATGGCTTGATTGTATTTATAGTATTATTCCTAATTGTATTCAATACATTTAAAATTATATTTGTGTTTTTGCTACTTCAGAAATAGCTATATATCATTCAATTAATTAAAAAGGAAAAATGGCATAGTTTTCCAGAATTTGCTTAAAATTTGAATTTTGCTAGGCTGTTGATAACTGAAAATAAATACAGAAAGAAGCTGTTGTAATTATAATTTGTATTTCTGAAAACTAAAAAGGAAATGTATTTTTATGATTTTTGCTCTTGAATAATATTAAAATTTGAAAATTTTAATAAGTAAGAATATTTTATTTCTACTGGCATTTTTATTTTTATGAATTATACAGCCAAAAATTAAATACTAAAGTTGATGTTTTTTTAGTTTAATTTGTATATGAAATTTTAATATATTTTTGAAATTATTTCTGAAAAAGCTGAGAGGTGAATACAGGCATGTGAAAAACGTCTTACATAGCATGCATGCAATATATATATATATTTTTACATTTATCTAACAAATTGAAATTTATCTTGCAAAGTTTTTATGTTTCAGATTTCTTTTTTCAATCATTAGAATAGTATGTAGAATTTTTCATGCAAAACTTGTAAAATTTTTAAATGTTGATGCATAATAAATTTGAAATTAGTATATTTAAGATCTTTCATTGTTTGAAATCTTACTTTTAACACTGTCACTATATGTCAATGTAATATAAATACTTTAAATTGTGAGGGAAAAAATTTAGATTAAAAAACGTTAAAAAATAGATGATTTCATTTTAAATGAACTAAATTAATATTCCTATAATATCAAATCATTTATTAAACAGCTGTTTCAGTTGCATACTTTATTTCTTGAAATTAACATTGTATAATATATTTTAAAATTATGAATAAAGAAACTAATTTTTCAATCATTTTGGACTTCTTTCTAAAGTTTATTATTAGAGTTAACTTAAAATCTATAAGTATTATCACTTATCTAAAAGAAATTAATAATTATTTAATTTTTTACAAAATGTATTATTTGTAAGCACTTTATTAAATTTAAGTTTCTTCACTTAAAGCAATTTCACAGCATTCATTTGTGAACATATTTCTTTTAATTATTTCAATACAATAACTGTCTTTTTATTTATTTGTTTGCATGATTTTTAAATTTTTATTATTTGGTCATATTTCCAATTTAATGTGGTTTTATTTATATTAAAATCTGGAAGCATGACTTAAAGTTTGAAAAAATAAATCATTTTTAGATTTTAAATTTATATTTTTAACTGAAAGCATGCTTAAAAAATGAATTGAAAAAGGAAATTTTATTTATTTAGTTTTTTCAATAAGGAATTCAAATTACGCAAATATGCATTTTGCTTTCTCCATATATATTGAATTAAAATTAGGAGTATTCTTTTAAATTTAAATTCATCCATGAAATTCATTTATTTAGAAAAAGTAAGTATTTCATAGGCAACTCAAAATTTGTTACAAAAATTGCTTTCTAACTGCTGTAAAATATTTTTGAAAAATTGCATGTTAGTTACTATTTAAATAAAATTTAGCTTCTTGCAGTCACAGTTGTATGTTTTTCATAGAGCAAACCATCGAACAGTAGAATTTGTTTCAGATACCTTTTTCAGTTCACAAATTTAATAAGTCTTTAACATTAGGCATGCAGTGAGAAATTATTTGCTCTAGTTCATTGATTTTTAATGATTTTGCTCTTTAACTGACTTGTGTAGTTGCCTTGAATGTGCATTTGTTGACATGTTTTTTGTTTGTAATGCCGTGTTTTCCTCTGTATGTTTCCATTTTTTTTCTTTCCTCCCAACAGCTCAGAGTAGTGAGAGCCTTTAAGAGCACTCTGGAAGACATGGAAGAAAGACGTAGTGTTCATAGTTTACATAGCTTACACAGTTTGCGTAGCTCCCGTAGTCACCCAAAGCAGCTCTCGGAAATAAGTTACATTGATGAAGATGTGAAAACCCCATCTCCCAATGATTATCCATATGATATTAATGGTTCTCAAAAAAATGCCATTTATAGTAACTCTGTACGGAATACAAATCACAACAATACCCAGTTTATAACACCTCCTCTTTTGAATAATTCTCCCGAAAGTGAAAACCATGAAACAGCACCACTGATGATCAGATCACCAACACGCCAGAATCGTCCCTCCAACCAAGCTCAGGGCACTTCTAGTAATTCCCCAACCACAGCCACTAGTATCACTCCTGTCAACTCATCTTCACCCTCTTCCAGTACGTCCCCGACTATCAACAATCGAGCAACGAGTCCTATCACTCATGGGTATCAGTTGCTCGTTGAGGCCTCCAAAATCCACGAGACTAGCATCTGATTGAGAGCCCATTTAATATATTTTCACTTCTCTATATAAAAATGCAAATATTTTAGAACATTTCCATTCAAGAACTTTATCTGAAAAGATGAGTATCTTGTTGAATCTGGAGAGTAACAACAGCTTCACCTTCAAGGAATGGAAATAAAGCAAGAGGAGAATCCTACGCTGTGAAAAGAAGGACTGCAAAAAACACTGTTATTTCTTTTAGTTTTAATAATCATCATCAAACTTAGTGAGCCTTTTGTACATTTTTGCTAATTGCAAATATATAAAGAATTTCTCTTAACGAAATATCAAATAGTTTATTTTAAATTTTAGTTTTTTGCTACTGTTGTGTATCAACTTCTTTGCTTTTTTTACTTCGTGTATATTGTAAGTGGTAAACATAAAACTCTTATTTTATTCACTTTCTTAATTCTGAATCTCTTATTTGAAACAAATTCCCATCAATTTTCATTCTTTACAAAGATTGCTAATCAATCTGCATTGACTAGCATTTTAGCTGCAGCCTACTTTAATTCTTGAATTGAATTTTTTTTTCCCCTTTTTAAAAAATTTCTTCATCAAATTCTTCCTTGGGTAATTCATTAGAATGTTTTTTTCACCGTTTTATTAGTTTGATTTGCCTAATTTTCAATGGAATCTTAATTTTATCCCAATTCTTTCCATTGAATCAGTATTTTCAAATCAAATTTCTTCTAAAAATTTTCACTTGTAATATTAAAAATTTTTCCTGTTATCTAAATTTGAAATTTATTTTCTACATAAAATCATTATATTACTCTAATATTAATAAAATATTCCCTTTTTTAAAATTATTGTATGTATCATAAATGTATCTAAATTCATTATAATTCTTTGTAAATTTTTTTTTTTACAAATGTATTTCAAATGCTGCTTGTACTATTTAAAAAAAATGAATTTTTGGCTGTTCGCAAACAATATACTAATTAGTATAGCTATGTAATATACAATAATATTCTTTATATATAAGAAATCTTAAGGTCTTGATTTTAAAATATGTTTAAGAGATTCTTAAAGTATTTAAACCAGAAAAAAATATTTTAGAAATCTATCCTTATTTAAAATTAAAATGTCATTAGCACTTAAAAAAAATTCTTATA
The DNA here is from genome assembly GCA_030067965.1 of Latrodectus elegans. Classification (NCBI taxonomy): domain Eukaryota; kingdom Metazoa; phylum Arthropoda; class Arachnida; order Araneae; family Theridiidae; genus Latrodectus; species Latrodectus elegans. Next base: position 46,763,631 of record CM057812.1, read on the forward strand.
ATAATTTTTCATGAGTTTAAACTAGAATTTTCCTAATTACATTCCAACACTTTGGACTATTACTAATTTAAATCAACAAACTAAAAAATTATGCAAATTAACAACTCTATTTTAAAACTAATTTTTAGGGCATAGTTCATCATTAAACTAAAATTATCTAGTTACCTATAATTATATATTTTTAAGTAAAATACGATTCATGTTAAATCGCTTTCCTCTCTAAGAACAAACTGACATATGTATTAATTTGTCTACCTAATCGTAATTAAGTTTTAAAAAGGAATTTGTGTTACTAAAACATTTAAATTTTAGGTTTTGCATTTATAGTCAATGTGTACTTTTGTTCTTGATTTTACAATCATAATTCATTCTGCTTTTTAATCAGTAAATAAAGTAAATTTTGAAAAAAATATTGAATAAATAAATTTACCCAAAAATTTAATAATATATTAAATTTAATTCTTATTAAATACTCACTGTTAATTGATATACAAAATTTTTCTTGATTTTATAACATTGTATTTATGTGAATAACTCATAATTATTTATTTCTTGCATTTCATTCAATTATCATTCATAAATTATTTGTTTAAACTTTTTACTTCATAAAGATTTCAGAATACATGTGTTGATTTCAAATTTCTTACAGTTATGTGTATTCATCTTTTAAAATAATGATTTAAACAGTAGAAAAAAATTATTTATTGATTACATTAAAATGTATGTGTTGATTATATTTTATTTTCTATTTGCAATATATTTAATGGTTTGAATATTAATGTTAGCTGATTACTTTCATAAAAATATTCCTTGAAAAAAATGGAATTAGAGCAAATCCTAAATAATAAATGATAAAATATTTTTTTCCAAAAGTTTACTATTTAAAAACATGAGATCTAATTGTTCTTAAATTTCTTTTTTTCCATTTTCTTTCTTTTAGATCTATTATTAATTTGTGAATGTGTATTTATATCCTAAATGTATAAAATAATGTGGTAGAAATAATGCACATCCAAATAAATTAGTTATCATAACAGCCTTTCCATTGTGTAATTCACAAAAAAAATTCTAAAATTGTAAATAGGTGTGTATTAGATTAACATTACTTATTCATGATGAGCTTTCCTCCCTTTTTTATTTAATGTGTGTTTAGCTTATACATGTGTAGCTAAAATTTTATGGAGATCTGAAATTTTGTGATATGCAACTTATGCAGTGTTAGGTGTTATTGGAAAGTATTTTTGTACTGTTAAATTTATAAAATTGTTTAAAACTAAAATTTATTGCACTCCTAACATCGAGTGTGCTGAATGCAATTTATACTTACATTTGCATTTGTAAGTTAATATATATGAATAAAGTTTAAAAAAAATATCCACATGTACTAGAATAAAATGCATACTTTCCATAATTTGCTTTGCACTTGAAATCAATCTTAACTTTCTGAGTTATTAGAGCTTATTTTAATTATATTTCAGAGCCTTGTATAGATTGATGGTATCCTATTTAGTTAAAATAATTTAAGAATTACTTTAGAATTGTTTTCATGACCTATTGATATTTACTCAGGAATTGCTTTTCATTGATATATTTCTAAATATGTGCGTGCCCAAAGTCCACAGGAATAATTTTAGATTCCTTTTGTTATAATTGATTTATATTTATAAAATTTCTTTTCAATTGTAATTTGTATTTACAAAATTTGTTCAACTTTTAAAACGGCAAAGTTTTTTTAATGTGCATGAAATTAAATCTATGTTTGTCTTACTGTATTATGATTGATTGAATAAATTTGTGTGTTTGGTATATTTTATTTATTACAAGAAACTTGATTTAATTCAAACAAAGTGCAATGTATTTCAAAAAAATTTAGTTTCTGAATAAAATGTATTAAGAATGAAAGTGGTTATGAAGAAATTCTATGTAAAATGTAAGAAGAGAAATTTTTCACAAATAATTTTAAAATAATACAATAGAGATATTAAATTACTATTAATTGATATTGAAATATTTGAATTTCTTTATAATTACCAAGCTTAATAATATCAAGTATTTTCTGAATGCCATTAAATGTAGTAAGATATTTTACAATTTTAATATCTTTTGAATTACTTCTGTTGAAAATTTAATATTCCATTTAAAATTTGCTTTATGTATTACATTGAAGGTTTTATCTTTTTCTCACTTTAAGTCTCAAAATGGCGCTGTGTGTGCTCAGAAATATTTAACGCCAAAGGAGAATTATTTTTTAAAAAAGAAAAAACCCAAAAATGAATCTTTAAAGAGACATACATTAAGAATTGCTTAGATATAAGTTGAATATATCTGCTTGTAATAAATGATATGCTTATAAAAGAAATCTTTTGATGTGGTTTCAAAAATCTTAAATGTAAATACTCCAATATTCTGAGTAATATGAAATGATTAATATATTTATACTAAAAGTTAAAAATGAATATTTTCTATGAAATATTTTAGTGAAAAAAAAACTGTATCAGTTAAAGTGTAGAATTTGTGTTTTAATCATTGCTATTGAATTCTATCAACTTTGTGTTAAGAATATCTTATTCTAAATTTAATTATTTTAAAATAAAACTCTTATTATTGGTTATATACATATATAATTTCCTTTCTTGTTGCCCTTTTCTTAATTAACTGGAAACCACCCCATGTAATTTATAGTATTAAATTTTAGTATACGGAAAGTTAAATGTTATGGCATTACTATATAGAAATTTATAGTTTAAAATATACACATTTGTCATCTAATTCTTGCTCAGGCTTGAGTATTTCTGAAGGGAATAGTTATTCATTGCAAAATTTGAATGTAATTTAAAAATATTTGCTGTGTAATTTAGAAAGAAAAATTAAGAATTTTTTTATGAGTCATAAGGTAACTAAAACATTTTTTTTTTCTTTCTCGAGGAGGATTTTTTAAAATAAAATGTGTTAAAAATATATGTGTACCTAATTCCTTTTGATTTAATTAAAAAAAAAGACCTCATAAATACTTGTAAACAATTCTGTTAGTTTTTCTCTGTCGTAGAGTATGTTTTTTACTACTAAACTTTACACCTTTGAATTTTAATGTTCTCCAATAGTTTATTCATAGTAAAAGGTAATATTGCATTATTCTTTTCTTACTGAAGTAACAAAACTTGAAAATAGATTGTTGCAGAGATTAATTTAGGCTAAAAATTAGTTTAGACTCTGGTATTTCCAACCGATTTGAGATGTTTCTTAATCTTGTTGAGTAAAGTTTCAATGTCTTAGGAATAGAACGTATCTAAAAAGATGTCAAGCGTGCATGATATCTTATATGGATTGTAGTATATAACAGAGAATCCAGTTTTTCTTTTAAATAATGGCCTTAGATAGAGAACTATTGGTAAACATTTTAGGAATATTCTTCATAGCTGCTGAAACCATCGAACCACTTTCTTCATTATTGTATAGATCTAATATTGCTTGTATTCACACGTATGGTGATGGACTTTTCATTTGTATACTATGGATAAAATGTATGCAATGGATTCTTTTAAAAATAACCAGATAAGATAATGCATCAATAATGTAATATAAATAAATGTTGCAATATTTTTTATTCATTTATATTGTGGTTTTACCTTTTTTTATCGAAAAATTGTTACCTCTTTTTATTAAAAAATTTTCATTATATGTTCAAATTTAACTGCTCTGTATTTTACCAAAATTATTCAAAAAGTTTATTTCAGAAAAGAATATAAAAACTACCTTTTCCTAAAAATTGATGTTTATATTTAAGTTTGGTTAATTTCCATGAATGGTAAATCCTGATTAAAATTTTTATACTGCATCTTGAAACTGTGCTACTGTAAATTAACATACATAAATTAAGTAATTTTAGTCCTGGTGTTTGAAAAATATTGAATAATTCATTTTTTCTCACTTGCAAAACAGTTTATTACATTTTAATTATTCAAAAATCAAGTTTTTAAATATTTTGAAAATATAAAAGCCACTATATTAACATTGAAATAAAATATCATTTATTATTTTTACAGCTTGAGCTATAATTTAAATTAATATTTTTATATAATCATTATATAATTGAAGTCTTATATATAAATTTATTATGGATAAAATGGAAAAAATTTTATTCACTTTAAGCTATTTATTAGAAATAAGTATCTTATAATTGTATTTAAAACATTTTTGTTAACTTTATAGGAGTAAATTAAAATGTGTATTAAGCATTTTTCATTTTTTGTGGTCTTATCTTTTCTGTTATACTATTGAAACCCGTTCATATGTTTTAAAATTTTATTGCTATTAATTTAAAAGTTAAATATTTGGAAGGTATAAGTTAGCAATATATTAAGTTAATGAAATATATGATGCTTTCATTATCTGTAAAAATTCATATAACTCCATGTTTATATCCATGCAGTTCAAATAATTTTATTAAATTCTTTGGAAGTATTGTTTGATAATTATTTTTATTCAATATATTTATTGTATATGCATGTGGGTATTGTATGTAATTTTTCTTTGGATGTTTCCAGTGCATTAGTCAAAACAACCCACATAATCTTAAGTGCAATAATTTTGATTGTTGTTCAATTTTCTTAATATTTTTTTTCGTAAAAAAAAAAAAAAGTTTAGTGTTAGAAAGATATTTAAAATTAAAGACATTACATTGTGTGATAAAACTCAATATTCTAGAATATTCAGATAAAACTAGATTTATAATTATATTATGCAAAATTTAAATCTCACATTAATAATGTTTTTTTTATTGAAAATATATTTATTTAACGAAATGTGCTTTAATTTTTTCTTTCAATTTTGCTAAAAAATTTTGTGTAACTTGCGTCTGAACAATCAGGAGATATATCTCCAGTTCAACTTTCTAAAATGTATACAGTAATTCACAAATAAAAATTAAGTAATCACTTTTATACTTTTTTAAAGTTTAATCATACGAAATTATCTTAAAATACACTATATTTATAGTTATTTATATTATACTATAACTCTGAGATAATAAACTCATCATTTGTATTTTGTAGCAAAATTACTTTTCTTTAAATATGAATCCTAAATTTCTTAACTTATTGCTAAAGCATAACAAATTATTAACCCTTTTTAGTAAAATGATATATAAATTTAATAGAATGTTGGGCTTTTAATGTCTTTATTATAATTTTATTGAAATTTTTATGAATGAAATAAACTTGTTATTTAGTCTGAATCATTGTTGTTTTTTTTATAAATAAAAGCTGTAAATCATGAATTTGTCCTAGTTTTTTTCTTGAGAAAAATTTAAAAAATTTCATTCTCTTCTCATCAAAGTTTCTTTAAGAAAGCAACATTAAGTATGCTTGCAATACTTGGTCATTTTAATAGTATATTTTTATTAATAATTTAATAGCATGTAGCATGACTATTCGAAATCAAATTTTACAAATCTCGTTTTAATAAATTGTTACTTTAATGCTTTGTGTTTTTTCTTTCGTTACATATGAAAGTTTAAAGTTACCAAATGTCGGGTAAATTAAATGTCAGTTTTATTTAAGTATATATTTTAAAAATGTTATATATTCAAAAAAATTATGTGGATAAAAGAAACACTTGAAATCGGTATTTTATATCCATTGTCAATAATTAAATTTTCACGATTTAAGTGTTAGTTATATTTTGAATGATCAGTTATTTTTATAAGTTTCTTAGCCCTACATAAGCTTGCTTTTATTGAATTTTGATTCGATCATTCCATACAACTTACTATTTAATTTTATTTCTTAAAAACTAATTCATTTGCATGCATAAGTCTCCCTAAACAAGTTCTAAAAATGTTTGTAATTGCATTTTAAGAGTTCATTCTTTAATCGGAAATGTGCTTGGTACTTCCACAATTAGTTTTCCTGTATTTTGATACATTAGTTTACAATCCTTTTACGATGCATCTTATTTTATGCAATTTAAGTAAAAAACTGCGCTTCATATTTCTTGAAATCGACTGATACTGTAGCAGAATTTGTCATGAACTAATGTCTTATTTATTCTAATTAATTAAATTCATAAAGAATTAGTCCATCAGACTCATTTTTTATGCTAGTTTCAAGAAGAAAAAACTCATCGGCACAAGCACTTCACCAAATTAAATTACAGATGCAAAATAGTTACAAAATTTTGATTTTTATCTAAAAAGAAAACAATTACTCAGATAAATTGAAAATAAATTATTTTCAAATGCATTTGTTTATTTACTAAAAGTATATTATATAACACTTTATTCATAATATATATATAAAACCGCAATTACAAATTACCTTTATTTAATGATATGAAATATTGTTGCTGACAAAAAATAATTACAAACGAGGACATAAATAGCTTTCAAAATTTGATACCGAATTATTTATGTAGTGAAAATTAAAGGGACTAATAATAAGAAATTAGAAAGTATTAGTTCTCTGCATAAATCTTGCCCAACAATATTCTATATCTGAGTATATAATTTAATTATTTTGAATTGACGTTATTTTCATCGATGTGTTCATTCTATTTTGTAAGCAGGGTAATATATTTTAATATCCTTAAACGCATGTATATTCCTCGTCGGCAGCGCCATGAAAAACACACGGAAAAAAAAAGTGTCTCCTAAATATGTCAATTCAGCTGCGTTTCTTCCAGAATTATCAGTAATTTACAACATTTTAAACTTGGTTGAAGGAATTTTTATACATACATATATATGTGTGTGTATACACATAAAAGGTGGAATTTTTCAAAGCTTATTTAAATTATCTGATATTAAAAGAAAATAAAAGATTTATCATACATGAATTTTTCTTTTTTCAGTATTATTATTTTATAAGTAATGTGAAAACTGGTGCAATTTTATATTAATATAGTAGTTATATTTTAAAGTTGTAAATAATTAGCCATATATTGTTTGTATGCTTGGGAACTAATCTTTTCTAAATTAAGAATTGCAGAAAGTCTTTTGCAATCTTACATTGGAGGTTTAAATGTGCGGGCTCTAAAATTTAAATAAATAAATAAAAAAAAAGATGTTATTTAATATTTCGAGCAATTTTCGAAAAAAAAAATGTGAGGTACATTTAGAAAAGATGTTTGTCCCAGAAAAAAAAATTCATATTAATTATATATAGTGAGTTTTATATGTTATGGTATGCAACTCCATTCAATTTGACATTCACTTTGATATTAGTCATTGATAGAAAAATTATTTTAAATGGGATTAACCATTTCTTACATTTGCTTAACGCTTATAATTTTAAATGGACTTGGAACTGTATCCCATCAAACTTTAATGCAAAACAATTTATGGTTTCTCACCTTAATCACATGTTGCTACCATAACATATTTTCTCACAAGCTGTTTTGTATTGGATGCTACTTTGAACAAAAATAAAATAAATAAATAAAAGTACGCAATGGGGATCTGACACATTCTACTGCTGTTTCATACCCAAGGTCATTGGAGGTGAATTACAAGATCGTTTGATTCCAGTACCCTACAGCAAGAGCGCCACAGATCAAGCTGTAAGATAATTAGATTTCTCTCTCTTGTGTTTTGTTTTCATAAAGGATATTGCAACTATATGCGATATTTTCTGTCATCTCCATTTATTTGTTTTTATTGATCTCTTTTTTTTTTAATTTCATTCTTTTGCTCAGTACGATTCAAAATTATTTGCATATACCTCTTCCTTTTATGTCGAAATACCATCTAAGTATAAATAAGTTATTAATGCCATTAAAAAGTTCAACTTATATATTTATATTAAAATTCAACTACATGAAAAAGTACGCATGTTGCAATATTTTTTTTTAAGCTGTAAAGTTAATTCCATTGCTAGAAGGCAGGTATTAAATCATTTAATTATATTTAGTATTTGTTTCAACTTTTAAAATTGCAGTGTTACCTACCATACATTCTGTTGTTATTGTTGGCTTATCCTCTTTAAAGATATAACATTTGTCAGATCAACTCCATTAAATTGTCATTCATTGTAAACTGTTCATTCTTCCAGATTAATTTATTTCTCAGGATTTTCCATGTTTGGTTATAGTTTATTTATAAAGCTATATATTGTGAGGAAATATGCAAATATTTACAGCTCAAATTGCTATTTTGATAACAGGATATTTTATATTTGTATATATTGTTTGTATATCGTATTGCTACTCTTCACACAGTAAGATAAATAAAATTCGCGTAATTTGTAAATTATTTAAGGATGGATGTTTATATTTTATATCCTTGAATATCATATTTTATCGTTAAGATCTTCCTTTCCACTAACTTCGATGCGTCTTGCATTTTTTTCGTTTCCTTAGTACATTTGCGTTTTCCTTCTATTCCAGGTTTTGTATTATTTCTGTTCTATAATTTTACTGTTCTGTGTCTTAATTTAATGCAAAATCAATTCTTTATTATTCAAATATTGTTGTAAAATTGGCCAAAAAAGTATTGAACATTTTATACTGCTTAATCAGGCCTACATAGGCGGTATGTTTTTCCATCACGTGTTTGAGAAATTGATAATATAATTATAAGGAGCTTATTTAAATTTAACAGTGCTGATCTTAACGCATTTAATTTTCTTTTTCTTTTGAAAAAGTTGAAATTGAATTATATTTAAACTAGATAATTTTTCGAGTTATAAAACAAAGAACTCGATGTGTGTGTGTAAAACATTTTTTTGAAAGTCATAGTTCCTTCCTATTATATTATTCACATTCTAACGTTTGGATTTTAAGGACAAATGAGATACATTCATATTAGTTAAAGGCAATACATTAAATATATATATTTCTCTGATTGTATTTAAAATACATATGAATTGTAATATGTTTGAAAGTATAAAGTTTATAATAATTGGATGGGGCATTCACACACATACATATCGATACAGATTTGAACTATTAAGTCTGCTTTTAAAAAAAAATAAATTATACGAATTTAAATTACTTTTTGTAATTTTTACTGTAACAAATGTACTTTCAATTTAAAAAAAAATTAAATTATCAAAAGAAAATTTAATATAAAATTCACTTAAAATAAATTTCAAATTATTTCAAGTTTCCTTAAATAATTATTCTCAATTATATAATTTGAAATTTATAGTTTATTTGATATTGTACAAAGTTTTTCTTTATTTTATTAAAAGTTACTTTTGTTTGAGAGATGTATTCTGTAAAATAAATTCTTTTTAGGTAAGCTATATCGTTGTTTGGGCTTTCTAGCGTCCATTAATTAGAAATTAAAATTACGTTGTGTCGAAGATTTTTCTGTGAGCATTATTTAGTAAATAGATATTTTAGGTTATAGTGTCTCTCTCTCTCTGTTACTTTATTGCGTAACTAATTTTATTTACTACTTTAAAATTTCAACCAGATATTCTTATATATATTTAACTAAACATCGATTTAAAAACTTCGAAAAGAACACTGCCTTCTAGAAAATGGAATTTGTATGGATTACTTTAATATTAATGTACAAACTCTATGTGATATATATATGATTGTTGCTTTTTCTTCTGCTGCCGACTCTGCTTACCTGTGCTCAACTTTCTTGCATGTCAAGTTCGCTTTGGTATAATTTATGTATGTGCCATCTAAAATAGGATATGACAATTACATAATAAAACACGGAAGTTTTTTTTTTCAAAACTATTCTGCAACCTTATTTTGCATTATTTTTTAACCAAATATGAAAATAAATACTATCTTCCAAATCCTTGATTCAAGTTAAAAGACATTTCATTGCAATTAAAATGGTATATAAATATTTGTAATATTGTTGTACAAGCCTTGCTTTTTGTGTGTATGCATGGTATATTTTAATTTTAATGTAGCGAAATTTTTTCCTTCTTCAGTATTTGTATTTCAGGAGAATACTTTTAGATTATCTCCAGTTTATACTATGCATGTCTAAGTATTGTATGTGAATTAAACTGTGTATTGTGGTGATAAAATGTATTGCCTAAATTTACTTCAAAATTTGTGAGTTGTATCCTATTTTGTCCCTACAGTTATTTAGCTCTTGTTATTGTGGTGGTTATACTATTTGATTGTGCGATTTTTATGTTTTTTCTTCATTCATTGTGCAAAAGCTAATTTATATTGCCAGTTTATTTGCTTTTATGTACTGCATATTGTGTGCTTTCTTTATTTTTATAGTTTCTGTGAAAATACAAATTTATTAAGTTTCATTGAATTCTTTCTTAATTTGTGTGTTCCTAATATTTAAGTGTAGAATAATTTTGTATTATACTTATTTGCACTAATTCTTAATTTTAATAATTGTGTGAATTTCAAAAATTTCATCTTTGAACTTCTGTTAAAATAATTTATTTTCCCAAAACATTAACTCCCGAATAATATATATTTTCAATTTAAACTAAAGGTATCTAAACAAAGGTTTGGAAAATAGACTTTATAAAAAATACTGCGGTGTTTATTGAGAATAAAAATGTGATATAAAAAACAATATATTTCTATGTACTAAGATATGAATGTCCAACAATAATTTCGTATCCAACTTAAATTTTCTTTTGTTTGCAAATTTTGTTATGCTTTAATATCTTGATTAATATTTTAAATTTATTTTAAAAACTTATATTTCTTTTTTGGTGCCCCAAGTTTTACAACGTCTAATGTTCAAACCATTTTATTTCCTTACGGCGGATGAGCTTCTAAAGCTGTTCCAACGTCACGAAGAGTAATATGTATTTGGAAAAAATATATATAAATTTAGAATAAAAAAAAATTTAATAGAATTTTTAAATACACATAATTTTATCTGTTATAAAGTATTGCGGAATACATTTTGTCTTTAAATTGTAATGTTCCTTTTTTTTTAAAGCATAATTATAGAGTAAATTTAATAATTTAATGCTTACGTCCTAAATACGTATATATATATATATTAGGTTGAAGTATAAGTTCGTAGTGTTTTTACCAAAGACTTTTATTTAAACAAAAATTATATCAATAAGTTAATCAACTACATATTCACTGTTGCTGTTTACAACCTCTTCCCACCTCTCGGCCAATTTGTTGATGCCGTTCCGCCAAAAATCAACTTGGTTTGGTGTCAAAGAAGTTGTTGAGTCAGTTTTTAAGGACTTCTTGATGCACTGAAGAAATGCTCGAAAAAAAAATGCCAAGAGTCAACGAGGGAGCCCAGCTACACCGCGAGAATGAGGCTATTCGACTGAAAAGACCTGATCGACAGGTCAAATCATACACCTTCACGACAACGCCAGGCCCCATGTTGCATAAGTTGTCAAAGCCGCTCTCCAAGAGCTCGAATTGAATTTCTACAGTATCAGCCGTATACACCGGCCCGTGCACCGACCAATTACTATCTTTTCCGCTCCTTGAATAACTATATGAAGGGAGTTATCTTCGGTAACAAAGAAGACTTTAAAAACTGGCTCAACAAATTCTTTGACACCAGACCACGCGTTTTTGGCGGAATGGCATCAACAATTTGGTCGAAAGGTGGGAAGAGATTGTAAACAGCAATGCCGAATATATAGTTGATTAACTTATTGATATAATTATTATTTTTTGTTTAAATAAAAATCTTTGGTAAAAAAATGCTACGAACTTATTCCCCAACTTAATATACATATTTCATTCATGAATACGGGTGATCTAAAAGTTCGTTAAAACTTAAAAATATCTTTAAAAAAAAAAAAGAAGGAATAATGATGTTGAGTCAATTGTATTCTTTTCATGCAATAACAAGTTTCCTATGAAATTGCCAGCACACTACATGACTAAGACAACTCGACACACTCGTTACAACAGATTATCGAAATGAACTGCAGAACTTCGTGAAAATTATCATGTTCTAGTTCAACCAATGCTGAAAGGAAGTGTGTAAAAAAAAAAAAGTGTTTTCTAATTACCTCACACCCAAGATTCGTCCGATTTGAGGTCAAGTGATCGTGGTAGCCATGCGATCCTGTAACTTCACTCTGTTGACTGTCTTGGAAAAAAAATTTGCTACAGGAATCGCTTAACTGGATTGGCATAGAGAGCCATAACGCTGATTAAAGATTACATGCCTCGTAATTTAGTAGAACTATTTGATCGTGCTAAAAAAAAGGAAGATAAGTTTCATATTTTCTAAGCAGGTTTTGGACGATTTTTGAAAGAATGATCAATAATGAAAAACTAAGTAAATTTTATCAAATTCTTTTAAATAAAAAGTGACTTTGCCGCATTTTTCCAAACTGCGTATTTCTATCATTATTTCTTTCCTTATACAATTTAAGTTTTATTGAACGTCTGATTCACCCTATATATGTGTGTGTGGAGGGGGGGGCACACACACTCTATTTGGTAGTTGAATTCTTTGTATTTCTTTCTTTCTTTTTTTTTTTTTTTTATTATTCACTCTCAACATAAAATTCAATTTATAAACATTAAAAGGGAAAAGACATTTAAATTTTGCTGCTATGCGTACAGAAAGTCATAAGCAATAAAACTTTAATTTATGGAAATTCTCATTGTGCTGTAATTTTAATTGACTAATATATCGTAAAGCTATCTGTATAGCAGCAATCTAACTTTCTCTTGCTTATTTCTGTTAATTTCATGCAAGCTCAGCATGCTGCTTTTCAGCTGCTCTTCATCTATATATTATCTGCTTGCTTGTACCTGTATGTTATTTGTGTATTAATTTTGCTTTTACAGATTCGAGTAGTAAATGCTTTTCGTAGTGGTCTCGATACTCGAAACAACCCATCAACAAGTGCTTTTCCTAAACGCTCTTCTACAGTGTCTGGTCTTCCTGCTGCTGGAATCCCTAAACGCTCTTCTTCAACAACTGTTGAATCATTCTCTGATAACTCACGCAAAGAAAATGCGCCTAAACCCAAATCTTCTGATGGAACTGATCGACAAACTGTAGAAACTGCTGTATAAAACTTTTTAGCCAAAATTCACTAAAGAAGTTTCCTTCCTACTAAAAGCGTCACTTGATTGTTGTAACAAAACGGCACCTTTATCAAACAGAATGGGTTGCTTTTACTAAGCAACAATTGATGTATCCTATTGAATATTTAAAGGTATTCCTTTTGTATCTTGATGTTGTCTGGAAGTTCTCGCACCCGGAACTTTAGAAGATTAAATAAGCTTGAGATAAATTTATCAAAATGTTATAGACAATGAGGTACTTCAATCGATATTTTGTACTCCTCGAAGTATACTGTTTGACAGCAGTAAAATCTGGGCCTTACTGAAACACTGAGATAAATAGGAGAGGAAAAATAAAGTATCAAATAGAATATGTAGATTTACATTTTCTATATAAACTTAAATACGGAAGGCTTTGCCAAATAAAAGAAAAATCTGCTACAACCACCTCAAATACAAAAGAATCTAATTTTTCTTTTGCTTTTTTTTTTACCTTATTTTCTTTCCTTTAAGCATTGTGAACTTAAACAACGAATGCAATCATGTTACCAATTACTCAGTTTCGAAAAGTGGTGGATTGTGCCAGGTTTTTTCAGTGTGTTAAAAAGTCCAGTGTCTTGGCCTGTTTCTGCAGACGATGTTGATTTGAAGCTAACACAAATCTCCATCTTGCACAGAAACTGCTGGCTGACTGGCTATGGTAATCCTACTCCTGCTCAGTGCCCTTTGCAGGAAAAATGTTTCCTTTGCGGGGAGTGCCTTGACTATGGGGCTGACAGGAGTTGCTTTCTTTCTCTGTCATTTTAAAGACCCTGTTAGTTAAGTATAATTCGTTTCCTTCAAAATTTTATATTCAGGGACTTAATGAGAATTTTGATATTTATGGTCAGTTTTAAATACTTATTAGATTACTATAACTTCGGACTATTATAAGTGATGGGTCTTTTTAATCTCAGCAATAGTTCTCGTCTTATTCAGCTGATTATTTGTGCCTCAATAATAGAGAAATGAATTCATTTTTTTTTGTTTTAATTTCAGTTTTAGGCTATTAGTTTTTATAATTTGTAATCGTTGACTTAGTATTTTAACATAGTATCTTTTTCCTTTTGAGTAATTTATTTCACATTTAAGAGAGAGATCAAGTTACTTCATTTTCAAGTATCTCATCTCATTTTATTGTTCATTCCTTTTTTAAAAAAAAAAAAATTCAACTTTTGAGACAAGTACAAATAATAATTAGTTATAATTTATTAAATTGTGCTGTGTTACAGAAATGAAAGCACTAATGGTGCTCCCTCGAGAAAAATAAAAGTTTTATTTCGGTAACATTAGTGTTATAAAAACTGACTGATAAATCCTTAAAAAAAAAATTATATTTAATTTTTTATAACTAAAACACTAGACCACGCATTTTTATCTATAGATCACAACTAGAATCATATCTTTAGATGAGTAGATTCTATACAGATTCAAAATTAGTTTTTCAGAAAGTTTTAGGTATTAATTCCATAGAATTCTAAGAGGCTTTGTAAGAATGTAAATATTTTTGGGGGTGAAAGTTTTTTCCTAATAAAAAGAATAGTTCAACTTTTTTTAATCAGTTTTGTTATTGAAACCAATTTAAATTATGTTGTGATTTAAAGAAATGCCTGTATGTGTGAGTATGAATGTAAATGGATATCATAGAATTTAATTATGAACGTGTCGTATACATTAGTTTTATAAGAAAGGAGATAAAGCAATATTAGCAGTAGGTCAATTAATACGCAGTCTTTCCAAGTAAGGACTCATAAAAAATAATAAGCAATCATTAACATTTTACCCCAGTATTTATAGGATATTATGAAACTGCATTTATTGATTGCTCATAATACAGTTATTGAAATCAATGTTGACGTAAATCCTTAAACTGAACTCATGATAAATTGGTTTGTTTATATTTTATTCAGTTATTTACAAACATAAGAAATTTATTATTCAAATGTTATAAGCTAAATTTGAAAGTTTTGTTGTTCGTTATTATTTCAGTTATCAGTTTTTAAATCGTAAAATTTCCTCCCATTCTTAATAATGTTTATATTAAAAAGTAAAATATTTATGAAATAATTATTTATGTTAAAAATATTTAATATTTGTAACTACTTAAGCAAACTAGTGTGCGTTCTAGTGTATGAAGAAAAAAAAATGAAAATAAACGCAATATGTTTGAGTAAAGGTAAATTCAATTGTTATAAACTGTTCTCTACTTAAATTATTTCATTTATTTAGCGAGAGAAAAAGTTAGTATTTTTTATTTTAAGGATTTAAAAATTAAATGTGTCATCTAATTATTCAAATTTGTGTAACTAATATATTGCATAACATACATATATGTTACAAATGATAAATAAAATTTAGAATTCACATAACTGTATTTAAAAGTGTCGGATTTTAAACGGTTGCTTAAATTTTATTTTTATCTAACAGTATCGAATCTTTCATACATTTCATAACTTGACGTCAGCTATAAGCATTTTTTAAGTGCGATATTGCTTTATAATTTTTTTATTTTATTTAAAAACTTGACAAATATTTCATGCTTTTATTTTCCTGGAAAAAATTTTAATGAACAGATTAAGTAACACCATTATATTCTTTAACTATTAGCGGGTATTATTTTCGTGGAGAAAATAACCATTCTAAAGATATTTTTCACTTTTAAAATAAAATTATGAATATTTGATCTTTTATTACCTTTTAACTGGAAAACTTTTTACTGCTTATTAAAATCTATAATATCTACAACTATATGGCTAATTGATGACTTATGAAAATATATTTTTATATGTGGAATCTGTGTTACATATATATTAACATTTAAATTATTTTTTCAGCATTGCTAATTTGAGCTTAATTTACAAATCATCCAAATCGAATATTAATATGCAATATGCATTCACGTTTTTAAATTAATCCATATCAAAATTACTTTTTACCAATAACATATCAATACAATTAATACGGCACTTATATACAATCTTGATAAAAATACATAATTTTTATAGTTTTTAAAACATGTAATTGAAATATTACCTTTATATTTATCTTAAGTGACATTTATGTATGTTTAGAAAATACTTTTTTCACACACTCACATTTGTTATTTATAAAAATGCGAAATATTTGGAGAAAAAATTTTTTGTCTAGTATTGTATTTAACATGTGTTTTCTATCTGTAATAAATTTAAATATTAGAAATTGAAAAAAAAAAATTATGTCATCACAGTGTTTTAATCTATTCTAATGCCCACTCATCAAAATTATTTATTGTAATTTCCATATTTAAATAGTAAAAAAATCGAACAAAATTAATTGAATAAATATTAAAAATTGAACAAATATTTAAAAAGTCACGTGGTTGCAAGTTATTTTTCCAATGTGCGAAAATATAGTGCTGCATATTTACTAATAATTTTTCTCGACATAATTTCTACTACTCATTTTATTGGATGTCAACAAAGTCAGTTGAATTTTAAGTGTCAATTTTATATAGAAAAGCACTATATCGATTTAATGGTCATTGCACTGCACTTTGGATGTTTTATACTTTTCTTACTCGCGCGATGAATCAAATGATTAGATTTCAGTGTGTAGCACTTTTCGGCTGATGAGACTGTTCAGAAATAATAACTTCTCTTAATTTTTTGTGCAATCGTCGTAGAATAGAACTTGAAAATATAATCATCAGTATCAAATTTCGTTCTCTCCTTTCATGAGCTTCCGCAGGATATAGTTCCGACTTTTCTTATTTCTTTTTATGCTAAGAACAGGGACTGACCAAAAATTGAAAAAAAAAGTCTTCTCGAAGTCGTAAAAGATGAGATACAGAGTGTTTAATTATTCAGTTGTGTTGGAAATCTACGGCTGAGATTTGAGAAGAAAATAACTTCTAAAAATGTGTGTGTGAAAACGTATTTATTCACTTCTATAGTTTTTGAATATAAAAATATGTGTCAATTACATTAATTACAGAAGTATAATCATATTCTAATATTTTTTTAATGATAAACAAAATTTAAAAAAAAGATAATATTCTTATATTCTACAAAATAATTTAATATTCTTATATTATCTTATATTCACTTTAAATTTATACTCATTTAACTACAATACCTGAATACTAGTAACATCTGCATTTACATACGTTTTCTTAAAAAAAAAATTTCGTTTGTATTTCTTATTGTTAAAGTTTTTATCTGACATGAAAGGATATAATCAGAACATT
Organism: Latrodectus elegans; assembly: GCA_030067965.1. Taxonomy (NCBI): domain Eukaryota; kingdom Metazoa; phylum Arthropoda; class Arachnida; order Araneae; family Theridiidae; genus Latrodectus; species Latrodectus elegans. Next base: position 46,780,843 of record CM057812.1, read on the forward strand.
GTTTGTGAACTTTCATTGTTTTTCTTAAATGTCAGCTTTTCCTGTTGCCTTTTTCTATCATAATTGTTCAAAATGAAATATATACTAAGTTTTCTTTAAATATTTAGCTAAACTTTATGTAGTCACCAGTTTTGATGTTCAAAAAGTTGTACCCATGTATTGCATGGAAAATGAATTAATTGTGCATTCACATATTTTGTAATGTTCATAAAATAATAAAATTGTTTTATCTTTTAATGAATTCTCTTTATTTTTCTTCTACATTATTTATAATTTCACTAATGAATACTCTTACTTACTAAGGGCATTGAATTCAAATGCAATAAATTTAACAATTGAGTGATCAACTTTATGCAGGATGGGGGTGCATTCAGTTGAAAAGCAACAAAATTAGCTCCCGTATAAATGTAGTGGATTCCTGGAAAAGGGATGAAAAATAGTCGTTAAAACTATAAACCCTTAGTGTTGTAAAGGAAGGAAAAAACCTAAGTTTATTTCCAATTATAAACCTAGTTTATTTCCTTTTGAATTTTAAGTTTCCTGAAATTTTGGATGTCCTTGAGAATTTTGAAATTTTTTCCGATGTTTAAGAATTTTTTATCAGATATTTCTTAAAATAAAAATCCACTTATTTTTATGATTTCTATGCTACTAATTACAATAATAGAAAATTGTACTGGAAAAGTAAATAGTTTTGCTTTAATGACCAATTTAGAATAAACTTAAAAAATTCATTTTGAATATTTTTTTCTCAGTACGAATTTATGAATTGAAATTAATTATTATTAAAATTAAATATTTTTATTGTTTTAACTTGTATTTTTATTTTTCTCAATACCAAACTAACTTTCGTATTAGAAGTATAGATTTTTTTTATATATTTGCATAGTTTATTTCACTTTAGCTCATATTAAAGGAAAGACAATCCATTAAACGAAAGATGATTGGTTGAGTTTATCCTCAAAATTTCCAATATTTTCCAAAACTTCTGAGTAAATTCCCGTAGTTCAAAAATCCTGGGAATTTTACATCTCTATCAACCCTTAACAAAGTGATGAAGAAATTTCTGATTGATTTGAATTAATGAAAAAATATAGTTCTTTTATGTGTAATAGCATGAATTTAAAGAAATGATTTGTGATCTTTACCAGTATGATGAATAATTCTTCAAAATTTTTCATTCGATTAGTTATTTTTTGTGGTTACTGTGTTTGTTGAGAATATTTAAATAAAAATAAAAGCAGAAAAAAATTATAAGAAGTATTCGAAAGCTCAACCCCAATTAAAACCGAAAGCTAAAACATAAAAACTTCTCTATTAACAAATATTTTCCCCAAAAAAATGTTCTAAACGAACTAGCTATTACCAGATAAGATGCTCTTTCAAAAAAAATTGGATAATTTATTTTCCAGCATATTTTTCTACCAAACAATTTTATTTATTTACTTATTTTCCTTTGGTTATATTACGTGTGAAAAAATCCACCAAATAAAAAATAAATTTTTAAAAAATTAATTTTCTCCATTTTAATGTAAAGTTTGAGTAATTACTTAGACACACACATACAGATTAATGTTTTAAAAACTGATGAAAGGAAAAAATTTTACATTTTTCGTTAAGTCTAAAAAATAAATCTTTCTGAATTCGGTTAACTTTCATTAAATTGATATTTCATATAAAAAATTTAGATTGAAAATCATTTTCATGTTATTACATATATAAGAATTAAATTTTTAAGCTACATATATTTTATAAGCCAGTATGTTGGTAATGGAGATTAATTTTAAAGTATGATGAGTCGTTATAGTTCACATGGATGAGTGAAAAGTTTTTATGAATTGATTCAATTAATGTAAGTATTTGAATGTGGTTGAATCTTCATAATTTAAAAGCACACATAGATTCTAAATAAATGATACACCGCCTACAGATGTATTATTTCACTTGGAGGTCTGTGCAACCACGCCTTATTTAATGTGCCTTTTGTGATTCCGTTGAATCCGGAAGTGTACTCACTGCTTCCGATAAAAAAGAACGACACCTTTTCTAATCAGATCACCGCGACCCGGTAAATGAGTATTGTATATTGATTCTGGCTGAAAAGTTCTGCCAAGCAATGCTAACATCGCCAAGAATCACTCACAAGAATCGCCATCAAGTGACTAAGTAGACATCTGATTCGGTTACTTCCTCGTAAAAGTTCCACGCCATGACAAGAAATGGACATTAGTCTTTAAGAATGCTTAAGACGCCTAAGTTCTTTCAGAATAGTCTTGGATTGTGCTTGATATATCGATCCTATTACCTTGTTAATAAAACAGCGATCCCTTCCTTCTACCATAGACCCTTGAATTATTTACTTGCATATTTAAAAATGTAAGATTATTAACTTTGAACAAAGAAACTGATAATTTGGAGTAGCTTCTCGATTTGGCGTGCAATATTTATTATAATACGGGACGCAAAAGCTAATGAGAAATATTTGGTGCCTGGAGATCTCGTTTGGCACATTGTTTTGTTTAAACAATTTGTAAATAATTAAATATCCAGCATAAAAAAAAATTAAGGAAATATGTTTGATTTATGTGTCACTCAACGATCATTTCTTTTTTTAATATGATGGTTAATTAAACCGGGACCTGCAATTTAAAATGGATTTCGAATCTCTATTAGATAATCAAAGCCCCGGTTAGAATTCAAACCCACGAATTACTTAATCGAAGACTGTGCTGTAACCAATTAAGAACCGGTTCATCTTTGGGAGGTATAGAGGCTACTCTAGCTTTCAGGCGTCCAAATAACTTAAAAAAATATGCATCAAAACTGAATATTAGCCCTATTTTATATATGTTACATTTTAAGATTATGTTTATATAGTAATTTTAGAGAAATTATCATTATATTTTTAAATTATTAGCTATGCATTTTAAATATATTAGTATATTTTAATTGCTTTTGAATATAAATAATTCTAAAAACATAAAACAAAAGTTCTAAATAATGAGAGAAAAATTTCGATTTTATTTTCTAACGGTTTAAAAAGCAAATTTCTTGTTTTTCATTTGAAATTACTGTTTATCACTTATCTCATCAACATATCATCTCGAAACCATATATTTTTTTTTTTATCTTACTCCATTTCTGGATAAAAATAATTCGTACAATTTTAGAAAGGCATTTCCGGAAATTCCGGAAAACCACTCCAAGAAAAGGGAAGTGAAATGCTGCGAAATAGTGTACAAAGGAAAATGAAGGGAAATGAATACGGGACTTAATTAAATAGCTTTTAAAATAAGATAAATTGAAGAAGCAAAATTGAGAAACTAATGCTCCCATTGAGAATAATTTTGTAAGCAAATCCCACACCAGATCGCGCTTTGTTATAAAAAAAAATTTTTTTTAATTCATAAGAACCACCCTTTTACATGTAATGTTTACATTTCAAAATTAATTGTAAATTATTAAGCATACAGAGCAAAATAAAATATTATTTACCTTATTGTTTTTAAATTATAGTCTGTAGGGAAAAAAAAAATGAAGACCCTTCTTCAGTTGCTTAAAATTATATTCATATATATTAAAATTTCTGAGCCTTCAGCGTTCTAAATTACATGGCAAATATTTAGACTCTTATTTAATTTTTCTTTCATTATCATTTGAAAACTATTATATGTTCTATAAACTTAAATATTGTATTTGGGAATTTTTCGTTTTATGTTTATTACTTTTCTTTATCATCGTGAGCAGAACAATACGATATTAAATTTATCAATAAAAGTTAACTGTATCGTCTAACATTAATTCTGTTATTTAAGAATTTTTTAAAGAATCTAGAAAAGAAGCGAAGAGGAATTAAACTTCACTGAAATTAAATAAGGTTCTGTAAGATTCAAATGTACTGCATTATTTGTGAACATTAAGTTCTTCATGTGAATAAAAATATAAAGAGAACAGTCAGACATCTAACTTTACAAAACTACTAATATGTTCTAAAGGTGAAAATAAGTTTCTACTGTACGATTTCTATTAAACTATTTCCATCCTTAAATACTGAACACAGATAAGCAACTCATCATTTGTACCATTGTCAAGTGGCAAGGCTGGCATTTGAGCAAACATAGTTCTATTGAAATTTTCACACCAAAGGAAGAAAATTAGAATTTACGAAAAATTAAAGTCTTTAGGCTCTCTGTCAGCATAATGGTTTCCACTAGAATCTGGTATCGAACCCAGTACATTTTGGAGTCAATAAATATAATGACTCCTTTTTCCACCAGGATACAACTGCTCTTTCTGTAACCGGATTTGCGAAGGCAAGTAGCTTGTGGACTAAGAAAGAATGTACAGTTAATATTACACAATATAATATATATAATATATATATATATATATATATATATATATATATATATATATAAATCACAGGAGAACTTCAAGAATAGTTGAAAATAACAAATATATCCAAAATATGGAAAGTTAGCTAGTATCACAAAATAAATAGTGAAGAATGGTCTAAAAATACTATTACAAATAGAGTATCTAGTTGAAAAATGATATTTTTAGATAAAAAAAAAATGATCTCAGACAAAATGAACAGTTGGAGAATTACAAGTACATCTCATGCCAAGATTATCAATACCTTTCCAGATATCTTGTCTAATAATAATAAAAATATATAATATTTACTTCGATGGATATGAATTAAGAATCATACCAGAAAAAAATTTTAATATTCATTTATAAGTATATCATGGCACAAAATTTCATCAAGTCAATGCTGCAATTCATGTTCACTTCGTTCATTGTTAGATTCTTGAGCTTGAATAACAATAAATTTATTATTTTTTGATGAATATGTTATCAGAGTCATGTTACCAGAGACTTTTAATATTCACTTTAAACTCATTTGGTAGTTTTTTGGCGAAGCGATGTTTCAGCAAGACAATCCTGCAACGTATATTTCGTTCTCAACCAAGAAAAAGTTTAATAATAATCAAATCATACTTATCACAGGCTGTTCTTGAAAAAGTCTCCAAATTAAAATCTAATGGAGAATATTGTAGGCGCTTTAGATTGTGGCATTTATGAAAACGATGAGAAATATATGACAAAGTCAATCTGTTGAAAGACTCAGTTGCTGATGAATGGTTTAAACTGGTGAAAGATTAATTACATAGAATTAAATAATATGAATAAAACACGTATTCCAATTCATTCAGAACAAAATCCTGCCGGAGAGTATCAGATAATATTTCGTAAGAAACGTTATTTCTTGGTAATTCTATGCTTCACTTTTAAATACAAATACAGTAGGATTCCAATTATCTGAATACCGTTTATCCGAATCACTTTCAGAATTTAAAAAAAATAATAATAATTAATTAGATTGAAAAAGAGAAGGAAAACTGTGTGTGTGAAAAGCTCAAGAAAATGAAAAATAAGAGAAGAGAGAGACACATGTCAATACTTGAGAAGAATTCAGAAACGTTTTTTTGAAAATTCCTGAATGTTCAGAAGTTAAAGCTGAAGATATAGGAGATGAGATTATGAGTGAGACACTAGATTTCAAAATACAAATTATGGCAAACTTATTTAAAGTGTTGATTAAGATGACCTTAATGTCCAAGTTGAAGCAGACACGGAACCACCACCTAGTGAAGCATTTGCCATCATTGAAACTGCTTTGAAGTTGGATGGAATATTAACCCGAGTGCGACCACATGTTCTCACTACCAAGCGCATGCGCAACTTGGCTGCACAAAAACGGATGAAGTTAGTAAAACAGACCAAAATTCTGACCAAAATGTTGAGGAACCAATGACTTTCATTTCAGCTCTGGACATAAATACTGCATTATTGTACAGCACTTGTAAGTATCTCAACATGTGTGGAAGTGTTACCTTTTCATTTAATCGATTAAAAGTTCTATTTCTTTAAAAATATGTCGTTTTTTCTCCCATTTTCACCGTACAATAAATTAATGAAAATGAATTTTTCTTTCGAAAAAATCCAATTATCTGAATTTTTGATTATCCGAATGAGGTCCGGTCTCAATTGATTTGGATAACTGAAGTTCTATTGTGTGTATTACATATAAATAAGGTTCTTATAATTTGTAATACAAAAATTGTGTTTTTTGTATTATTTTTTTCGCATTTTTAATTTTACATTTAATATTAAATTAATAACGTTAAACTACGATCTTTTTTGCATTACGCGGAATTTCATATCGATAATATAAATGAATTATATAATTTGTAAAGATTAATGTTTCTCTTCTTCTTTTTTTTTTTTTTTTTTTTTTTTTGCTGAAAATCTGTTTATATTTTTATCTTTTTTTTGGCTTTCAGCCAATCCACCTTTGGCCAAAGTGTCCGCAATCTCATTCCCCTCGAGATCCACGTGGGAAAGAATCCACCGTAGGTGAATATGATACGATACGATTTCCTTCTTAGCACGCATAAAATGAAATCAAGCTGTACTATTGAATGCAGTATTCTTTGCAATGGTATCGATCACGAGCAAGATGGAGTTTCTCATCAAGAAAAAATCTTTCAATTCATCGAAAAATTCATTTTTCTCTCTGCGTCACAATCAACATCGCATAGTTTTATATAGAATTTGAGGTCAAAGATACAGTCCAGCATCTGTAATTGAAAAGGATACACCGTGACATTTGGTAATTGAATCTTAAAAGCAATTTCCTGGAACTTTTTCCCTTGTTGCACGATACTAAAGTTTCGTGGATACCATAGCGAAATTACTAGCTCCAATGTTACTCTTTACTATTAAGTCATCTATGGACCATTAATCAAGACAGTGCTCAACTACATATAATTTTATGCAGTTCTTGCTACAATGCTTTAATATAAGGCTGGACGTATTTGCGTGATGATCTAAGCGTCACATGTAAAATGCATCCAAATCATGTAATTTATGTCGTAGTTACATCAAGCGCTCGATGATTTTGAATTTCAAGCAGGTTTGATATATCTGTAAACGTTGTGCTCGACAGATTAAATTGGAGTTTCGGATCAAGTGCTTTAGGCCTTATACCTCGTGCTAGATATTCGAAATGGAAATAAATTACAAATTTCCAACTGAAGAAGAAGAATTTATTATGAATCTTTATAGAGGTGATTTTAATTTTTTAAAAACGCGTAGTTATTTGTAAATTTTTACGGTCTTCAGTTGTTCACTAATTTTATTTAATTTACATAGACCACCAATGCCTTAGGGACTCTTATTCGTCAGTTCTTATTTAGATAAGTAATAAAAGTTATATACTGCTGGCCACCCAAATTGCAACATCAAAAAAGACAAGAGATATCACAACAAAATTTATTTTGTAGATGACATATTGACCAAGCATCAAATGATTAAATTTGTAGACTTCTGTGAAGTGTGGTTCCTGCCAAAACCAGAAGACGGAGTACTAGCAATTGTTGGAGATCACCTCTGTGCACACGCCTCGGCATTTATTTACAGAGTTTTTATATGCGTTCTTAGGGTACAGCAGACCAAGAAGCTTCCATACGTTGCCACAGTTGATCTGGTGTGGCAGCTGGTGATGTATTCTGCGTCAATCGTTGAGCAACATGGACCACATGTTTTCTATCGGTGAATGATCCGGAGAGCAGGCCGGACAGGGAAGCAATTCTATGTGGCGAGTGACGAAGAACCGTTTGTAAATGCATGCCACGTGTGGTCACGCATTATTCTGTTGAAATATGACTGTGGTAAGGCCTGGAGGTAAGGAATGGCAACTGGCTCCAACATCTTGGAGATGTAGCTTGGCTGTTTAAGTATCGGCAATGCATACTAGAGGAGTGCGAAAGTGATATCCAGTACTGCCGCATACCATAATACCTGGTGAATAACGCAGCTGTTCAGCATCCTATCGCCACGGTATCTCAAGACTCGAATGCGACCATTGTTATTATGGTGTTGCAAGCAGAAGCGCGTGACTTGGCTGTAAAGACAATTTCAACCATTCTGCCGTCCACATCCTTTTTCCATCGCACCATTCGCGGCAGAGACGTTTATGGATCTGTGCCAAGGGTAGACGAAGCATGTAAGTCTTGTGGACGGACCACTCTTCTAAGCAGCGTCAAATGGTATGCGCAAACACTGGATCATCCCATACAAACTGAATGTGCTGAGCTATGGTTCGTGATGTTGTTGAGCGATCCGTCACTGCCATGCGCACAATGTGCTTATCATCACGTCAAGTGGTGCACCGAGGTGGATGCGATTGAACACGTTGGTTTCCAATGATCACATATTCTATTACACTATATCCAATGATATATCCTATAACATCTACATCCAATGATCACATATTCGCATTACAGTTGTTTGGTTTCGTCTAATAAGACTACCGATTTTCCTGAAAGATAATCCACAATCTCGGTAAGCCACTATCTTTCCTCTGTTGAACTCAGACACTTGATCAAAAAATGATCGCTGTTTTCTACGAGGAATAATTGATTTTTTTTTAAAAAAAAACCACTATTGCCGAAATTGAAAACGTCGAAATCTTCAAACCTTAAATATAGTGGCACCATAGGCACGTGTGATGGGCGTCTATGCTAAAATTCTATTCATTTGCATACCTCACCTCTGCTAAGCATGTTGTAAATCCTTCAAAATTTCCTTCAAGGTGTTACATTTATGTTGGCCAGCAATGTAATAAAAAAAATTTCACATGTTTGCTGAAACTTTTCAAAAGACTGTTACAGGAATTATACACTCATGTCCATAAATTAAGGATAACTCAGAATCACATAGAAATTGAACTCTAAAATAAAAATTTCACACGTAGAATTATCACACACATCTTGAAGAATAATAGGCAAATTACAAGAAACAACCAGATGGTGCGATAGTACGTCACAATGACGAGGGTATAAGAGAGGGATATATAAGGAATGGTTGCAAAGTAAAATTGTTCACAAGCGCTTTAAAAGAATTTCAATGCAATAACCGCATAGTTATGGCACAAAGGAAATATTTGAATGATGTTTTATATGACAGAATTATCGGCCGCCTGGAATGAGGGCGTACCCAGCTGGAAGTATTCGGGGAACTTGGAATCACCCATAGTGTCTTCTCCAGGCTTTGGCAACGGTTCCAAGATGATGGTAATGTGAGTACACGTTACAGCACAGGTCACCCCCGAGTTACAACGCCGAATGAGGACCGGTATTTGGCAGTTACTGCCAAAAGAAACCGACGGAGCACAGCATCAGACCTGTCTTGTTAGCTCTCTTCAACCGGTACGACAGTTTCAAGGAAGACCGTGTACAGACGCTTAGGGCACACGGGTCTGTATGCTCATAGGCCTGTCAGATGTACACGTATCCCACTTACCGCAACTCAATGTCGCCTGCGGTTAGCCTGGAGTAGAGAGCATGCATTGTGGACACCGCAACAGTGGTATTATGTGATGTTTTCTGACGAGTCCAGGTTTAGCGTTCAGTCTGATTCTCGCTAGATTTCCATATGGAGAGGGCCAGGTACCCATTACCACCAACAGAGCACCATTAAAAGACACCGTGACGGTGGTACAGGATTGCTCGTTTGGGGAAAAATTATCTAGGTTCCAGAACTAACCTGCATGTTCAGAATGTAACTATGACAGGCCACGTCTGTCGGGATGTCATTCTGGAACAACGTGTACGTTTGCTTTGGGGCGCCATCGGTGCAGAATTTCTATTTATAAATGACAACGCCCGTCCTCACTGTGCAAACATTGTAGACGAATGCCTTCAATCGGAGGATATTACTCATATGGACTGGCTAGCATACTCACCGGACTTGAATCCAATAGAGCAGGTGTGGGACATGCTTGGCCGACGAATTGCAGCCCGTCAACAGCCTCCCACATGTCTACCGAAACTTCGGAGAGTATTGTTTGATATCGTGGTGTATAATTCCCCAAAATCAGATCGATAATTTGATACTCAGCCTGCCTAGGCATTGTATTGTATCGTCTGGGGGTGCGGAATATTATGTATTAACCATCAAACCAACCATGTTATATTGGTTTTTGTAAATAGTTCTCTTTTTTGAAATTTGCTCCAGGGAGTAAAAATCACAATTTTAATTAAGGATGTCTAATTTTATCATCTTTTTTTGCCCTTTAACTTTTGTTTAATATACTTGACAAATAAGTCGCATTTGTTTTGCTTCTGTCTATTTCTTTGCCTGAACTTGCATTGTCCAAATTTTGATATAATTAAATATTCGCTTTAAATACATATTGCTGTTGCATTAAAATTAACAATTTTAATAGCTTAGTTTCAAATATTTGATATCATAAAACGTTGAAATATTATGTATTCTATTTGCTATTAAAATTCCATTAATTGAAGAAAATTTTTTTTATTCTTGAGGATGGAGATGCAATTGCTTAAATAAGTGTTTCACATAGAAATTAAATATTCGTAAGCACAATGAAAAATAAGTAAACAAGATTTGAATGTCGATCAGAAATGGAACCAGATACAAGCAAATTCTCATTGGTTTAAAATACCTATGACGTTAGATAAGTTTCATCTACGTCGGTAACACCGTATAGCAACATCAGAATGCGGCTATCATCCAACTATCAAGATAGCTTTCAACCAATCATTGCGCTGATTTGCTCCCAGCCTAAGATAATTAGTAGGTCACCGAATCAAGCTCCAATTGTGCACACGTTTGAAATATTTATTCTAGGATGACAACTCTTCTACTTTTATATTAATTTTTCTTCGATCCGAAATTATAAGGTGCAATCAAATGTAAAGGTACGAAACGACATAAAAACGTAAGAGTTGAGCATCTGCACATTCTGCCATGGGGGATCGTAGCGAGATATATCGGGATATGATTGAAGTCTCTGAATGGAATCGGAGCATGCGCGGGAGATATCAAAAGCGGCGTTCAAATGATGCGGCAGTCGATATAAGGGCAGAATGTCGTTTGCGTTACAAAATTCGACGATTGAGAAGTAGCAAGGTGTTATCCTGACAGCGGAAGGTAAGAAACCAGTGGAAGCACGCGTCGTCACTTACACCTAAAAAGTTCAAAGTCTTACTACTATGAGCAGGAAAGGCGTTACTCACCAGCTTTTTCAACGTTCAAAGTCCGATACTTCTGCAATTTTCTCGAGCACAGAAAACAGTCAACTCCTATGTGTACTGTGAGACATTCCGACGCCTACGCAGCTCAATCAAGAACAAAAGATAGGAGCTGCTCACGAAGGGTGTGGTTCTGCTCCATGATAGAGCGCGTCCACACGTCTTCATAGTCATACACATGGAACTGGCCAAGTTCAAGTGGGAGCACATCCGCCCTACTGTCAGGACACGTCACCCTTCGATTTCCATGTGTTTGGTCCACTGAAAAAACACCTAAAAGAGAAGCGCTTCAACTCGGACGCCTTACTCAAGGGATTGTGAGGGTCTCGTGTCACGGCCAATAAGGAATTCTGGGAACAAAGAATCCTGCAGCTTGTTCATCAGTGATCGTTGTCAAGCTTATGGTGGATATTTTTAATAGTCTATTTGTTCATTTGAGCAAACACACAGAACATGTTGAGTTTTATGGTCTTAATTTTTATAGATGTAAATAACTTTGCAGAATACTTTGATTTTGGTTTCACATAAATTTTTTTGTAACGTTTCAAAATATTTTTTAAGTTTATTACATTCAGTACTTTCTATTAACACATAGGTAATTCTCATATTTTGTGACTGTCTCAAAATCAATTTTTTCTTTAAACTTAGTACCATGCTTTTAAAATACCTTTTTTGTAGCAATTATCTAATGTTCCCCAAGTATTTTTCTAAAATTTTATGTAATGATTTTAGACTCATTATTTAAATTATACAGAAGTTTAAATAAAAAGATATTTGCACCATCTAGAGAAGTCATTTGAATTTTCTTTTTTGTAACAAAGCATTTGCTTTTTATAAGAATTGGATTCAATGAATTTCTTCGGGTCATTAAGTCGATACCCAATGGATGATAATTTTCTTTGAAGCACAGTATATTAAAATATATCTATAAAACGTCATTTGAAATTTTACTGATAATAGATTTAATGAATACGCACATAATATTTTTAAGTTCCTATTTATATTTTTAAAATATTCGATAAAAAGGATTTTTTTTTTTTTTTAAATCTTTTCATTATTTTTCTATTATTTATTATCTTTTCATTATTTTTCATTATCTTTTCATTATTTTTCTATTCTTTTATTTAACTTCAGTATTTGCGAACCCAAGAAAAATATTATCAGTTAAACAAAATTTTTACAAGTGGATATTCTTTACTAGTTTCATCCTATAAAAATTTCTTATTAAAAGAATGAGTAAAACAAAGGTCAAAGATCTGACTATGAAACTATGATTTCTATGTCAAATATATTCGTATATTTCTCTTATAAAATAAATTATACTGAAAACTAGTTTTTCAGTTTGATAAGCTAATGAATATCAAGAATACACAATTTTGATTCTGTTGAATATCATTTAAATATACAGTCCAATAGGTTTCCTTACATTCTCAGAGGCTGGCCTCATCAACGCAAGTGGATTAATCCGCGCACTCATCTTGAATGCCAGTCTATGAATTATTTGCACCAAAATCCAGTATCTTGATATAATAGTAGCAAGACTTTTTGCAACAGAACTGGAAGTAAATGATTGTTCTCATCTGGTAGCATGATGATCTCATTTCAGACAATGATAACTATTTGTTTTTATAGATCTCACAAGTGTTCCAAAGCAAGTCTTTTAAAATAGCAAAAAATCCTATGACAAAATAAACGAATATACCTATGTTAATTAGTTGCATAGATATTAATACAGAAAACTCATTACAACCCAATACTCCTTGTCCTATAGAAGCAAGCTAGAGATTCTAATCAAATAGTGCTCAAGATTTAAACAAAGCTAGTAATACAAATAGGGAATGAAAATATTCATATTTTTCACATTTCTCCTTTGTAAAACTAATAAAAAAGTTACATGCAAAATTCCAGATTTTTTATATATATATAAACAAATGAAAGTTAAATTATGAATATCACTTAAATTATAAATATCATTTAAATTATATTTTCAAATTAGCATTTAAATTAACCAGAAGCATTTTCTATTTCAGTCAATATTACAAGTATAAATAACAATTGTAATTAACATAGTGGAATAAAATTTTCCTTTATATAAAAAAATTGTGAAAAGTGTGAAAAAAGAAAATAATTTCTTTTATTCTCTCTCTCATTCTTTTATGTTATTCTGTAACAGTTCTTTGTTTTATCAAATGAATTATTAACACCATAAATTGAACTTATTAGCCAAGTATGGTTTCCTTTTTAGAAAAAAGCAGACATTCACACATTTCATTTCTATTCCAATTTCCACATTAATTATTTTAGAAGATTTATTGATACTTTGAATTTAGTTTTCAGAAATACTGCTTAATCATTACTTGCAGTTTTTTTTAAACTGTTACTTAAATTTCATTTCTTTCATAAATATTTATGAGAATTTTATATTAATCTACTAAAAAAGATTCTTTCTACATTTTCTGACTTGTGGGAAATCTGATATATACTTGATCGAAAATTCGAGAACTAGTTAAAAATGACACGATTGTGTCCAATTATTCATAATATTTAATTTCAAACTCCATTAAAATAAAAATTCTGTTTTTCTTACAGTAATGTTTCTTAAAAATTTAAGAGAGACATTCCAAACACAAACAATTGAAAAAAGTTTATTTTTGTTAAATGGCAGTTTGGCAAAAATATTTGATTTGAAAATGCATTCATTTGTACTTCATCAAGATTAAATTTGAAGAACATTTCACATGATGGGGTAACATTCTGTACAATTTAGGTTCTATGCATTTTTTTTATCATAGCATTCATATATATTAAGATACATAAAATATAAACAATTCAAACAAAACATATAAAAATTTATTCATCAATATATAAAACTAAAATTTTATTCAAGGTATTTAAGTCTAAACAGAAAGATTGCACATACACGTAACTGCCCCTACGAATATACAAACTGAAATATTTAAACAGTAAAAAAATTTGATCAGATTTTCTTGAAGATTGAGATTTTCTAATTATAGTGAAATCAAATTCTGCGACTAGCATATTCATCAACAAAGAGTGGTGAGGTAGAACTTAATATCAAACAATGATTTAATCCAAAATAAATTTATGTAAATTTTGGAATCCAGCACCAGCTAAAATTAGCAGTACAGACTAGATTGAATTCCAAAATCTTTGAGCAGAGAGCCCCAAAATTCTTCACAATTTTAATATTTTTAATATTCATTACAACAAAATTACATTTGCAACGATTAAGATTTTTTTTTAGCGTGAAGGAGGAACTTATTCTGCTTCTTTAGATTGTTTGCCTTATATGCATAAAAAATTACAATAAAATAGAACAAAATTATTTCTCTAACAAATTATCAAAAATAAACTATTAAGTTTTTTTTTTTTATAAAGAGAGGAAAAAAAGCCACCTTCGATGAGGATAAAAAAAGTTTTGTACTAACTAAACATTGGCATTTGTAAGTAATAAATTTTTTTATTTTAAGTCAATTTGTTCATAAAAAACCCTTACATTACCTCTGCACAATTTAACCCCAAAGATTGAAGCTTACTTAATTGAAATTCAATTGAGTTCAAACTAAAAAGTATTAATTCAGTCTTATGCATGAAATAAAATATAAAAGTCATCACAGAGGTTTGTGTAGAGGTTTTGCAGAGTTCTTTTCATTTTGGCATATTTTGTAGTGAGGGTTGAGACATCCTTCCCCGCTGTTGTTGTTGCTGAGGTTGGTAACCTGCACTCTTGTAAACGAGGGCTCTTATTTGGCGTTGGGCAGCCTGTAAAAAGATGCATCTTTATTCACAACAGTCTTTCAAACTAAAGTAAATTGAATTATTTTAAAGGATAAACTCCAGATAAGGATTTTAATTGAATTCTAGAAAACAAAACTAAAATAAGAACTTAAACATTTGTCTTCTTCAAGACAAACTTTCAGTTTTCATTTAGAAATACAAGTGAATATGATCTTGGTCTTACACTAGGACTTTTACATGTTCAACTCTTGAAAATATTTAGAAACTATATTCGCAAAGCCTTATAAGGACTAATATTTTTAATCAGACTACATAATTATCTTTACTTATTGATAAATAAGAATATTTTGACAATTGAAATTTTAGCATCCTTAATAACTCTAGTATGAAATGCTATCAAGAAACACTTAACATATTAAGCTAACAAGAAAATATAAATTATACGATTTATAAAATATAGAACTTATTGAAGTGCTAACTAAAGATTTGAAGTATAGAGTTGTCTATTAAAAAAATATTTAATTTATTGATTATTTCTGAGTTAGTTATAGCTTAAAAAACATTAGTTTTATAAAGTATTAAATTTAAACACAATGCAAAAAATGGTAAAATACATTAAACAATAAAAATTAGAAAATTATGTCAGTAAAAAAAAAAAAAAAAAAAACTAAATTTTTAACTTAGTAACTTTAAATTTACACATCTATACTACTCCAAATTAAATAAAATATAAGCAAATTAAAAAAACTAAAGAGAGATTATTTATAATAAACTTCATTAAAAGAATTGAACAAAATGGAAAACTATTTTAACACAAGGTTAAAATCTCACGTGTCAAATGGGTTACTATATACACACAAGTCAGCAGAGAAAAGAAATATTCAGATTTGAAAACCATGATTTTTCTTTTCTGCAGCAACTAGTTAAATACTAAGACATAATGAAAAATTATTATCTTGGGGTGATTATGTTCTATGACCACTTTTCGCAATTAAAAGCAAAGTGGGATATACAATTTAAAGCAGTTGAAACTAGTATTTTGTCAACATACATTTAAATTGTTGTTGTAAAATCTATGTATAAATGCTAGGAAAGTTTCAAGATATCAAACTCATAAAAGAAGCGGAGTAATCAGAGAATTACAATAAGCAGATATTACAATATGCTTATTACAACATGATATGACATATGCACTAATTTTCTATGGGTGTTATTGTTTGGAAACTTCATTAAAAGTTACTGTTTCCCAGAAGGAATGACAGTTGCCTTTCACTTTCAGTAACATGTATAATTTTATTCCATAAAAGATATAAATTGAATTAGATATAAATAACAGTGTTGTTCACTAAAATATCAACATTTGGCCTAACTAGGTTCTCAGTTAACAATTGAGCAGTGAGAATGGAAGACTTATTTTTGCCCACCATATTTAAAAAAATTAGGTATGACATTGGAGAAGATTTAATGTTTTATTAGCCACTGAACTGAATGCACAACACTCGACCTTCTAAAAACGATTTGATATTTAAGATTAGATATCTTTGTTCACTTTTTCAAGAGCACAGTAGTTATAGATTTTAATAAACGTACAACTTCATACAGTTCTTTCAGTCAATTTTCCAGGAAGCGATATTCACTTATTTTTTGCATGTGAGGGCTAATTAGACCAGGATCTATGGTTTATAGTAGACTTCAAACCACTACAAACATCCATGTCGAAGGTGGGATTCGAGCCCACCAACTGTTGAACTGAAGGCAAGAACAATAACCATTCAGCTGCCAGCTCAGGAATCTAGATCTAGAGGCATTTGGGTAGGGTAACTGCAATTCAAAATTCTCATTCTAGAATCTTAGAACATGAAAATAGGCTATACAAAATCTTAAACAACTATTTCCTTATTAATTTGCGTTTCTATACTTTTTACTACTTTACTGAAAGATTGATTTTGCAATCACTTTCATATTTTCAGATTCTAATGAGAGCATGTTAAAGTAAACAATATATGAATATTATAACTGTTCAACAGTGATCAAACACGAAAAATGATTTAATTTGAACATCAATGTGCAATGTTGATATAAAGGCATACCTGTGTACAGTAAAAATCACCAACTATGTGGACGGCAGTTTCATCACTTTCTTGCGTTCTAGCATCATCAGGAAATTTTATAAGAGTGTTTGTTACTCTTTGTAAATCTCTAACCTACAAAAGAATTTTATAAAACGATTTAACATGAAAACTTTACTAAAATTTTAAAATTTAGAACATCGAAATACATTTAGATAGCACATTAAATAAGAATTAACAGTAAATATTAAGGCTTAACAAAATTTTAATAATTTTATTTGTATGCATAGGAAATGATCAGCATATACATGTTTTAAAATAATTTAAACTAATTAGTCTGAATAAATTAAAGCCAAAAAGAGTTTCTAAAATCAATTTTATTCAATTCAGACATCAAAATTTTTTATAATTTTGAAATAGCACTTCGATAAACAAGCTTTGAAAATGTCGATATACTTGAGAAAAAAAATTAAATAAAACTTCAATTAAAATGAAAGCTATGTTTAAAATGCTAAATAAGTATGTTTCTTTCTATAGATTATTTTGAATTAAGTTCATTTAATATTTTTAAATGAATTTATTTCATGTTTTTCAATTGATTTACAGATACAAATAAAGTTACAGAAAATAAACTTATAGAAATATATATTACATGAATGTCAATTTGAAGAAAACATTTAAAATTTTAAAAGCTTGCATTTGACAGATCAGGAAAGTATAATTAATTTAAATATACAACAATCTTTTTTTCTTTCTAATGCAACAAAATTTCTTCAAACAACAAAAAAGTAAATTATTAGAAAAAACTTTGAATATTTAGGGTTTCTTTACTGTTTTACAACCCCTTCCCAAAGAGTATAAATACTTTGAAGCATTTCTTATGACTGATTTTTTTTTAAAAAAAAACTGATCAATAAAAATCATTTCAGGATCAAAATATGCCCCAAATGATAGGGCAGAGTTCGCACTAACCACAAACAGATAAATTGTTTCATTCAAATCAAATCCAATTAACCCCTTGACTGACTTTGACGAGTCTGACTCGTCATTGATTTCCTGGGCCATCACAGACTTTGACGAGTCAGACTCGTCAAGCGCTTCTTTCGGCGGACGCCGTGCAAGTTACAATTAGATTACATAGTTGCTTCACTGCTCGACGATTCTCATTTAAGAAAGCACACTGAAAGTAAGAGTTCAGTTTAGCAGAAGTCTCAAGACGGTGAATGTTATACTAGCCAATATTTGAGTTTAGTAAAGATTATAAATAATCCCCGTAACATGTATAAGCCGGATGCATTATATGAAAGTGGGGATGATGGTGTAAATTGATGGTGTAGTTCAATTAAGCGAAATTAAATAGTTTTTTTTTGTCGCATCAAATTCCATTTAATTCGTCAGTCAAGGGGTTAATAACTTATTTATAAAACTGGCAAAGTTTACATACACATCAAAATATACTTATCTAAAAATCTTTTAACACTTTGCTAGTAACTACATAGAAAATCTAGTTATCATAGAATTTAGTTAGAACTGTTTCAAGACACTAAAACCTACATCAGCATTTGAATTTAAAAACAATCAGATCATTTATTAACTAAGTTTTGAACAAGAAATTAATTTATATCAGTTTGTTAAATTATTACACACACATTAGAATAACAAAAAACACTTAAAAAATTGATAGAAGTTTTAAAAAATATTTTTAAAAAATTATGATTTTTTGAGATTATGCATATAACAAATTTCTAATTCCTTATTATGTTATCAAAATCAAACTCACTGTTTGACCCCCCTTTCCAATGATGCGGCCAACTTGATTTGTTGGTACAAACATTTCTACTTTTAATGTGGCTTCTTGTGGACCAGGATATCCCTCAAACCCAACTTTTTTGAATATCATGAACTGGGCCTGCAACAAAGTTTATAAAAATAAAGTCTATGTATAGGAAAATTAGAAATAAGGGTAAATACAAAATAAAGTTGCAATAAAAATTTTAAATTTAAGAGATTATAAAGTTTAGCTATGCAAGCAAGTATACATTAATTTAAACTTTTGTAAGTTTTAAATTATGGCGCTCAATTCATTATGTTCTGTATTATCCAAAGAGTCAACAAATACTGCAAAATAGATATGAAGAATATTAGTTTTCCAGAAGCATTTGTTAATTAAAAGCATTTAAAAAGAGCATTAGCATTAAATTTAGAAAAATAAGTTAAGAGCTCAAAACAGTGATATAAAACATTTATAACAATAAAGATAACATATTTATGCCTAATTACACTGCTTCTAATAAATTGTAAATATATTAGATTTCCTTACACTTCAGCAATTAATACAAGAAAGCTACATTTGACAAGACAGAAAATGGCTTTAACTTGGCTTCAATTTTCTTTATTATATGCAAAATAACAGTTTATGGAACAGATCAAAATTATCGCATATAAAAAATAGATTAAAGGTCTGGTTTGATAAAGTATTACACATACTAGAAAAGATTTCAAAGTCTAAAAGTTGAGATTGTTTGATATATACTCTAAATAAATGTGAATTTTAGTAGATATTTAAGTTGCTTAACTAAATACATATAAATCAATTTTCAGTATATTTTCAAGAATAGATATTGAACAAAATTAGATTTCCGTAATATGTCACAAAAAGAAAACTTAAGTTACAAGATTATTTAATTGAAAGACTAATTTTTTATTTTTTTAAGAGCTAAAAGTACTTTTCAACAAGCTGTGCATTGATTTGTAAAACTCTAATGAAAAGTAAATCAGATTTAAAAAAAATCTTTGCCTGTATTTAAAAACTAAAAATTCAGCTGTTGATTGAAATTTTAAAATACAGTTAAACATTAATAATTGTTCTGATATCAAAGTTTGATAAATTTTTAATTGTCAGTACAACTAAAAATAATAGAGTAAAGAAAGTTGTATTAAAAAATATATATATATTATATTATATACATCATACATATAAACAAACAAACTATATGCAGATACTTTTAAAGTTGGTTAACAGCTGATTAACTTGAGACTTACAACTTAAAGTGGATTCTATCCAAGTTTGAGTTAAGAAGTCTTCTAATTAAATGAAAGACGCTCCCTATTGATTTAAATTCGCATAGCGAGCTTGGCTTGTTTAAGTGTTTTAATTAAATAATTGACGGTCAAAAAGTCAAAAACTAGCAGAGAATATAAAAATAAATCCTCCAGGGAAAGTTTAATGCAATCCAGAATAAGTCTTCAATTCTACATAGTTCTAATGACAGCTTTCAATTTCACAGAAGAAAATCCTAAATTTCTATTGTAAAGCATTCAGTACACATTTTTATTTTTCTTAAAGACCTAAATACAGTCAAGAGTTAGTTTCCAGAACTTTTCTAAAAATCAAGTATGCATAAGCTACTTAAGAACCCTGAAAAATATATCACCATACATCAGATAAATCAGGTGCAAATTATTATAAAGTTTAAAAATATACATGTACAATCAAACACAATATGTACAGTTACTCAACATATAAATACAAGAATAACAGAATTTAGAAGTCTATTATATACCTAGTCTAGTTAATATCGGTTAATTTTATAAACATCCATATTTTCCAATTTTTAGCATTTAAATTAAAATAAAAATCGACCTTAAACTTTTCACAAACATTTACAACTTTTAAGAAATTAAAAGCTTGTAGAAATTCTGAATTTTGTAAATACATAAATAGGCTAACCCTTTTATAGCTAGAAAATTTCAGCACCTTCAAAAAACTTAAATTTAAATTATTAAAAAATATTTTTTATTTATCTATTTAGACCTAAATATGTAACCTAACAAAACAAGAAAAATTGAATTCATTTACGAAAAATACTCATTAGTATGAACTTTAGACTAATTTCCTAATATGCATAGAACAATGGTTTTATTAAACGAGTACTTTTAAAAACATACTTTCCATTGAGCTTCAGATGACCCTATGATACAAACTCTTCTTTCAGTTTGTTTATCTACAGGTTCATCTTTTCCAGGCTGCACCACCTGTAAAAGCAGTACACCGTTAGCTTCAGTTAAATAAAAGTTTTAAGAAAAGTATTCTTTAAGCTTAAATAGCATTTAAGTTTTTACAATTTATATTCTAATACTTAACATATATCCATCTTTGCCAAATAATAAATTTTAATTTAGCAAAAGTTCAAAATGTTTAACACAAACTAAGTAATTTATGTGGTATTTTATAGTATTTTCAAAAGACTATTCCACCCAGTACTTTAAAAATTCATTAAAAAACTAATTTTCCAGTTTAAAACTTAATTTATACTCAATGGAACTATTAACATACAAAGCAAGAGACTTACCAAGTATTTTTTGCTGTAATATAAAATGTAATTAGTCATAATATAATACTTTTACCTAAACCAATTGCAAAAGAATGGCATTAAAACACTAATTTTAATCAAAGCTTATATATAGAATGTCATTAAAAATTATGTCATCAAATTCAACAAATACAGATTAGCAATGAAATTGTTAAACTGAGCTTTAAGAATTCATTCATTCATACTGGTATCACAGATATTTAATCAAAGATCAAGACCAAAAAGTTGCTGAAGAATTTAAATGATTAGGTATAATAGAACTTTATGATGCTTTTGACAACACCTGGACACAATGCACAATCTAACAGTGCAATGATATTCTGAGACTGGACAATAAACAATTTAAATGGAACTTGTGACCAGTCAAAGAAGCACTGTCTAACTTTACACCCTACGAAGTCTGTTAAATCCATTAAGACTGAATCTAATTCATAGATTTGTCATTTCCCTCAAGAATTTGTGAAATCTTAGGTTGTAAAATGATTCATGAAAGGAGTCACAAAAGAGAAATTCCTTACTCTATCAATCTGCATTCTCTCGAATTACAACTAGGAGGCAATAAAAATAGGAAAAACAACATGCGGACCTTAAGTGTAGATCCAAATAATGGCATGACACAATCATTTCTGTTATGTATTATAGTACATGTGCTTCTTTTCATTCACAAATGATATCACATTTAAATAAAGCCAGTAGCTTGGGCTCTTCACCCTTGTCATCAGAAAATAGAAAGTTTAAGTCATGATCCAACTGAAAATTTATGTTTACTAATTATATTTGGGGCATGTAAATGTTAAGATTATAAAATGGGACACATGGAGAATATTACAATGTGCTATCTTTTCCACTACTTACATGCTGAAATGAAGAAATCAAAACACTTAGTATTTCACATAAAGGGGAAGACAAGTCAGTTATAATACAAAAAACAATCATTTCACATGCATAATCAGTTCTAGTTTTAGGTCAATGATAACTAAATTATAAAGAAAAATTGAGCTAGTACCTTTATACTAGCTCCAGAAGAGCTAATCATGTCTCTTATGGTACTTCCTCCTGTTCCAATTATTGCACCAACAGCAGAATTAGGAATATATACATAAACAGTTTCTTTTTGAAGATCGAATGAAGGAGGTAAGGAACCTTGGTTGTATCCCATTGGCATACATGGATTTGGACCATACATTCCATAAGAGGGTATTGGTGGAGTACCCCTTTGGGAAGGCACAAGTCCAGGAGAACAAGCTGTAGACATCATAGCCATTGGATGAACGCCAGGATACATATAAGTTTGAGATGCCATTGCAGCAAGGTCATTCTCATAGCTTTGACGCAGTTTTGAACTAATCATTCTTTCAGCCTTGCTTATGTTCTCTAATTTCCCTTTGACTGTGATAATTCTTTCTAAATTGAAACTGCTTATGTCATGTATATTGCTATGGAAAAGAGATAGAAAGTTTATTTACAGCAAATACACCAAAATTTTTCAAGGTGTATGTTAAACAATTTACCTACACATCAAAACATTTTCGCCACTATAGTTTTATTGATAATTTTTTTCAGTTCAAAAACTGTTTAATTAGGATATATAGCTTTCCCCCAGAAATAGTTTACTTACAAATAAGAAAAAATGTGGTTTACAGATGACAACATATTATATTTTAAATACAAATAATGGTTGAGATAAATTAATGGGGTACATATGATAGCAAATACAATTGCTGTTAGGCATATAATTTAGCATAGAATTAATATTTTAGGCATCTTTATTCCCACATAAAATGAGAGCTGGGCTAAAAATAATTTTCCTGATGAGCACAAGAGAAGTTAATATAACTTTTCTAAAGCTCAAATTTTTAAACAAATATTCATGCCTCAAAATATAGATAAGAAAACCTCTTTCACAAAGCTTTATCAAGCAGTGAGAGGTTTCCCCAGAACTATTATCTGACAAGAATGATATTAACAAAATGTAAGATTTCATTCAAGTCTCTCTCATTTAACTATGACTAAGTATAGTTAAATGAGAGAGAGACTTGAACAGTATATATTTGATATGAAAATGTTAATGTATTACTTACATAATAAATTCAAATCATGTTTGGAATAGACAATGAGGCATGCCTTAATGGTTTATCAATATTTTCCTTATTAATTCCATATGTAAAGATTAATTTATATTTCAGCAATATATGAATAGATAAAAATAAGAATCCCAAGCAAAAGGTGGAATTTAAACCATTCAGCTGTTTCAGAAGATGGATAAACTGAAAAAGATTTAGATATTTAGAAAGATATTAGATTAGGGAAAAAAAAAAAAACCTAGGTTTTTTTTAGTCATTTTTGGCACAGGAGGACTGAAACCAAGACCCATGCTTAAAATTCTGCACCACTACAAATATCCCAGGCAAAGATGGAATTTATCTTCTGAAACAGCTGAATGAATTAAACTGAAAAGGATTCAGATATTTATGCTTGTAAGACTGAAAATTTTAGTAATAATGCAGCTAAAAAACAAAATTCCATAAAAATCAATTTCATACAAATTTTAAGATTGACTAGATAGTTTAAAAAAGTTTCGACCAAATTTAATGGCAATGATGAACAAATGAAAATGGCAAGCCCGAATTCTAAAATGCTAATCTGGGATTTACCCAAACGTTTGGAAATTTACCAACATTTATTTATATCATTTTCTTTAATACCCGATGAAGCTTTATTTTTAAAAATAGAATTTTTGGGAGTGCAATGTTGCAACCTGTAATGAACATGCAGGAATAAAAAGTGGTAATTAGTTTGAGAAAAGCCGTATCCCCCTTACTGAGTCTTACTTGGCAGAATTCAGATGGCGACAAGACCAAGAAAACTATATAAAAAAAAATTGTTTTGATTCCATTTTAGAAATCATTTGATAATATTTTCCACCAAAACGTAATTGATATATCATTAAATAAAGGTATAAGAATTATACACATAAAAATTACTAAATATTTTTTTCATGTATTATTTTCTTTCATACTATCACATTGTAGAACTGGCTCGGTCTAACATAATGCAGCAAATATGGTTGCGATAATACGCAAGTATCGTATAATCTAGTTGTTAATATAATTCTATATACTTCTTAAAACACCTGTAGTTGAGAGACTTTAAAAATCTAATAAATAACATGTTTTAACAATTTTCCTAAAATCTTATTTAATTTTATAATTGTTTTAACTACAGATCATTTAAACTTTCAAAGAAAAGTACATAATTACTAGCATTAACTTTCTTTCAATAAGATGGAAAAATTAGGTGCAGTTTATTTTCACTATAAACGAATTACTTTATTTGCAATAGTACTGTCTGAAAATATTGCTTAAAAGAGAATTTATGTTCCTACAAGAACTCTATAGTTGAATCTACTATTCAAAACTTTAAGAATCCATAGAGAATTTCAGCTTCTAAAATTTCTTTTGAAGAAACAAATATTTCTTAATTTTCACAATATGTGTTGGGTTACGCTCTTTAACAGGAGCAGCAGTAATGAAAAAATCTTTTTGGCAGCTAAATCCTGCTCTAATTAATAGATTTTTTTCCTTTCATATGGGATTGAACAGCTGAAATAGAGAAGTCTTTCTTGCAAACTAGACAGACAATGAGCCTGTGTTTCTTCTGAACCATACAAAAGCCAATCTTTTAAATTAAGCATTTAGACATTATAAAAGAAAAAATTTTAATGGTTTTAACAGGAAGCTACAATTAAGATTAGCAGAAGTTAATGTACATTAAATTTTATAAAAATAGTATGAATATTAAAATTTTAGATAGAGATAAATAAAAGCTATTTTTATTTCCAAGACTAATTTACCTAAGACATATGGGAAAATGCTGATACAATATACAATTTAAATAAAAAATAAAATTTCATTTATTTGTTTTATTTCTAAGTTTAAGGTTTTTATCTTTGTATTTAAGATTGGTTAAAAGCTTAAAAAAATGAAATATTAAAATACCTTGATACTGCTACTTTAGTTTCAGTTTGCTCCATAATGCGTTTTATAGTGCTGCCATTTTTTCCTATTATTCTTCCTATAAGGTTATTATGAGCTAAAATTTTTAAAGGAATTTCCCTATAATGAAAAATTTAATGTAATTTAGTTGGCAAAAACACACAAAAATACAGAAATATATCCATTACAGCAAAAATGTTTAAAGAGTTGAAGAAATACACACATTTAAGTAGAAATATATCAACTAATTTGGTTTTTAAAAGAAATTTGTCAGTTTAATGAAAATTACTATTTTAATAGTACAGTTAAACATAAAAGAAATGTAAAAATAAAAATATATCTAATGATATAAAATCTTTAAAGATTTTAAAAAGTCATGGAAATTAAATTCAAAGTAAAATTAAATCTAGTTAAAGCCTAAGTTTTAGTTTTATTCCAAAGATTCTAGGAGCTTTAAAACATTTTCAAGAATGTTAAACTCTAATTTAACTAATATAACACATTTAGTTACCCTCTATTTGTAGTATTTGCTTCTTGTTGCATTATTTCCATTATCTTTTGACAAGCTGTAGAACAATTTTCAGGAGTACCATATATAGTGATGACCTGCAAAGTATATTAAATATTAAGTCAGTAAATAAATACACAGAAACATTGAAATTAACACAATGTAAAGTAAAACAGGGTTTAATTTAAAGTAGTCATTAAGAAACTATTAATTATTTCAATAAACTTTCAACTGCCAGAAATTAAACACACATTGTCTTTAATCTGATTTTTCTACTATTTAATTGTAGTTTTTTTATTGATCAATCATGGTTTTATTTCAATGTTATACTATTTAACATAGTTCCCTAACTGAGGATTAAAATGCAGGATTAATTCCTACAGGAAATCTTTTCACTTAGAATAGTACACATTATACCAATAGTGACATGAAGTGGGTAATCAACATACCTAATACTCAATATTATCTTTTACAAGAGAAAGGTGAATTTCATTATAATTCCATTACCCCACTACATCAAAATTCTCTGTATTAAACCTTTAGTTTCCAAAAAATTTGAAACTGGTTAACTTTAATAATTCACCTCAACTTAAATACCTCTATAAAACAGAAAAATGGATTATTTCCACTACCATTGAGACTTAAGTTTTACATTAGGGATTAACAAATGTTAGAAGCCACCAATTTGCTAATAAAACTTTAAAAAAAAATATTTAAAGCAATATGAAGTTAATAGAATGTTCTCACTTTTGTAAAACTTATATTTTTAAAATTTTATCTAACTTGGATTTTAATATTCACTCTATTTTAAAAATTTTTAAGCATTTCTTTATAATAGATTAGAAGTTATTCTTTACACACTGAATGATGTATTATAATTAAAAACCCAGCACAGACAAACACATTAAGGTTTTGCATTTTAATAAGAGGTACAGTTTTAACCTTGAATTTACCTTTTCAAATCTAGATTCTTGGAATTTAAGACCTTTTACCAGTAAAAAAAGCAAAAGATATTAATGAGCAAAGTATAATTAAGTTGATTCTTGAAATAAAAAAAGACAGTAAGTATTTTATAACAGATACCTAAATCTAAATTCACAAATTTTGTGTCTATCTCCTTTCTTTCCAAAAGCTTGTATATCTTAAAGCATAGCTTGAAAGAAAATTGGAGAAGTTAAAATTTTGGCAGGTTTAATACTTAAAATTCTCATTGTTTACTACACTAAGCATGGAGCCTTAATGATTGATCATGAACATTTCAAATAGCAGAAATTTTATTCAGATTTAGTTTTCAGGGAAAAAAAATACTATTTATACATGTATTTTTAAAAGAAAAATTTGATATAAGCTACGAATATAGCATTTCTATCTTTATGAAATAGATTTCCGTATCTTCCGATGAAATAAGTTCATTTCGTGCATATATATACAATTTATGGTTTGCACACTATAAGAAATTAGTTTTATAATGAAGAAATTTATAGATTAAGTGTCTCAATCACCTAAAATAACTAAGATTCTGATCAATTCAGAATATTACTATTCTTAAGATTTAAGTGGCCAATTTTATACAGAAGTCCTAATTTCAAAACTTTTTTTTTTAACTGAGAATCTTAATAGATTCTTAACTAGAAGGGTAGTAAGTAAATCTTTGATAAATGTGCTTGAAAATGAAGTTGAATGCGATGTTTGCAACTAATTTTGATGAAAGTTTTTATAAAATACTTATTACAGATAAAGCATTTAAGATCAATGCAAGTAAAATAGCACACCTATCTTTAATCATTGCAACAGGTGAATTAAACTTACAAACTATCTTTAAAAGAGCAATATACTCAAAACATTGAAAAGGTTTTTTAAAACTACGTGTTTTCAGTTTTTAAGATGTGTTTAGTATTTTTTAATAAATGAAATAACTTTAGGAATAATTTAACAGTAAAATCAGTTGATTACTTTCATATGAGGAAGATTTTTTACTCTATTAAAGCTTGCAATGATGTTTGATAATTGTAATTTACATTCTAAATTACTTCTTATGTTACAATTCATTATATATAATTTTGAATTATATTTTCTTCTACTTTTCTTTAAAAATAAATATCTTATGCGATATGTCCACTAGAAATTATCCTTTTCTGAAAAAAAAAACAAAATGACCTACCTTTAAACTTACTGAATTTAATTGTCCTTGTTAGTTATGACATTGTACTACAATAAGTTAGGACATACTAGTGATAATCTAAATATGTTTACAAGTTCAGAGAGTATAGTAGATAAGAATTTCATAGTTTAATTTCCGAAGTTTCAGAAGAGTAAATACAATAAGTGAATTATTATAATAAACCAGTATGTTTTTGCTATTAAACACATGAGGCCTTTTTTCTTGGTATAGTTTGTTGCTTAAAAGTCATAAAGAGTTGTATACTTATAGTAGTTTGGAATATGAACAAGACCAAAATTGAAGCCTACTCTTGGAAGAGTGCTGTTTTTTAATTATATACCCGATACCAATCACAAATTAGATTTTTTGTTTTAACAGCTTAAAATGTATTGATTGCCCTTTTAATGTCCCATTACATACACATTCACTTAATCAGACTCCACTTTGGTTTACAGGTAAAGGAAATTTCAGGGTTTACGGTATTCCTTGTTTTTATCTCAGTAATCTATTTTTCATCCCTAGTTATCATCTATGAAGGATTCAGACACAGGCTAAGATCATTTCTTATCAACAGAATAAAAAATTAGTGTTTATACATTCGATACTAATCTTCAACTAAGTATCTATTGTTTACAGATGGCACTCTCAGGTCTGCAATGGGATTATTTCACAGTGACAATGCTTTCTATGATTTATATATAAATGCAATGAAAGTTAAATAAAATAATAAATGATAATGTCTATTACGAAATGTTATTTTACTGTGACAAATTAAGTTGCTAACTTTATTAAACTTCATATAATTGAGTAAAATTACCTTTTCAGGAGAACCAGCATTTTCTTTGCGATGCACATCTACCCTGTAAAAAATATCTTAAACATCAATAAAATGCTATTGATCAGTTAAATAGTACTGAATTTAAGTTTTACTCAACTAAAAAAAATCTTACTTTACAAACCTTTGAAGTAAACTAAGGAAATTTATAAATTTAACATAGTTAAAATAAAAACTTAAGAGTTATTCAAGTTTCATTAAAGTTAATTCTAGAAGGTGTTCATAAGGTAATAGCTTCAAAAAAATTTAAGTTCAAACAATGAGTTCTGGCAATTTACCTGGCTCTAGACTGTTGAGTTATTTGTCTAATAGTCCCACCAGCCCTTCCAATGATAGCACCAACCATATCACTTAGTACTAATATCCTAAAGAAAATTTAATATTGTATAAAAATATATTTCAAACACACCAAGATATTACATTTTAATATATAGTTTATTACGAGTATGAATGATCTTACTTTACCTCAGAGGAAAGTCATTTGACCTAAACATTCCAGAATTATTAAAAGGGCGAGAACCAGGTCTACCGCCTCTGGATCCTCTTGTTCTATCCATCATATAGTCTGCCTTAAGGTAAGTACCAGATTGAATTTGGTAATTATTAATTTGCTGCAGTGCTCTAAAACATTAAGATTTAAGAAACATACTTAATCATAAGTTTAACAAAATATATATTTTTCGCTTCTAAGTGCAGGAGTTATAATTGGAATATTTGAAAACTCAGAATAAAATTATTCGATTATTTCTAATCAACTCTTAAAACTAAAGTTTTAAACTGACTTAGCACATACATTATATATTTAGAAGCATTCAGTATTAAAAAATGACACATAAATGAAATCATTTCACAAGACTCATTTTTAATAAGTAGCATCTATCATTTTCTTCAATTATAAATTAGATAAACAAAAATTAATATTTTAGTAAAAAACTTTAGCTAAGCATACAATGTTTAAAAACTTTTTAGCTGTCAAGGAATCAATTAAAAAAAATTGAAAGATAGGAACAAATACTATATCTAGAAGAGACATGCTGCCTTTAAGAAATTAGAGACTGAATTTTTTTTTAATAAAAAAGGAGTCTAAATAACTAAAGATATGGAGAATTTTTTAGAAGTTTAAAATATACAGTTGGTAATAAAAATAAAAGGAGACACCTGTGAATAAAAGTAATATTTTTGAATGCACTTCACAAGCATTAAAACATTACTACTATTTTTATTTCATACACCAAAATATATTCTAGTAATATATTGTAGATTTACTAAAGCTTTGTAAACCTGAATTTCTTCAAAAGGGTAAAATATCGGACCTGATTTTTTCCGGACTATTTTTTTTAAAAAGATAAAATTGTAGGAGCTTGTCTACCAGGAGTAAGTGACAGAAACCTAACTTTACACACTGTATCTTTAGAAATGTTTAAAAGTTGTTATAACCTACAAATGACAAAGCAAGTTCAGAAAAAAATAGTAGACAAAAAGAAAAACCCAGTGCAAGGAGCTGACAAGTTGTAGTATCTAAAATGTAGCAATAGCAGCAAAATGAAAACTTTAATCAGTATCTAGATTCTCCAGTGTTCATGATTAGTCAGAACAATAATTCTCACTAACAACTCCTTTACAATCGATAATTCTCAAGCCACTTGTGATATGTTTGTCATTAACTCTATAGTGGTATCAATTGACCAGGCTGAGCTTGCCTTGTCATAATGTATAGGTTGTGACGACTTTATAGACACAAGTGACAAATGAAAGAACATACAGTCAGGCATATCATTTTACTCTTCCTTATAATAAGAAATGTGAATATTTGAAGGACTACCACAAACATAATAATCTATCAAGCACAGAGGAAGATCTGTCATGATATAGATTTTTATCAGTTTTCTTATGGACTAATTGTAACAATCAGGATCAGTAGGGAGAAGTAAAAACATTAACTCTGATGAGGTCTACCCTATTTTCTATATTGGTAATATACCTATCAATGTAAAAGTCCTCAAATCGTGGTTTGATAAATACTAGGATAAAGTTAAGCATTTTCCTTGGTCTACAGTCACCAGACCTCTAATAATTGAACCATTACAGTTTTTGGAGCATTCAATATGGTATCTATATCCACAGCCAGCATTTCTAATTTTCACACAATAGCTCTATGAAGAATGATACAACATTCCACTAAATACTATTCAGCACTTGTATGAATTTATTTCAAGTTATATTACATGTAAAATGTAGTCCTTCACAATACAAACACCTAAATAAAACTTGTTTACAAATAAGTAATACAAAAGTAAACTTATTTACAAATAAGTACTATTGTAAATCTTCACCTGAGCAAAATTCCTACTCATCTTAAAAGTCCTTATAAAAATTTTTGATATTAATGATTTATGAATTCACCTATATATTAGACCATCTAGTATTATAAATACAAATTTGACAAGTTCTATACCATCGTTTATCAAAATTGTAAAAAATTTTTAAAATAACAAAAATTCTTTGAAATCCTAAGTGGTTTATAACATGAAGATAAATTTTAATAAAGGATATTTAAAATTTTTAGTTCAAATATTTTAAAACACTCCAAAAATTTAATTCCTTCAATTTGTTAAAATTACAAATAAACAACTTTCTATTGAAAAAGAATTTACAACTAATTTTAACCTAAAAAGTAATTTTTATAAAGCTAAAAGTTTTTTTAGTATTTGCTTAAAGTTTTCATACGAGTTCATTCACAATGTATATCAGTACTATAAAAATTAACTTCATAATTAGAAAAGACAATTAGTAAGACAATTTTTTCCTTAAATTTTATAAAAGATTTACAAGCATTATACAAAAAACGATTTACTTAGAACATTTTTTGGCACGAGTTTACTGCGGAAAGTAAATTTTTTAGTGAATTCTTACATATTAAATCAATATAAAATTGTTGAATAACGTCAATTTATGAAACTTTTTTTATAACATTTACATTTAGTTATCATAAAGTATAGGTGTCTAAATTTATTCTCTAAAAAGTTTGATGGTCTTTAAAATTTAATATATCAAATCTAAAACAATTTCATTTAAAATGCAAACTTCACATTTTTACAAACAAAAATAATTAGTTACTTAAAATCATTTATATTCTTATTAAGATTATATATGCAATAATTTAACAAACTGAATCTCATCAGAACATTCTCTTCAACTCAACTTCAATCTTATCATTGTTAAATTAATAAATGCAACCTACTGTTGCGCTTCTTCTTGATTTTCATAAGTGACTATTGCATTATAACTATTTTGTTTGGATATACCTAGAATTAGGAATACTTGGTTAGAAATATAAAATTATTGCAATGAGATATAACAGTATATTTTCAAAAATATTAATACAGAATATTCTCATTTATGGAAACCATGATTTCTCATATTCTAATTCTTCATCAACAGCAAAAAATCTTACTTAACTTTTTGACTGAGTCTATGAAAAACTATAAAAAGTATTTATAATTTTTCTTTTGAAATAAATTAACAGAAACCAGTATCTTTGGTATTAAATGATACCTT
Organism: Latrodectus elegans; assembly: GCA_030067965.1. Taxonomy (NCBI): domain Eukaryota; kingdom Metazoa; phylum Arthropoda; class Arachnida; order Araneae; family Theridiidae; genus Latrodectus; species Latrodectus elegans. The sequence goes on from CM057812.1 coordinate 46,813,227, forward strand.
TCTGATATTCAATTTTTAAAACAATGCAAAATGTTTTAGTTCACATTTTTAATTTATAAAGTTTATTTTTTCCTATATTAAAAAAAATTCTATACATTTTGATACAATTTTTATTGAAAAAGAACTTTTTGTAATTGAGAAATACAGTCATAAAATATAAAAAATTTTGAACAAATGTTTCAGAAATCTAGTTTAAGTGTAACGCATGCTTCCATCAAATTTTAACTGGTTGTACTAAAAAGTTTTAATTACAAAACCTCTGATCCAATTGAAACTTCCCTCAAAAACAGTTAAAAACTATACTTCTTAAAGAAAACTTCTAAATTTTATTCTAAATTCAAACTTGTGAGTCTAAGTTAAAAAAATTCAAATTTCTAAAACTACACAAAATTTGAAAAAGAAAGAATATCTGAAATTTTCCTTCAAATAAAAATTCTGAGCTTAGATCTATCAGTAAAAATATTGAAAATTGTATACAATAATTTAAATTTAAAAACAAATACAATAATCTTGAAGAATTTACGTTTATAGAAACTTAAAGTACAGAAGACATTAAATTCTATTTAATTTTCTACTCATTTGCCATTTTTGTAACTTTTTGTTTAACATAAAATTACCCAAATTCAAGAATTTATATAAGCATTTTTCAAGTGTTCGCTTGAAAATTATATAAAAACATGAAATTTTGATTTCAAACTGGTTTCTTGGGACTAGTAATAATTTACTTAATCCAAAAATAGCAAAAATATTCGACACTTTATATTTTTGGTACTGTAACTGGAGTAATATACAAGTAATACATGGATAAAAGAATCATTTTAAGGTTAGTTTGCATATAAGAATTAACTGAATAAAAACAAACAGTTTAATTGCATTTCAAACCATTAATAAAATAATTTCCTTAAATTCAAATGTATAGAAGAAATTTACAAATGCATAGTTATGATGCTATTAAGAAATAACCATATTAAAATTACACATGTAAAAAATTTCCGTTTTAGTAATGAATGGCTTGAAGAAATCAATAAGTTAACAGAGGAGATTAAATTCAAACATAGTACCAGGATTAAAACTAAACAATGCTGTATTATTTTCTAGAGAAAGCCCAAACACATGAACTATAAAAACTAAATATACTATAAGAACACTTTTTCAGAACAAATATTTACAAGGATATCAACTTATCATTCAGAGCATATCAATAGATCAGACTTTAAGCATATCAACATATACTTTGAATGACACTTGAAAATTTGACTTAAAATCTTAAATATACAATAAGATTTATTCATTTTATATATGTTTATTATGGAAAACTGTTCTATGTTACAAAAATAAATCAATTTTATTAAATTTTAGAGATAATTAAGCCTATATCTATATCTATCTATATAAAGATCTCGTTAAATTTTATATAGCCAAAGAAATTTGGTTGGTTGGGTTGGTTTTATGGCGCAAGGTCCAAAATTGGACATATTACACTAAGAATAAGTTTTTTTGTAGCTTTATTTTATCTTATTATTAACGTTTTTTTTTTTTTTTTTTTTTTTTTTAAACCCAAGCAACACTGAAAATTTTAAAAGACAAAAATCTGTATATACGTTTTAAAATCAAATTCTAAAATATAAAAGGAAAAAAAAAATCAATAATATATGCAATTTTAAAATTTATAAAATTAAATAAAATGTATAAAGCCTATTGCCCTGAAGAAAGCGAATACGTTTCTATGGGGTGGATCCCCTATTATATCAGATAAAGTTATAAAATCACTATTAAAAAAGTGTAAATGCTGTTTGTTAAGAATATAACATGAAATTAAAATATGAAAAACAGTGAATGGTTCATCACATGTTTCACACCATAGATTTGATTCGCTTAAAAGCAAATGTCTGTGTGAAACGTGTGTCTGATATGAAGGTGAGTTAATCTTACATCTGAACGGTAAAACTGGTAATGAGATGAGAAGAGGGTATGCAACTTGTTGCCAACCTGCAAGTTCCATGATCCCTGCCAAAGACTACATATAAAACTTTTTACATATCTGAGAGAGGGACCGATTGTAAAATTAGATCTGATGCAGTCTTTGCCGCTGCATCTACTCTCTCATTTTCATCAAGACCCATATTACTTGGTATCCAACAAAATACAATCTCTTTTCCCTTGCACTAAAGAAATTTGAAATACTCAAAAGGTTTTAGATGTATACTTCAATGCTGAAATAAATCTTTACAGATTAAATTTCCATTTGAAATCATAGAGAAATGTTTTTGTAGTCATACTTTAAGAAATCTTAAGTTTATTAAAAATGTCAAAACTGACAGTCACCAATTATTACCAAGTATCTAATCATTACAATTTTGAACACATGAGGAAGATTACTTTTTTATACAAGTCTTAAGGTACTGTTTCTACTTTTAGAACTTAAGACATTCTGCAAAAATAAGATCAGCAAAACAAAATTGATAATATGCAAGTGAATATCATAAGTTTGCATAGGTATTTAATCAAATTGATATATTACATTAAATAAAAGCTACTGGGTTTTTAGAAGTGAATTAATGCGAAGCTATTCTTAACTGTTTTTCATTTCTAAAATGAAAAACGGTAACAAAGATATACTATTACATAGGAAACAGTTTAAATTACCCTATTAAAGCATTTTAAAATATAATTATAAAAATATAAGTATTATATGGATATAGATCGATTTACATTGTAGTTTGAATGTTGAATGAGAATTGCAAAATGTTAGGAAATGGTTCATAGGCTGGTTTGTTGCTCAATAATTTTTTTGACAAAAAGACTAATTATACATTAAAGTTCTGAAGTAACACTAAGAGAATCAAAAAATTCTCAAACAAACACCAATTGAATCAAAAGCAAGAGTATTAACATTTCAAATGGAAGTGTAGCACATTAAGCCCTTATTACATTAGAATTGCCTCTATTCCAGTAGGAGCAACTCTTATCGACTTACCATTACATGACATCACAACTCTAGTTGCAGCAATTTCCATTCATAGTCCAATGATTTAAGATTTTTAAAAGTAAAGAATAAAAATTTGAATATTTTGTTTTCAATTTCATGCCAAATGAAAGTTATTGATATTACAAGTTGTCAAAAATCAGCATCTTTTTTGTGCATGCACCAGCAACTAAGGCAAGTTATATCACCAATGGTTTGCAAAATAGATCAAGTTTTGGTTTATTTTTGCCAAGCAAAAATAAATACATAAAATAGTTGTTTATTTTCATTACTGTTGTCATAATTCAGTGTTAATAAATAATTGAGAAGTTTGATTTTATAACAGCAAGTTTAGGTTTAAAATTTGTATATTAACTTCAATATAAAAAATTTACATGCTTAAAAAATTGACTACATTTATTTATTTAATTAAATTTTGTTTAAATAATTTGAAATATTTCAAAATATTTACACAGATATTCTTCATAGGATATATAATGTAATAAATATACAAAATTTAAAAATTTAGTATTAAAATACTGTAACTCTAAAATTTTATATTTCTTATAGAATTACTTCAAAACCATGTTAATATTTTCTAAATCTGAATGTCAAGAAATAGTTAAAACATCTATTGACTAGATCTGAAATTTCCATTAAATGGTATTCATATTAAATACTTCTTCACATTTTAAGACAATCGCCACTCCTGAAGATACTTTTTTTATTGGACTGCAAGACTTATGCTCGAAAGGTCAACATAAGGACGTAATTTAAAAAAATATATATTAAATACTTAATTTTTTTAGCCTGTTTAATAAATTAAAACTGAATTGTTTAAAATGCATAAATTTAAAAATCTCATTGACTGTTTAAAAGTCAGACAAATATCTGAACTATTAAAATGTTTATTAACAAAAACTGCATTTACACTTTTCATTATATTTTTTAAATCTTCATTACTCAAGGCTTCTTTGCAATGTATTCAATGTTTCTTATCCACAAACTGTAGAATGCAGACAAAAGTCTAATAAAAAAATACATGTGCATTCAGACAATCATATCCGATCAGAAGATGAAATAATGCTACAGCTAAAAGATGCAGAAAATTTGAAATAATTGGCAGTATTTAAGTATATATTTAAGTATTGGCATTTATTTAAGTATATATTTGTTTCCAAAAAATTATGGAAGATAATAAACTTAGTAAATACTATAATATTTTGAAGATCTTAGTAAATTGTGAAGGACACACAGAAAAGACTTTTCATACATTGATATGTTTAGACAAAATATTTTTAAAAATGACATAAGAAAAATACCAATATTTAAAAGTAAAATTGATTTAAAAAATCCCTTATAAATGTTCATTTGAATTAGCATTTTAAAAACTTGGCTACAAGCAAAACCCTATCAAATAAGAATTCATCATAAAATCTGGTATCTACAAAGTAAAATATGGCAACCTTAAAAATTTTAACAGGGAAAGCTATCCATTATTAAATCTAGTAAAAGTTATTTTCTAATAGCAAACCTAAAAAAAATCTCAATCATTCATTGGACAAAGAGTAAGAATTGCTGCAACTCAAATTGTGATGTCACATATGTTGAGTCTATGGGAGTTGCTCCCACTGCAATATCAGAAAATGTAATAGGGGCTTCAGGGAATGAAAGCAATAAACAATACAATTAAATTAATGAAAATGGAACTTCCCCACTTCTCTTAAAATAAGCCAATAATTTTATAAATCTTTAAAAAAGATACAGCTTTGATTTTTTTTAGTAAATTTATCAGACTATAGAAGCAAGACTTAAATTTATGTACTGTTATTTGTGTGTTTTTCTTCGTGTGTGTGTATAAAAGCACTACAATTTTCTTTCTACATGTAATAATTCCATACACACACACACACAGGAGGAGGGGAATCTGTACATTAATAAAAATTCAATTATAATTGAAGTTACTTTTCAAAGAAATTAAAAATTAGATAAACATGTACATTAAGCATTTCAAACTTCACATAACAAATAGAAATTAAAATTTATACGAACTTACTTTTTTCACAATCTTGAAAATTACCAAAATTAGATAAGAAATTCAAAAATTCATCCCATTGGTACTGTTCTGGTATATTGCTTATCTGAATTACATTGCCGCGATTCCTGTAAGTAGAAATATGCATTCCATTCAAGCCAAAGATTTATATAAAGCATTAAATTGATAAAAATATATATTAGTTCCTTTTATATTTTTATATCAGAAGTCCAAATTTATAACATTTTAAAATGACCCAATATGTAAATATTTTCAATACAAAGGTTCATTTTTAACAAAATCTACACACATAAGTTACAATACAAGTTAAATATCAACTTGTACTAAAGTGATAATCTTAGACATGAATGCCATCTATGAAATGATGTGAGAAAAATAACAAATTCTCCAGCTTTATAAATGAATCTAAAGTTTTACTTAAGAGAACTAAAAAGAGAACATTTATATGATACAACACATTTAATTCAAAATTTTTCCTACACTCAATACTGTAATGTCAACTGAAGACAAATTTACTAATGGTAATGTACATATAATATTAAATCCAAATTCTATAAGAATTTCTTTCAAACTGGAATTAAATTTTAAGAGATAAAAATACTCAGAACTGAATACTAATAATATAAATTGGAGAAATATATAGTACACTTTTGAATTGTAGCTCCAACTAATGTTTTATAAGATAAGAATCAGATTTTGAAGATATAAATTTTCTTTTTTTTTTTTTTTAAATTTCTTAAAATGAGCCATTAGATTATTCAAGACAAGGTTATATACAATGCAAGAAGATGCAAGTTAATTTTCAAAACTTGGTAACAAAAAGTCTACCAAACTAAAAATTTCATTAGGAGTAACAAATTTAAATGGACTCAATATATTCATGACAGATAAGAATCAAATTCATGACCTATTTAATTGAAGGTCAGAGTGATAACCTTTCACTTAGAAATACTGCTTGTTTTCACATTAACTACAATTATAGCAAAGCTTTTATAAATAACTTCTTTGCTTCTCTAGTTATTACAATGTTTTGGTTAGTAAGAATTGGAACAGAAAATTGTCTCAGTTTGATGAATAATTATATTAAACCATATATGGAAGGTATGATTAATTAGAAAATTATATCCAACCAGGATGAAATTCTGCTTAAAATATGTAGAATTATGCTACAACACCCACAAACAAAAAGCAAGAGCTATTTGCTTAAATGTATCGAAATATGTATATATTTTTTTAATTGAAATATATATCTGCTATTTTAGAACTTGAAAATTTGTATGCTCTAATAAACTGCAGGAATTGTACAGTTTGAGAAATTTCCCTGAAGAAGCAGTAAATTTAAATTAAAGCAAATGTAAAAATTATGCGATTTCAGTTCCACTAAATTCTTCATTGATGAATTAAATATCTGATTTGTTAGGAATAAATATTCAGAACTGTAAGTCTTAATTTAAAGCATTTATAATCACATACACACATTAAGTTTTATTATATTATCCTATAAAATGCTTAAAGTAAGAAATTTATTCCAAGAATTGATATTAATAACATACATTAATTAAAAATAAGTATTCAGTCAAATAGAAAATTAATGTTTCAACTTTGTTTTAATTTTGTTTTCAAAGTGTTCTTCCTTTGACTAAAATTAGCCATGATTAAATATACTTCTCATTTATTTATCTATTCAATAAATAAATTGAAGAAATACAATTTTGATAATTTCCAACTAGAAGCAAATATAGCACAAATAATTTTTACAAAGCTTGTTAAGAAATTATAAAAAAAAAAACACAATTTAAATTCTAATACCTTCAAAAACTATAATCTTTAAATATCTTTACTGACTAAACAAAAACTTCCAGTATCTCATTTTAGAGAGAATTAAACATTAAATAATATATTTCTAGCAAGTATTTTTTGCTGTTTTATAGTTGTACAGAAGATTTTTGCACTGGCATGATTGATTTGAGAGCTGATCATCTTGATCACATGACTGATTTCATAACTTAAGTAATTTGCATGCATTCAAAGTGATTTATTTAACTCGCAATAACATTGTTCTACAGAGCAATAGAGAAAATTAAGTTCAGAAAGTCATGAGATTGTATAAATTGGGTAATATCCAACTTAAAACATTGCTAATACTTAAAACCTATGTCAATATCATTTTGACTCTTAAACATTGCTAATGATGCACAATACATAACATTTGAAAAAATTTAGTAATCAAGTATCTTAGGTCTAAAACAGTTTTAATTTCTAAACTACCAGTATTAGAAAATAAATGTTTAATTTAAACTTAATATTACAACGAGATAAATATGTTAATTAACCTTAATGGTCAAAAATCACTTGCATATAGTTACATGGTTTGTATGCCTCAAACTACTAATGTTGAATGTTCCAAATACATACTATTTAACTGAACAAAAAGTAAATAAAATTATCCAATATACTTATTAGAAAACAATTCCTGAAATTATTTAATATTCTCATAATTGTTTTTTATTATTATTTTCAAATCTTCATTTTCAGCATTATGAATTATATAGATAAATTTCGAATAAATAATCGTCGCATTTTATCGAATCAAAAACGAATCTCATTCTTTAAAATTACAATTCTTTGCTATAAATAAAATCGCAAGTTTTTTTTATTTTATTTATTATTATATATTTTTTGTAAAGTATCTAACTACAGAAATTGTCCGATACGGTAAATTGCGATTTTCCCAAAGTAAATTATGCAGAACGTAAGTAAAATCTTGCTGAATAACAAACCATTTTATTTTTACTATAATAAAATTCCTCCATAATAAATTAGTTTTTTTTTTAAATTAAGAAATTAAAAAGTATTATCATTTCTAAAGAGCCTTGACCATTCAAAATATTTTTTCAACCCCCTGAAAATTTTTTTGTTATTAAAATTTTGTTACCAAAAAAAAAAAAAAAAAAAAACAGTGTAGTAGAGTATATGAAACTAGAACATGGTATATTATTTAATATGTATTATAGTACATGGTCAAGGAACGACCATAGAAGATTTAAAGTACTACTTCTGGCCACTTTTCAGTTTTTGAAACTAATTCGTTAAAAATGACTTTAGATTGATTCAATACAACAGTAATTTTATAGTTCCATATTAAAAGAGCCATTTATTGATCACAGTCAATTAAGTTTTTTCCAAAAAATTATTTGAAAAGATTCATTCCAATCTTTCCTTGTAACATTGTATAACAGTTTACAACAGCATCAAGAAAAAAAGTTTCTGGGGAGGAGATTTATTCCCGCGATGAATCATGACGAAATTCGAACAAAGCACATTTGGAGTGAAAATATGGGATATACATACTTCATATTACTTCAAAAAAAAATTCCCGTTTTAAATGATTGTGCAATGCCCTTTTTGGAATATTTAGTTGGTGATAAATCTTTAAACAGAATACGGGGGATTATCTGCAAAAGGTTCTTAGAAGATCTTCAGTTTTAGCTCCTTTGGAACAATCGAAGTTTTAGGACACCTATGGTCTATTTTAATTTAGCAATTTCACTTTTCTTGGAATAAAAGTTCACAATAATGAACATGAACTTTCATTCTCCTTCGTAACACTACTAAAACAAATTTTACTGAATAAGCGACTATTACAGCAAATTAAGTAAAAATTAAAGACTATACTCTTTATTCGCAGTCTTAGAGGTATCCAAATAAACAAAATTTACATTGAAAAATCACGAGCTTCACAGATTGTAGTGTTAAACATTAATTTGCGGCAAAAATAATAGGTAAAAACTATACTATTCTATGAAGGAATCATGTTTAAAATAAACTTTGGGGGAGAAAGTACGAAACACTAATTTTAATTTTACAATAAAACTACAAAAATACAAAACGAACTTTTTCCTTTCTTTTTTAAAGTTTATTATTTTAAATTTTGCTTTTACTTTCTATTATTATTTTTTTAACAGCCACATTCGCATTGTAATTTGATATCAAAACTAATATTTGATGTTTCTAATCCCACTTAGTATAATCTTAAATATTGGACGCGCGGAAATTATACCATGTATAAATACCATTATATATATATATGCAAATTTAAAAATACATAACGAAAGAAAAATTTACTGTCACCTAAGAAAAACTATTGCCTAAAAAAAAATAAAGATAATCGGACATTTAATCCCTTTATTCTTATAATTGGAAGGAAAATAATAATTTACGTAATGGATGACTCAGTAGTTGTAAGTCATTTTCGCCATATGTTCGAAATTTTCAAAGTGATTTTTTTTTTCTAAAGAAAGAATTCGAATTTTGAATATTATGTTATATATAATATTGAAATTTAGTTTTGTGCGAACTGCTTAGTTAACAAGTTTGATATTGAAATACTTTGTTTTTGAAGTTTTAAAGCCAAATAAAATTTAATATTCTAAATAGAAAATTTTTCAAAAGCTTCCACACAAATTCATTTTCAAAATATTTTTCAGAAATGTAAATATTTTTTAAATTTGTATTTAAAAATTTTTTGAAGTTCAGAATAAATCAGTTAAATATTAAATAATAAGTTTTTCATTATGCACGCATGCGTAACGATTTTTAGATTATTAATTTCTGCTAAATCTCAAAAATTTTTCTAAAATAGTTCATGCTTTTCTATGATAAAATGGTATACATAAAAAACCGCAAAATAGAGTTCCAAAATTAACTTGGAGAACACGAATATGTCTTTGAAAATTGGGAAGTTATTTAAGTTTGAAGTACATTTGTATATAATTGAACTGAAATTACATATATTAATTACATTTGCTTTCATCTGAAAAAATTACTTTGTCCCAGAAATTCTGAGTCTTATCCATATGTTCTTTTGCAAATGCAATTATTTTTACTCTGTTCTTTGGGGAAATGTATGGTTTCTGCCTTGAAACCCTACCATGAAAATGGTGCTTTTTCAATACTTTTCGAATTGTAACCAAACTAACTTACTGGAAATTCTCAGCAACACTTTTTGCTATTTTTGATGTTGATAATATAGGATCTTTTTTTAGACCGAATTACAGAGCAGGTTTTTAGAAGCGTCAGTGCAGTTGGGAGGCCAGTTCTGTTTTGATATTAACAATTATAGATCAACAGGCGTTTTTGGATCGAGGAATGTCTCCATTAACTATCATCTATTGCTCTGGGTGATTTCCCAGATTTCTAAAGATATATAGTATATCTTTCTTTCATCAACACTTATGTCTCTTGTTTCACCTGCCATATTTTCTAGAAAAAGTTCTACAGCACAAATCGAACATCAGACTTGAGAAAATAAACGTACAAAAAATAATCGGTGAATGTTATTTTTTTTAAGTATACTGATTTTTGGCAAGTGTTCTGAATGTTATTTGTCGAGTATTCTTAAATTTTAGGACGGACAAGTTGGCTTATTTGTTTATATATATATATATATATATATATATATATATATATATATATATTAAAATTTAGCATAACTTATAAAAATTAAATTACAAAGAAAATTTTTTTAATGCAAAAACTTAAACAATGTGATTACAAAAAGTGAAATTTTTTCATTTAATACCTAAAAATACAACTTAAAGACAATCCTAAGATTTACAAAGTTGTTCACTTATAAAGTGCTAGTTTAATTCAAGAATACTTGTTGGATCAATATGGCCGTTAAGACTCAGAATTTATGCAAGCATTTTTTTTTTTTTCTTTCTAAAGCAAATATGGAGGCATTAGTAAAAATGCTTTTCCTAAACACTCCCAGTTCAGAAGATTAAAAGGACACGTATGAAGTTACGAGATAAAATTTACCCTTATGTTTAAGTCTCGACACTTCATAAATAATTGGTTTGTAGAATCATCAGTTTCTTCACGATTTTAATTTGAACGAACGTTCTTATTTTATTTATTATTATTTTTTTTTTAAAAAATGAAAGAACTTATTTAAACTGTTTGCAATTCTAAACTTTACAGACACTTGGGGGTGAGAATGTAATCAATGCATTATGTTTTATAAACATTTGGTATTTCTATATCATATCAAGTACACTTTTTTTTCACCATCACAGTATGTCAAGACTTTTAAAAATTTCAATCTCTTTTCAAGTCTTCATTTTAACAATTAGATAAAAACTTATTTGTCATTTATTCGGTGCTAAATCGCATCGTTAAAACACTTTTTATTTGAAGTTTTGACTGGCGTAATTATCTGGTATTAATGAATTACATTTTCAAATATCACAAATCGCATACACCATTCTTAATGTTTCGAACTGAATGCAAATTCGATTTATTTATTCTCAAAAGCGGTAGTTTAGTTTGTCATTCCAGAGCAACTTTTTAATGCACGATTGCCAATACAACTAAGCTCAAGCATACATGCATTCTCATGAGGTTGAAATCGGATTTAGGAAATTAAATTCATAACACTGTCGAGCCCAATAAGATGCCAGTTCAATTTTGCACACTGGGTGTTAACTCGATCGGAAAGTACTATTTACAGCAAATTGTGCAACATTACGTGATGCCGCAGATTTTCGTTTGATCCGCCGTTATCTATATACAACCGCTGTTAGTACAAGATTAATTCTGTTAGACCTACAGTAAAAAATTAATCATTACATATAACCATGAACGAGATTGAAATCAGACCACCGAATTCTTGAACTGGAGGCTAACGTTCAAATACCTCGGAGATGGTTTGTCGCTCAACCGCCATTCTTTTGCACACGAGGGCTAATTGGACCAGGACTCTAAGGTTTAAAGTGGATTCCGAACCACTACAAACATCTAATACCACGGAGAATATATTAGTAGAAAAGTACGTTTAGAAGGTTGAAATGTTTCAAGAAAGGAGATTTAAAAATAAGTTTCCGTAAGAAATCTCTTCTGTTAAATACTTAACAAAAAGTATCATGTACTTCTTTGAAAATATCCTGGGGTCTACGTTAATACAAGTCAAGAATTTTCATAAATTATATATAATTTTTAAGACTGAATCAATATGCAAGATGAACATTTATAATACAAAGAACTCGATTTTGACAAAATACAAAATTTGAATTGAGTCACTCATATCTTAAACAGTACAAGTAGTATTGTTTTAGTAGAGTAACTGAAATTGGAAACTAACGATTGTGCTTCCATTCCCATTATTAGTATTATTGAAAAGCTTAAACAGTACTGGAAAAATTAAGTTGCTCAAGTCACTTTTATTGACATTTAGACAAAATAAGAAATTCATCAATATTAGAAATTTTTTTTTAAAAAAAAAGAACTTATCATGAAAAGACCTGATTATACTCTAGTAGTGGAAAGTGATTAATAGATATCAATACTAACCTTAAACACTCCTGATATTTTCTGAAAAATCGGAAGAGTTTAAATTAATTTTTTAAAATGGTATTTTCTTTTATAGTATTTAACACACTTTAAAACGATGGCGACAGAAATCTATTGTTCGATGTATAAATCTATACAGTAAAAATTCATTAAGATTGTTTTGATTTTTAACTTTTTGAACATTAGAATTAATCAATTTCACGTTCTTTATTTTGTTTAAAGTGGCATTAAATGATATAACCAAACTTTTGTGCTAAGTAGTTATATTCAGTTATAAAAATTTGAAGCCTATGTACACAGAAAATAATGGATTTACTCTATATACTGTGGTAAAGCTCTTAAATTGCAGTCTTAAACTACTCAGAATGTTGAATTTAAAAGACAAAATTTGACCACTAATAATCAATCCTGATACTTTAATACCCGACAGTCAACAATTTATAACAGTGCAAAAATCTAAACTATCTTAATGATAAAAAACTTTTAAAAGCACAAGTTTCACTAATGATTCGGCAGTTTCATTTAACAAGTGCTATTAAAGAAAAATTGATTAAAGTACGCTGATCAAATAGTGAATCAGCATGCAGTAAACAGTTAAACACGAGAATAAAACCACTTGGATTGTCACTCCTGAGCATCATTGGTATTGCTGCGCGCGTCCAGGTGCTTCCCTGGCTAATGGTCTTAATAAAGAACAAACGACTATTGCTTGTTTCAGAAATGGCCATCTTAGTAACTTAAAAATCGAGGGTACAAGAAATTCGAGATTTGCTCCAAGTGTTTAAATGAACAGGCCTCTCCTGATTATACATTGAATATGACTACTAGCATTGAAGAATATGACTACTGAACATATTCTTCAATGCTTTGGTCTCTCCGGGAGAGATCGAATGGAGAATCCACTTATGGTGCTGGACTTTTTGAAGGTGTACGCGCTCATGGACCTGGTCAAGCGCCGCCGACCTCGGGGGCATGCAACAGAGAGTATTAAAGGCAGCTAATAAAATACAAATATATATAACTAAAGATACGTCAGATTAGACTTCCCAACTCAACATTTCAAAAAACCTGCATTGGAGTTAACATTATGAATTACTTTAAGACTAAGACCTGGAACACAAACTTTGTGAGTTCCAGGGGACGTATAGTTGTAACGCAAATTTTAAAAATCTTTAATCAATGATCAATTACAAACTAGAGGCTAGTCCCATAGAAGCATGCGATGAAGAGCCTATAATTTTATAAAAATACCTTTATAACGAATTTATTTTCTTGTTTCTTTCGTTTGCTTATTTTTAATAGCCCCCAATTTTTCATTTTTTTTTTTTTTTTTTTTTAATTTCATGGTTGAGAATTTTAGAGGAACGTTTCATCAGAGAATCAAACCCTTCAAATCTTCCATTAATCAACTGGTGATGTCAAAAATACTGGTTACAATATAAACTGTTAACAATTAATGTGGAATTTTTTTAAGCCTAATCTATTTCCTGGCTTAGAGTAAATGCAAGAGTAATCAACAGCTTCAAGTGCAAATGGTTGAATATTTTTGCCAGGAGAGATCTCATACATTGGAATAGCTTTATAAAATTTCCGCTCAAGATGCAATGTCCAGTCTGCTTTCACTAGTGTTGCAGGAAAAACCATAAGCAGGTTTTATTTCTATAATCACAGAAGAAAGTTATAGAATATGTATCTGAACACACAAAAGTGAAGATTCGTAATTAATTCACGGTGAACTTTGATAAATAAATCTACTACTGCCCAAAACTTCCTGTCAATACTTTAGATGTGGACTCTGATGCCATTTGTACATAAGAACTATCGGATTATTAAATGAGATAATATAATGAATAACGATGAAAAAAAAAACTTTTCGAAATTAAACAAGGAGGAAAATTAACTGCTGTGGCCGTCTGCAAAACAAGAAATGGCTTACAAAAATGACAAATTTAAAAAAAGCTGTAAAAAATATGCTTAGCTACATCATGAAAAAAATTTTGTTTCTATAAATGTTTTGAAACAAATGATTATCCTGTGTGATGTTTCAATAAAATGAAAATAATTCTATAAGTATAAATTTTATTAGCGTGTGTTCTTTTTTCATAAAGTTCATAATAATCTTTTTCTAATACTTAAAAATATTTGGTTATTTAAAAAAGATATTTGGCGTATAAAAAAACGTTAAGATCTAACATTTTTCTATTTCACAAACATTCAATTTTACGAATAGGTTCTTGCTTCGTGAAAACACGCGAGTTTGCATAAGATAATATCAATTCTTAATGAACACAAGTTTCATAATTCATTACTGAAGATACAGGGCTACCTCAAATTAGAACAATTATCGCAACATTTTTTTTTCGGTGAACTTCATTTTTAAAATACCTTTAAAACTTGGAAAAAAAAAAGTCTGTAGTAATTCAAGGAAAAATAATTTCCTTGAACTTTGAAGTAAAATTTAGTCTATATTGTAATACACGAGATACTATAAATAGAAAATAAAAAAAAAATGCCAAGTCATTTTCCAAAATGAATATAAGTATATTGCCAATCAAAACTCAATGTCGTTTCAGATTTCAACTGGGGAAAAAATAAGCTACCATCTCACAGGTTTTTGTTTTTAATAAAACCTTAATTGAATTAAAGCCCGAAGTTATCAAAAAAAAATATCCTATAGAAATAAGTGACTTTTCTAAATTAAAAACTAAAGTCACCTTTCGAGTAGTAATAAAACGAATAACTTATTTTTAAATAATTTAAGTTTCTGATAAACACTGGTTTGCTGTATTCATAATAAAATTTTTTTCATATTAGTCTAAAACTTTATACGAATATATTTGTGGTCATCTCCCACTAAAAAGCTACTTAACTCTAGTCATCCTTGCTTTTACAAAGCTCAAAGCAAAACTGAAAAGGTTCTTTGTGGCATCTAATCCCGTTTATTTTACAATATTTACATTACTTAATATGTATTGCACTATTGGTTACACAACGTCAACGTTGATATGTATAGCACTGTGCTCTATTAAATACTTATTTTGATTGGTTGGATGGTTAGGTTTTCTTGCGCAAGGTCCAAAATAGGACAAACTGCGCCAATCTGATTTTTTTTTTATTAAAGAAAACCTAAGCAACATTTAAATCAAATTAAAATGCAAAATATTGTGTGCATAATTAATTTAAAATTCAGATTTTAAAAATATTGCTTAGTGAAATATAAATTTAAAATACATAGTATAAAATTTAAATAAAAATGGATAAATTCTATTGCTCTCAAAAAGGCAAAAAGATTTCTATTTGGAGGTTTTCCCAGTGAATCAATGTTAATACATCTGTTTTTTAAAAAAAATGTAAACATAAATGGTTAAAATCATAACATGAAATTAAATATGTTAATACATAATTTCAAGTTTCTAATTCAATGGCATTACTTTTATGCTACAAAAGTGTATGAAAATATCACAGTAGATACTAAACACTAATAAGCTGGCTTATACTTTCCTGTAGATAAACTGACATATTCAAAATTTCTCCGCCCTATAATCACATTAGATACAATTCCAATTCTAGTTATAATTATTTTTACAATCATGTTTAGTTAAATTTTTCGCTTCAACCTTAATTTGCGGCAAACTTTAAATACACACCACAATTTAAATGATGAAATGTATACTTGAGATGATTTCGATATAACATTAAAATGCCAAGATTACTCCCAAAAGCAAAATCATGTAATTATGCGGAATATAATGTAAATTAACTTTTATTTATGAAAACTTAATCTTATTTTTAAGTGCATTAATAAAGCATATTTACAACGAAATTAAACTTTACAGTCAAATCCTACGATTTACCAAATGTTTTATAAAATCATACTCACCTGTATATTTTTCTTCGAAAAGTTTCAATGGAATTTAACTTATTTTTCCATAGAATAATTAAAAAAAAGTTTTGCAATTACAAAAAGGCAGGTGAAAAAAATTTTTAGTACTTTTAGTATCAGTTATGTTAAAAAATATTTAACTGAATTCTTTCGAAAATAAATTGCACTTAAAATATAGTTCATAAGAAACAGCTTTAGCAGAACTACCGACATACTAAAAATTTAGTTTCGCTACAAAACAAAAACTCGAAAGTAATCACACAAGCTACGATTTGAAGTCAGTGGGAAGTTTCAGCTTCATATGCCCACGCTCAAAATAAGTTTGGCGGAAGTTCCGCAAGACTCCCCCTCCTCCCCCGAATCCGTCAGCTCAATATTTGCAAATCTATGAATGCAATATTTATCGGAATGAACAGTTATAGTAAAAATGCATTTCAAAAAGCAATTTTTTTCCCCTCTTATTACAAAATTAACACAAATTTAAATACAAAAACGTATAAAGAAAAAATTAACTTACTGAGAAAAAATTGGACTATCCACTGTATACTTTAAATTTTGGAATGCAATCCGAATAAAATTAAAAATTGCACTATGAAACTTTGCACGGCCCGTCTACAAACCGCAAAATCCTAGCAGCCGTCCGCCGAACGAGAAGATTCGGTCCGCCATCTGAGAGCGAGCAGAACGGCAGGGTTCGGTGACGTTTGGCATTTTGGATGTGGCCCAGTCATTGCCATGGAAACGTGACGTAAGCAACCGACGCAACAGGGACGTAGAAGGAGCGCGCGGTTCAGTTTTTCTTCCCTCTCCTTTCCGCTGTTCCCAGTTTTCTAACCGTCCCAATTCAGAATGTGAAGCGAATAGCGTAAGAAATGTTTCATTGCTTAGTAAATGTAATTACGCAGGGTGGTTCTTCATGGCTAAAGGACCATTTTGGAAACGGAAACACGTTTATTTCAAGTAGAATAATGAAACTTTGTAACAATTAGAAATTTTTATTAAAAATCTAAAATTTACTTTTAAGATAACCCAAAATTTATGGTTGGTTGATTTGAAGCAACTTCTAGCATATAATTGCTAATTTGACTGAGATTTTTGCGGTCAAAAGTACACACCGAACGACTAAACATTCTCGCAAAAGTAGGAATCGAACCTGGGAATTGTTACAATGGAAACAGGAGCACAATACAATGCAAATATCACAGTTCAAATGTGAAATATTCTCAATTTCTGCATTGAAAAAAATATTCTAAAATTACTAAGAGAACTAATTTAAGTAAAACTTTTGTACTTTCCTACAGCTAACTAAACAATGAGTAATTCAAGTAGCCAATCATGGAAATCTTACAATTTTTGATGTGCTATCCAAATAAAATTGAAAATTGCAATAGGAGCATTAAAAAAACTGCGCTATCAAGCTCAAACCTTGTAAAGATAAAATCACTTGTTCAAAATTTTAAGCTTATCAACACACATGCAAGTTTAATAACTATATATAATGAAAATTCAAAATTAAAACTATAAGAGTAAAAAAGCTCAAGCGATATCAAAATAATTCGGTCAGTTTTTCATCATAATTGTTATATTCACGGGAGAGCATTCTACGAAAAGCAAGTAACTGTGAGTCTGATTTTTACATCTAATCCGAAGTCTGGTTAATAAATCATAACATTTGTCTACAATGGCGAGAAAATTTGTTTACAATCACAAAGCTCATTACCGAATTCCCGATTCTATATTTCCTGCCAGTGTACAGCAACACAAATTGATGGTAGATTCGATGTTAGTATAAATAACTGGCCTAGTAGCAGCATATAAAATCTGCTTCAAAAAATCCAATGTTACCAATACATTTCAGCTAATGCTAACATGGGGCGTAATCCATGAAAATAAAATCCAAAGTCCTTTTGAGTATAATTGTCTATAAAAGTATTTGATTTAATAAGTAGACTGATCATCAGTAGATAAATTTTTCATAAAGATTCTAAGACTGAGAATGTGAATAAAATTAATTTTTGAATTTCGTGTTTATCATCAGAATTGACGATGATCTAGAAGGGGAAGTTGTCATTGTATCGTAAGTTAAGGTCCCGAACACGTTCAGTAAAAATTTTTTGAAACACTTCATATGTACAGTGTAACCATTTTCTCTTATTTAGTTTTTAGAAAACATTAATATTGAGCTACTAATGTTTGATATATGCCAATATTATTTTTCAGAAATGCTAAATATGCATACAATTTTAAGGTTTTTTTTAAAAAATTAAAATTTTACATAAAAGATTATTAAACATATTTGAAAAAAAAATACCAAATAATTTATATGTTGTTACCTACAGCATGCACTAAAATTTTAGGTTTTTTAAAAAAATAGGGCCAGCTGAAAATTTATACTGAAATTTTAGGCAAATTTTCTATGCCATTATTCGAATAGGCAATAATTTAGGAAATATTTAAGTGATTAAAATTATTTTAGTACATTCTTTAGAAAATATACAGATTAAGATCAAATTTCATAGTGATATTATGTAAGTACTTTGAATTATTTTTGAAACGTGCAAATTACAAGAAAAAACACAGTTCTTAGAAAATCGCATTTAAATATTAAAACATTGTGTCATAAGAAATTCTCGTATTTGGTGATTAATTATTTTTATTTGATTTGCGAATTTCCGGAAAAGTAGTTTTATATATACATTTTAAAAGCTTACTAAATTTATATTTGAAAATTAAAAAAATATTTAAACAAATTTTTATCATTCTGGCCCAGTAAACGCCCATTTCCTGTGTTTTGAATGTCTCTATATACTTCTGGATTCTTAATCTTTATGAAATCCTTCATATCTCGGAATCTAACAGACAAAAACAAATCTTATTGAAAGCTAAATTCCTCATTTAACGAAAAAATAAAAAAAAATTTTATTTTTGGAAGAAATTGACGTTTTCAACGTGTACGGGTACCTTAATACCAATAATTGACACCGAAAATTCAAATAAAGAACCAGAAACTGAGAAGAGAGCAGTCTAAAAAGTGAAAATTCAATTGGTTCATGGATTTTATTTTACTTGGGCAAGACCCTTTGATGGAATAGGCAGCGCTGAAAACGAAGTAATCTTTGATAAAAAAAAAAAAAAAAATTCAGATCTGAATAACTCATTGGATAACTGAGAATGTTATAACAAGGAAGAATAAAGATATATTAAAACAAATTTATGAAACCTGGAAAAATCCGAAACTGATAAATATTATTAAAAACTCGAATGTCTTCCCGAGAACACAACAGTTCTATTGAGAGGCGGTCGTCATAGTGGTGATCTGCGGAATACTAGTGAATTTTGAATTTCACCAAGAAAATTTCCTGTGATATGCTCGTCACTGGAAAAATGTGGAATATACTTATTCATGACGTTGTGTGTTTTAAGATGCCATGAAAGTAGTTCAATTCATAATACGTGTTAAGCTATAAAAACGCTATATATATACTTCATAGAATAACGCCACAGTAAATAAGTTGTATTGCTGTTGTAGTTGCCCTCTTCTAATGTTTCACTCAACGATAAGCCGCAAATGTCCATATCAATTCAAGCATTTAACGATAGGCTTATGGACATATTCAATATATATTATGAACTAAATATGTTAAACTATTAAATTTTTTCTGTAAATTGGTGTTTCAAGACGGGTGTGATCTTAAATCTTAACCATATGCAGTTTGATATTTATTTGGATAATATTTATAATTTTATTGGGATTTTAAGATATTTATTGGGGTCTTATATCAAGTAAGCAGGAACACCCATAACACTAAGGATGTATATTAAAAGTTTGATATACATTAACTACTTTTTAATTGCGTTTACAATTGTTTATTTTATTATAGCTTTTTAATATAAGCCTTAATTCGACCAAGACCTAATTCGATTACAATTAAGTCTCATTATGTTAACTAGGTATATTTTATGTGTGTTCTTAAATTACAAGTCTTTATACATATATTTAACACCTAGAAATCCTAGTTGTGGTTCGCGGTTTAGTTGGGTTTTATGGCGCAAGGTTCAAAAATGGACATGCTGCGCTAATTGTGGTTCACGGGATTTAAATTATAAATATACCGTTCGGTGAGGTCAAAATGTTTGGCAATCGCAAATCTAGAAAAATTAATTTTTTTCTTTCTATTTTTTGAAAGAGTCTGAGGAAGTAGAAGATGCTACCATTTCCATATCTGATACAGAAGAGAATATATTCACTGTTCTTTTGAAGATTTTCACAAGATTTTGACTTTTTAATTTTTGCGTCTTATCGTCAGTCTTACATTTATTAAAAATTAACGCAGATTTCTTTGGGCTACTGATAGCTGAAGGCAGAGTAATGGATTTAGATGACAAAGTTGAAAGTGGAGTGGATACCGGTGAACTTTTCTTTGATGGATGTTTATTTCAGGACCTGTTTGTGAAGTAGGAGACACCAACTGTTGGAGTAGCTTTTAACTATTTGTCTTGCTTCGGAGAAAGTAATATTCTGTTTTATCTTTGGTTGTAATTACTTTTCTAAGATTAATAATGGACAAGATTTGGAGAATGCAGCATGTGAACCAAAACAGTTACAACACTTCAAAATTTCTGAAGTAGAAGCATTAGTTTCATGACCAGATGGTGCACATTTTCTACATATATGATCATTCTCATTAAACATCTAAAAGGGTGAAGAATATATTGAAGTAGATTATATAAGTTGAAGTTTACAGTTTATAAAATATGCTTTTATGGAATTTGGAATACTGGTGTCTGAGAAGTTAAGATATGTTGGGTAACAATAGGCCTACCGTCATGTCGACTATTTTTACAAACAGTACAAACTGATCATAAAATTCATAAATATTTATATGCGCAGATTTTTTGGAAGTCAAGGTTAGGAAGAGAACCACGAGATTCATTTAAAGTTTAATGATATGTTTAGAAAGGAAATGAACCGAAATGTTTTAAATTACTAATTATCTTTAATGCTTGCTTCGAATCGACTTTAACAAGACCTACAGGTTTGGATTGTTTTGTCATTCAACTCTCTTTGACCCACAGGTTTATTTTCTTTAACACACGAGAGCTAATTAGACCGATGCTTATGGTTTAAAATGAAATCCGAACTATTGCAAAAAACCATGCCCGATGCGAGATTTGAACCCAAAGATCCCCATACGCCATAAAAAGTATTAGGTGTGCTTATCAACATATAACGAGTAAATATATTAGCATCAATGGAGGTAGATTAAGAAACTTATAAGAACTCAGGCTCGACGGCACCACCCCCAAGAGAATTTAAAAGGAAAGGCAGTCATAATATTTCAATGATACTTACCATGATGCTAGCCGACACCCATACGCTGGTGGGAGTCACCCCGAAGGCAATGACCACCATTAACGCCAAACTCAAGGATGTGGCCCTTCTCGTTTGATCCCTAGTTGACTAGCCACGAGTGTAATTAGGTAACAGACGATTGACGAACAGACGACCACTCGGCCAAAGGGTTGCCACGCATGGCCAACATGTGGGATTTTGATTGTCCATGAGAAGCAATAAGTAAACACAGCGGCTACAGCTACTCGTGGAGAGCTCCCTCGCTTCTCATCAAGGGATAGGAAAGGGAAAAAAAATAACTGGGTACATAGGAATTGGAACACCCATACTCACCTAAATAACGCAAGCCCCATAAGGAATTGGTTGATGAAAAATCTCAAAGTGAGAAATTTTATATTCCTAATCTTTAATTTGACGGCCACAAGGATTTTCTTTCTTACTACCTTACACAATGAACTATGACCATTAAAATAACAACAAAAAAGCTATATATAACTTCTGCACTATAGTTTCTCAAGGTCTCCATCTAATTATGTGATTCTATCGTTCAGTTGAAAGTATAGAGTGCAAATAGTTGTATAAATATGGTACAATTCTAACTATTACTCATAGCAGTTTTCTTCATTAGAAGATAATCGATTGCAGATGATGGTACAGCATGTGGAAACTAAGAAATCAAACAAACAGATCTTCATCCAGATTAGTTTCGTTTCTAATAAGACCAGCATTTACCTTTAAAATATTAGATATCAAGTATCTTACAATGCAGGTCGGATACACTACATGAATAATTTCTTAAGATCAGCAAATTTCGTGGAACCCTTAAGTTAGTTTTTATTGGTCTATTGGATTTACCTCTTTACCTTTCGAAACAGTCTACGAAAAATATGGGTGATGCTATTTTAGAAGATAAAACCTTATTTTTTTGCAACTGTTTTCAAAATAGTTTAATCTTAGTTTTTTTGCAATGTCAGTCTTATATTTATTAAGAGCTGATAACATGCGTTTCTTTCAGCAACTGGAAATTGAAGGTGCATGAACTGATATACTTCTCTGCATCCAGCTCAGTTGGACTCTAGCAGTTAGGAAGCTGCTGGGAAGTTTAGAAGCAGATGCCACAAACAGAAGACCCCCAATACTTAACCTGCTATGGTCAAATCTTTCCCTTAACCGACACTGCGACCATGACTTGTTTAATGTACCCCAGCCGCCTTTAGTGAACAAAACGGATTTTAGGATAAATCTGGATTCAAATTGAAAAGATAAGGAATACGAAATCCTAACTTACCAGGCCACTGTAGACGCGAAATTGATAATTTCCATGCTATTTAATCCGTTATGTACTAGGTGTGACTCAAAATCCAGAACAAGTCATACTGTGCTGAACAAATGGTTAAAAACCCAGCACAAATCAGGAATATAAATACAACAGTATTAATTTTTAAAATTGGGAAGTTTATACCAGTAAAAAGCTTGACAAATTTGAAGTTGTATAATAAAATAGAACGAAGGAAGGGCGTAATAAGAAGGTATAAACAGTTCAAAAACTTCGATAGACCTTAAAAAAGAAAAAGATTTAATTGGGATGCTTCCCTAAATTTTGTAAATTTAAGACAGTGCTATGAATAAAAGGATAGGACGATGAGAGGTAAAACTAGAATACTTATGATCTACAGAACAAACGTTTTACAATTCAAACAGATGATGGTTCTTTAAATAAACTATAGCTATGCATTAAACAAGTGTGGCTGATGAGTATCCAAGATACGTTAACACGTGTGTATTTGGGATAATCTTCAAACTACAAATGGAAGAGATTTAATATAGAAAAATTTGTTATTTGGCGATTCTAGAAATTCTGCCAAATAGAATGAATATAGCCAGAGACAACTTTGGCCTCTTAATTTCAAAACTTCAAAATCTTTTGACTTCGTAGAGGACGACTTATGTCTTTTGTAATTTGAGAATGTCAGGTTTTTCAAAAACAGTAGGAAATACAACGGGAGAAAGAAAATATTTTCTGTTTGGGTACCAACAGTTACCCCGACTTTCAATGCACTACCATAGGTATTGCCAGCAGAGAAAGTTCGAGATGTTAAAATGCGTTTTGCCTACGGTTGCAAATGTTACTTTTCATTTTTCCAAGCTGATACCTCTTTCTAAAATCCATGCTGGACATAACTGAGGGCAAGATAGATGGTAATGTTTACAATTTACACATTTCTCTTTCACCTGGCAGTTAGAACTTCAGCACAACGAGCGCAAGCAATGTTTCCTCAGCAGGACGTTTTGGTATACTCCAAACGGTAGCATTGAAAGCATAATATATGGACGCACCGATAGTGACATATAGACAAACTTCATAGTTTCTGCTAATTTTGAAGTTTTAAAATGTAAGAATTGGATTCTTGGCGTTAGTACATTTATTATATCTTTTGAATTTGATTCGCTTGACATAGACCTTTTGATTCTGAAGATTTTGAGCAATTTCTTCTTTCCCTTTAAAAAATCGGCAACTGAGATAATGCGGCCAAAAATATTAAAGCGACCATCATGAATGACATCGATATCCGAATTGCCTAATTTATGAATGTTTTTAATTGATTTGCTTTGACTAACAGAAGAAGTTTCAACAAGTAGATCACCGAAAAGTAGTTTTCGGATAAACTTAACTAGACCAAGATAGATATACCCTTTTCAATAAGATAGAGAGACAAGTTTAAAAGAAAACTCCTTTCAATTTTATAATGAAAAACTCAGCATCAGCAAAATCAATTTGTTGCTCGCACGGGAGAGAAAGAAGGCACTTCTATAATGAAACTAAAAAACTCGAGGCCTGACGGCTTGATTTGTTTGTCGCTCAACGGTCATTTTTGCACACGAGGGCTAATTAGACCGGTACTTACGGTTTAAAATGGATTCCGAACCACTACAAATATCCATGCCCAAGGTGGGATTCAAACCCGACACTGGTCTCCACACACGGGAAACACGCGAGTGATTTAGTCCTCAAGAGAAGCTGATAGCAACAGCAACTCAATGGGAGCCTTCAACCTCTTACGAGGAAATCAAAACGAGCGAGGAGAGTAGATGAGAGAAAAAGACCTCGGGATTGTGACACGTGTTTACTTGAACTCCCGGATAGAAAGTTCCTTAAATAAAATATAACTATGCGTCAGATGAGTGGGATCGATCCGTAATCTAGATAAATTACGTCAGTACACATCTATGGGAAGATGTTCCTATTCCGAATGAGAGGTTTAACATTCAAATTTGGTAGAATTCATAGAATCTGCAAATAACAAACAGAAAGAGTAGAGTCTGAGAATAAAAGCTTGATGTCAGAATAAGCGACTAATAAGTTAACAGAATCGTTCTTCAGCAGCGAAATCTGCCAATTCATTGCCAATACTGACATGAATAGGTAAGCAGCAAAACAAAGTTTCAAAACCACGATTTCATTAGTATAAAACTAATTTCATTTAAGCAAATATTTGAATAATAACGGAAGGGAAAAGCTGAGGAAAATGAAGCTGCTTCACAGCGCTCATACTATATCAGTGTAAATAAAGAATTTGAGACTGCGAAAACACCTAATTATATGAAGAGTTTTCAGAATAGTAACAACTTCAGCACGGTAAACAGAACAAGCAGAAGAATAACTACAGACAGTAGTGCCATAAACTATATTATAACCACAGTCCTTTTTTTTGATCCATAAGTAAAAGTAGGATAGTAATTATGGAACACTGAATTTATTCCGATGAAGCCCATAAATTTTCTATAAAACAGTGGGAGCAGTATCTTTTTTGTTAAACAGAGATAAGTTGTTTGAACAGCATATTTGTGGGAAAAGACCATGGAGAAATATGAAGATATTAGTTAATCTCGACAAGAGGCTATGATGAAGATTGGCTTCAAGAGAGAACAATGAAGATTGGCTTCAAGAGAGAACAATGAAGATTGGCTTCCTCTAAACGAGGCAAAATCCTAGCACAAAAGGGAAGAGTAAGAAAGGCGAGCGTTAAGTTTCTTTAACGACGGATTAATGCAAACAAATTTTATAAGGGTGGTTTAAAGTAGAAAGACTCCTGAACCAGTAATTAAGGACAAGCTTAATGCGCTAATTAGTAAATAATGCGCAAGTAATTAGATTCTAAGGTTGGTTTGGTTTGGTTGGTTTGTTTGTCGCTCAACGGTCATTTTTTGCACACGAGGGCTAATTAGACCGGGACCTACGGTTTAAAGTGGATTCCGAACAACTACAAACATCCATGCCCAAGGTGGGATTCGAACCCACGAGCTGTTGAACCGAAGGCAAGAGCGCTAACCATTCGGCTGCCAGCTCGGCAATTAGATTCTAAGGAGGTGTGTTATAGATAACATAGAAGCTGTTAAAGGGAGATGTGTGAATTGGTCTATTACAGATACGAAATGCTGTGAAGTGAATCGGTTCTAATCATTTTATTGCAGATTTTGAAGCAGAACCACAAGCTGCACTGTCATAATCAATACGGTATAATACAAGACCAGTACAATGCACAATGCGGATCAATCTGCATCGCAAGAAGTGTTGGAAAGAACTTCTAGTATATTACGAGATTTGTCGCGCTTTTTTCGCAAATATGTGCAGCAAGTCATGAAAAATTAAAAAGTATCCTATTTCGTTAACAGGAATTGGAAACATTAGGGAGTCTGATATTGGGATCAGGGTGAAAACCTCGTTTCCTACTTTAATGTCAGATGAGGGCGGAAATACAATTTTAACTAGAAGATAGACATTATAAAGAGTATTTTTATTTTTTTTTATCTTGATAACGTGATCTGTTCTTGTCAATCGCTTCAAAAAGATGCCAACATCAGTATTGCGATATGGGTGTATAACAAATGCTTTTAGAGAATAGCAATATTTGATCTTTAACCTGAAGCTTTTTTGATATTAGTTATTTGTTTAATGGTTTTTATCTAGAGATTTTTCTATAGTAGTTATATATGGTTTATTTGTCATAGGTTTAAGAGTAGTAAGTGTTGTAAAGTCAGTATGTAGAGTTGATATAATTCAGTACATGGGCATGAGGTCTTTTAAAGTGATTTGTGATATCTTGAAATTTAGTTTCTTGATAACACTTTATTATCAAGAAGCTTTTTATCATTTGAGTTCCTTTTTCACACTGCCATTGTGGACATGTTTCAAAGTATGTAGTATAGTTTTCTTTACAGTTGATGTAGAATGGCTTAGATTCCTAATGTTTTTCACTTGAGTATCAAGTGAAAGTACACTTAAATCAACATGACATTTTACAGTGCCCATTCTATTACAATTGAAGCTCGTATGAGGTTTGAAATATAAGAGATCTGATAGGATAATTAAAATAGCCTGCTTAAATTGAATAGAGTTTGGAACAATCAAAGGTTGATATCAAGAGTATTAATGGGAATTTTTCTACATGACGGAGATTCCATGGATAGTACTTTTTGGTACTAATTCTAGATTCTCAATTTAACACACAGGTAAAAAGTCTAACTCTGAAATTATTCTACTACTTCGATTAAATTATTTGTGGGATGCGATTATATTTGAGGATGTGGATTTCTCCAAATGTTTGTAAAGACAAGAGACAGTTGAGTTGAAGTTTCGATTAGTAGATCTCCAGATCTTTGTTACTAAGACTTTCTACATCTTTTATTATGTTGGAGAACTCTGAACAGCCACATTTGTTTCGGCATATTCTCAGTTCTGTATCAACATGAACTTGGGTAAGCATTTTTAGACCTGTCAATTTTGCCAGCATATCTTGAAAAGATAAGACCTACGTCATAGCTTAAAATTTTCGGGCCAATAAGAAAGCCTCTTCACGATGAGCCCTCGCCCATCACAATTCAACAAGAAAAGGTTGTTATCAGCTCAAAAGACTTGCCCTTTACCTTAGGGGTAACACCAGGATATAGCACTACACGTTGAAAAGACGATCCAGCAGACAAACACTCAAAAATGCAGTAATAGCCCTACACCATGTTAAAGAAAGCCACCCCTAATGACAAATTTTTAATCCATATATCATAAATATGGCTTCCTATGGTTACTGTTATAGATAAGAGGTATTTTCACTAGTAACTAATTTTAAGAAAATTCAAAAAAGGTGGAAAGTGAATCCATAAACGTTTGAATTAGAAGTATACTTAGCAGGTAAGATAAGAATGTCATTTTGTTTTGTAATGCATTAAATACAGAAAAATGAGTGTTCAACACACTAAACTCTGTGGCACAGCAGCCCATACAAGCTAAAAACTACAGTGACCATTTTTTTTTTTTTTTTAAAGAACCTGGGGTTTGAAGCATATGTCCAGATTAGGTGGTCAGCCTAAGGCGAAACTCCCAGGCGTTCAATACACAACTCATTAAATTACAAAATTGTTTCCCAATAGAATTTGGGGAGTTTCAAGATCTTATAAAAGCAAAAGAGAAATACTCCACTTTTAACAAAAAAATTGGATTTTCAATATTTATAAAATATAAGAATTGTTTATATAAATTAACTTTAATATATTAGCTTATATTTACTTTTAATATTAAGGGTAATGTATAAATTAAAACTCACAATCATGTTGTAACAAGACATTGTAATAAAATTAGAATTTGTTCTGCATAAAGTTTCTGTAGCTGAACGTTATTACTAAATTTAACACAATTGCCACCATATTGATATATGTTAAATATAAAATTAGTTTTATCTATAGAAAAAATTAACTATAAAATTTAGTAAATTTTACCTATACGTAATATTGAAGAATATTAATTTTTGAAGTTTCAAAATTTATACAAAAAATTAATTAGAAATGTTTTTTTTTTAGATATCAAGAATAAACAAAACCACATAATAAAAATGCTAATTAATACAGAAGGAAATTAAAGTAGATTAAATATTGTATTATAAATGATAAAAATATTTTAATGCACAGTATTTTATCATTATGTCTTTCAG
This sequence comes from Latrodectus elegans, assembly GCA_030067965.1. Taxonomy (NCBI): domain Eukaryota; kingdom Metazoa; phylum Arthropoda; class Arachnida; order Araneae; family Theridiidae; genus Latrodectus; species Latrodectus elegans. The sequence goes on from CM057812.1 coordinate 46,841,817, forward strand.
ATTATAAGTTACACTTTATACAGAATTCAAAGTCAACAGTTCTTTGATAGGAAAGTAATAGTAATAGCAACACATTAGTAATAAAACCAATGGTTAGTTAGTCACTCAGTTGTATATTTTTATTACAAGGGTTAATTATAGACTTAACTACATTTCAAAGTGTACTGCAAAGTACTACAAATACTCAAACATGCACAATAGCAATAAAACCAATGAACTGTTGAACCAAAAGACATACCAGTAGTTGGATTTTCTAGCACAAGCTCCTTAAAAGAACATGCTGAACCAGGCATAGAAGTCTGTTCATATGACTGTACAAGTGGCTATCAAAATAATGGAAATCAAAGGGACATTTTCAAATGTTTCATAAAGATATAATAGGTAGTCTCTTTTACAAATAGAATTGCTTATTTTTAATAGTATATGGTAATCATAAAATTTTCAATCCTCAACAATCAGTTTTTACACACAGGGTTTTATTAGACTAGAACCTATAGTTTAAAATGGGTTTCGAACCACTGTAGACATCTAAGAACAAAGCATGATTTGCACCCGTGAGCTGTTGAACCAAACTGAAGAACATGAATCATTGAACTACCAGCTCGGCAAAAATGACAGCACAGTGGGGTAAAACAAGCTTAGTAAAGCGAAGCAAAATAACAGGAGGAAAGAACTTCAGTGAAAGACTAATTAGTACTAAAGCAAGATTGTAATATCTAAAAAGGGATGAACTATAAAAGTGATCACAAAGCTCATTCAACATCTGGATTTTCTAGTGCCAACAATTAATCAGGAAGCACCTTTGTAAATAGACCTTTTATAGCATACAAGAACTCTAACTCCTCTTGTTGTGTAATCTTCAGTGGTGTCACTCACAAAAGCTGCTAAATTGATAAGTGGAAGAAAGTAAGATGATCAGACCGAATACCATTTACTTTTCTCTATAGCAGGATGGTTACAGGTATGATTTGGTTTGTTGTCAAATAGTCATTTTTTACTCATGAAGAAGGATAATTAGATCAAGACCTATAGTTAAAAATGGATTCTAAATCACAAATATACAAGCCTAAGATAGGATTCAAACTCAAACTGTTGAACCAAAGGAAAGAGTGATAATCATTCAGCAACCAGCTCGGTAGGAGTGCAGTTATGGAGGATACCTACATAAGTATGTGATTGTCATTTAACTGTCAAGAATAGAGGTAGATCTGCCATAAGGGTAACCTTGTTATGGTTTTATACTAATCAACCTTATAAGGAAGGATAACTGAAAAAGGTATTAAAACATTTTAGTTGACTATGTCCATATAATGATGAAGATATTTCTGAAAGAAATGCTATTTTCCTGGGGATAATACACCTAGCCATACAGCAAGATTTGTCTAACCATGGTTTGATGAACACTAGGATGAAGTTAAACATCTATTTTGACCTATTTAACACCTGGCCTTCTAATTAAACCTTTATGGTTTGTTTAAGAGTCTTGAATACAGAATCACTGTTCCACAAGAGTATCTCCAAGAATCTTCACAATATTTCCACGACAAAGATTCTGAACCACTACAAAGTCTGGGGAAGAATTAGAACACAAACTGTTGAACAGGAAGCCAGAGTCATATCTTTAGAACACATACAAATCTTGTGATATTTATTCCCATATAGTAAGATTTCTTTTAGAATATTGGAGGAAAAACATATGAAAGCAAAAGCATAAACATTCTACTTTCAGGAACTAATAAAATGCATGAATACTAGAAATTAAAGGAAATGAAAGTTACACCAACTAAAGAATGTGAAAAAAGGAAACAAAATATGAAAAGCTATAAAATTGGACAAGATATTAAATGTATAATTTACATTAATTGTACAGAAATTATTAATTGAACACACTATTAAACCAGAATAAGTTTCACCATTTTTGATAAAGTTACAGTTAATCATTAATACGAGTCAGAAGAGAGTGAACTCTAGTTAGAATCTCATAAATAGTAAATTTTTAAATCAATAAGCTCTAACTGAAATGCAAGGTTTGATTACCCTGTTAACCCCCTTTTACACTCTCGAAAACAGATCATATAAAAATGAAGTTTTAAATGAATTTTAAGTGACTAACACGAAATAGAAGTGTGACCCAGCTTATGAAGTGTTGAACTGAAGACAAAAGTTGTAACCATTCAAACAGAAGTTTGACAACTTAATAGCCATAGAATTATCAAGTTCAGCTGCAAGACTGCAATCTGAATTGATTCTTCTGAAAACAAATTTCATGTAGGACATTTAAAAGCTCCTTTAAATTAGAAACATTGAGGATCCAAATCTATTAATAAATTTTTTTAATTAGTAAGTTTTTACTTGTCATGTAATCAAGTTCCATTATTTTATAACAAATAATTAAGTTATAATATTTGAAGACATTTACTTATGAATAGATAAAGAATTAATTTTGTGTGCATTTTGTTGCAACTTTTACATTATGATTACAAAATGTTAATCACTTAATAGAAGTCTAAATTTAGAATTTCAATACAAGACACATAAGATTGAAGAGAATGCTAAACTTAATTCACAAATTAGTTATAGAAAGTGACGATTTTTGTTTTTAATTTAAATATTTAACATCTTTAGTTTTGTAAATAAAATATTTTAATATACCTTAAATTTAAGTAATCTTCCTTACAAAGTGCCTTGTAACACAAATTGTTATAAATTGCAATTTCAAGAATAAACAGCACAAATTATTTGACAAGCAGACTATTTCTAGGACTTAATTTCAATTTTTTTGAACAGGTAAATTCAAAATATTGTGGTAGAATATATTTAATTTGCAGATGTGTGAAACAAGACACAAGAGAGGAATATATAACAGTAATTCAACCTATATAATATAGAAAATTAAGAGTAAAGACTTGAATGTCTAATAAGATCCACTTACATTTTCAGAATTTAATACAAGATTAATAATTTTGTAGATGAAAGAAAATAGTTTCAAGTTGTTTGAAAATATTATTCTGTACCATGAAAATCAAATGATTAAAAAGACAATACAAAATATTACACTTATTAGCTATATAAAAACTTTATATAATTTTAAATTCTTTACCATTTTTAATATAGCTATACAAATGCATTAAGATAGCCAATAAGTTTCTAAAATGCCTTCAATTTTGAATATACAATACAGACTTATTGTTAAGATAATATTTTATCAAATTATTAAAAACCATTTTCTAACATGAATCAAAATATTCAATACAAAAGACTAAATGCACACACACATATATATACAGTACTACTCTTTTCAAATGGAAATCTCTTTTCAGGTTTGTTGTTTTATACCTTTCTTTTAAATTGCTTGGTAAGAAACTTAACCAAAAGATAGATGGTTCTTGCTCAAATGTTTTATAATTGAGATGAGCCTATTTACAACACTTGCACGATTCTAATTGAAGGAATGTATTAATTTCAAGCGAAATAACTTGGAGAATTTCTAAACAAATACTCTAACAAAAGTTTGATTTTTCTCGTAGTTCAATAGTTTTTAACTTCTTTGGAAATTTAGATTACTTTCTAGGAATAGATATAAATTGCTAATTATGCAGTCTAGTTGGGTTTGATCAAAAATCATTTTCTGCACCTGAGGGCTAATTAAACCAGGACCTATGCTTTAAGGCAGATTATGAACCACTACGAACATTCATACCCTAGGTCGAATTTGTGAATCAAAGGAAACAGCACTAACTGTTCAGCTGCCGGCTTCGCAAGTCTGCCCATGGAATAAAATTGCAGTTATATAATGCCCTAAAGCAACTTCTAATTAGAAGGTATTTACAAAAATACTTGAAATGCATTTCGAAAAATTTATATCCTTTAGTATGTGAAAATATAAAGCCAAGAGAAACAAGCCTTTTCAAGTACTTTAGATAAATCATTTAAGGTTTTCTTCTAGGGTATAGCATGTATGATATACCGTTATCCAAAGAAGGATCACAAGTAACTTAGAAGATTTACAACATTATCAAATCAATGGCTTAAAGATCAGAAACTTTAAACAAATAAAAAAAATATTTAGTTTTGACAGTAAAGATCCAATTATGAAAAATAGAAACATTACATGCTTTAGAGTGGAAAAATTTTTATTGGTGAATTTTAAGCAGTTTTAGTTACTATATGGTAATTATTAGATGAAAGACTAAATATATACCAATATCTAATTTTCTAACACTAATTTTTCACACTAATGTAATATTTTTAAATACTTTAAAGAGGTAGGTGATTTAAATAATCATACGTAGGTGTCATTTCATACAGTTGTGCAAGTGATATATTTTAATATGACTGATTATATTTCCAAAAGTAATGTGAATAATAACTTTTTATTGTGGAAAATGTACTAAAGATCAAATACAAAAACATTCATTTCTCACAGAATATGAAAATTTCAATCAAATTGCAATACAATTGATGAGATTCAAATCAAATCTAATTGATGCTAATCAAGTAAGAAAATTAAATTACTTGATTAGTTATCTAGTTTTCGATTTTTCATATGTAATTCATTACATTACATAAAGACCATACCAAAGCATTGTTACACCAGTATAATTTATATATAATGCTGACAAACTCCTAGTTTAGTATTAGTCTATTTTTTTCATTTAAAATGCTTTGGGGTTGTCTTCACTAATAACTTCAGGAAGTTAACTTTCCTGCTTCGCATAACTGAGGTATCACTATTTTCATTGTACTAACCTGATATCTTCATTTTATTAATATTAAATTATTTTCTATGATAAAATCTTATACAGTCTTTACTTACTACAAATATTTTTGCTGTGAAAAATTTTTTATAGATATACTCTTAAAGTTTAACAGGTTATTTTTTTTATTATGTGTTCTTTTATGCAGTCCAAATCCACCACACAAAAATAGGTTTAGGTGTATACTAAGCTTTATAAGCAGTGTTCCAGTTACATATTTCAACATTGCTTATTTTTCTTATTCAGTTTAGCAGTTTAAAAAACAGAATTATCCAAAATTTCAACAGCAAACAGAATTACAAATGAAAACAAGAAAATAGATTACTTATAGATGATAAACATATTACTGAACTAAAACTTGCCTTCTATTTTGATTTAAAGATGGCTCCGCCAATAACTGGGAACCCATCACTTCAAAGCCTGAAACAAAACAGGATAAAAATTACTGATTAAATACGAATATAATTTAGAATTTTACATGCTACTTTTACAAAATTGCAGGTAAAAGTTTATTTAAATGAAAAATATTTAATCTCATCATAAACATTTTTTTAAATCAATTCAAAGTATAAAAGAAATATAATATGGTTGGCACATTATACAATTATTTTTTCTGAATAAATAGCTCATTTGATTAGGACCTTTCATTATAATATGAATTCCAAAACATAGATTAACAGTAGAGGAGAGTTTTTCCTACTTTAGCTACAGCCCTGTTAATTTCTGTACACCAGTGTTAATAAAACTAGAACTTATAATTTAAATTTGGTTTTGAACCACTAAAGGTATTATTGCTAAAAATGAATTAAATTTGCAATTCGAAGAACTGAAAGCAACAGTGCTAGTCAACCAGATGACAGCTCTTTTTCAATCATTGGTTAAATGACAATGACAAAAATTATAATTCCAGAATGAAAGTAATTAAACCTATAAAGGTAAAAACTTGAAAGATTTTTTAAAGTAATAACTCAAGTTTCCAAGATTTGATATATAAATGCTTTATTAGAATGTATACAAGAATCTAGATTAATATATTATTTAATCCCAATATTTTGAATCAAGTAAATCATTTATATCAGATTAAAAATCTAATATTTCTAAAATGTCAATGCCAGGATAAACGACAAAATGGGGATTTGTCACTATGATCAATTTTTGCACAAAATAGTCAACTTGACCAAGATCTACAGTTTAGAATTGATTTGAATCATCTAAAACACTCAGTGTTAGGGTAGAAATAAAATTGTTAAATCAAAGGTCAGTGCTGATCATTTGACAATGATAACAGAAGCCCATGAAACAAATTGATGAAAATGAAAAAATCTTTGAATTTAACAATTAGAACAGGAAAAATCAAAACAGACTGCTTAGAAATCAAACTGTTACGTTGGTTGCACTTTAAGGCGCAAGGTCCAGAATAGGACATGCTACCAAATTATTAGAAATTTAGTCTAATTAAAGGGATTAAAGTCAAAACTGAACGAATTTTTAATAATGCAAGTAAAAAAGTATAAACTAAATATACACAATTAAATTTCTAACAATTATCGATTCACAAACACAGTATAAACTTCAAAAAATCCTTAAATTATTCATATGTAAGTATAATATTATCTATGTTAAAAACCAAGACTAAAATTTATAGGCACATTAAGATAAAATCATTCAGATATTTTGTTAATAGATATGTTTATATTAAATAGTTATTAACTTAGAGGTATCAATAAAATGTTTTGTTTTATATACATAAAAGGTAAAAAAACTACACAAAATCAGCTTAGTGTTGATTCTCTAAAATTTCAGATTTAATCTTGGAAAATTTTTGCATACTTATCATATTAAAATCTTGATAGTTTGAGAAATATCATGCCAGTGAAATAATTTAAGTTCTTACAAAATTTACGAATCACTATTTCTACAAAAATCTATACTCTAGATGCAAAAAAAAAATTTACAAACCTTATTATTTCACTTAAATTATAAACATATGCCAAGCTTTAAGATTCAAATTGGATAGAAATGTTTCATTTATATGGATTATACATAATTAATATTCAAATTGTAAATCTTCAAATCTATGAATGTTTTAATAAACTTAGTAAATCAACAAGAAGTAATTCAAGAATTTTAACATAAGTCAAAGTAATTATATAAGTTGATTATTCAATAAGATGCAAAAGTATAACAAAAACAATTTTAAAATTTTAATATAAACTAGTTTTTAAACGGATTCAAATTATCAAAATATTTCAGTGAATTTTAATCAAGGATTATGCTATATTAGTAAATAGTTCTTGCCTATATAAAATAACATTTATAATTTTATATATTTATGTAAGTTGATATAAATTTATTTTGTTTTATAATAGTCAAGGTATTTCTCAAACTTAAGCAATGAACAAAGTTATAATACTGCTAAAAAAAGATACAAAAAATAATCTGAGGAATTACAATTATGAACATTACACTGCTTTAAATTAAAAGTTGTTGAAAATAGGGATTACTAATTTAATTAAAATTCAAAGACAATCTAAAATAAGTAATATTCTTTGAATAGGAGAAAAATTCTAAAAGGATTATGAGTTGTTTTATGCAAATCATATCATTTAAGTTAATACAAAAAAACACAATATAAAAAATATTTGTATGACTAATCTCAGTGCATACCTTACCGGTGATACGGCCGATAAAAACATCAGATAAAGTCACATGGTGTACATTTAAAAATAAACAAGAAAACAAAAATAAACAATAAATTTACCATTTAACATTTCTACTGCTTTTTCTAGAGCTACGTTATCCGGCAAATCAATTAAAGCATAATTCTTATTTAGAATAATATTTTTAGGCGGAACGCCCGTTTGTTGCTGGAAAATTCCTTTTAAAGCCTCTTCATTTGCTCCTACTGGTAAATTTCCGACATATATCCTTCTGTTGTTGGTCATATTAATAAAATTATACGGGGGAAATGAAACTTAAAATTATTACTAAAAGAAACAAACTCAATAGTAAACAAAAAGAAACTTAAAAAGGGAAAGGACAAACGCCCAGCACTTCAACCGACACGCTATATATTTTTCCCACGTGTTCAACGTCAGTCACGTGATTTCCTGGTTAAATATCACCACTCCCCTCAAAACGGAAACAAGAATTTTTCTGCTTATGCAGACGAAAAAAATTTTACTTCCAAAAAATTAAAATAAATTTTATCTTTTAACATAAAGTTTTGTGAAATAACTTATTTTTCAATAACAGCTAAAAATATTTTTTATAATATTAAACTTGAAAATTTTTTAGGATAAGATCGTTAGAAAATTATCTGTAGATAGGCCTACTTATAAAATTTAAGCACCCCAATCTGTTAAATTACTCACTTGTCTTATTTATCGATTACATAAAATTCATCAAGATTCTAACAACCATTTAAATAAATAGTCGTAGTTTTTAAATGGAATGCTTTCATTTACATACCATATTTGGTACAATTGTGTTCTGTTTTCCTAATTATTCTAACTACACGTCAACTATGATTCGAGAGACAGATAAGAGCAACCTTTTTGTCTTATAAGATATTGCTCAAATTTCATTCAGATCAAACAATTGTTTTTAATAGCAAGAAGTTTTATGGAAATTTAACACGAAATACGATTTTTATTGAAAATACCATTTAAACTCTTGCGTCTTTCTGAAGAATTCAGTTTTTAATTTTGATAGTGTTAAACTTTCTAATCTAAACTTAGAATCATTGAAAATTCAGATGCGATAACGAAGATTTCCTATGGAAAAGATTGAAATTGGGGGGGGGGGGATTGCGGATTTGTTTGTCACTCAACGGTCACTTTTTCACTCTCGAGTGCTTATTAGACTGAGACCTACATTTTACAGTAGATTACGAACCATTAAAAACATCCAAGTAAAATTAGGATTCGACCCACAAACTTTTAAGCCGAAGGCAAGAACACTTACCATTCACAGTTGCCAGCTTTGGCTTGGGTGTTGAGAGTAAAGCTAACAAAACAACTATTTATCAAAAGTTGGAATGGGTACTATTAAAGCCCATTTTTATTCTAAGTCTTTAGCATTATCTTTCAACCGTACTGAGCATGTGATTTCATCGTATCTCAGAATTTATCAAGCTCTAATGAAGGTATTTCAGAAGAATGCAAATTTTCTTCAACAGAAGCCTAGATGTATGGACAGATTTTCAGTTAAAAAAATTAGCACTACAACTTAATGTATTGGCTGAAAAGATCAATAACGTTCCATTAACAAGTATGGATGTTTTTTTAGTATAGCATGAGTTCCGTCTCGGAAAATTAACAGCTGTGCCACTTGTCTAAGTATGGCCACAAATATGTAGACAAGAAAAACACTACCAATTAAAGCTGGATGTAAAATCTCGTTCGCTATCAGTCACCCGGCTAAAGCGGTGGTGATTAATATTTGTGTTAAAATAAATACATTTTAATTAATATTGCTGTCCTTTTTCAAAAGACAAATATTTCAGATCTTTATCATAAAATAAACGTTTTAAAGTATACATTTTTTATATTTTGCTTAACATACACAATTTTATCTGAACATTTTTGTATCAGTGCTATTAGTTTTACCATTAGAAAAGGCTTAGCTATTTTTGATAGTTTATAAAATGTTAAAGAAATTAAAGGTTTAAATTCAAAACATTTAGATAAAATAAAAAAATCATTATGATACCAGAAAACCTACAATGGGAAATGTTCATAAGGATTGTTAGGTTTGGTTTGGTTTGTTTGTCACTCAACGGTCATTTTTTGCACACGAGGGCTAATTAGACCGGGACCTACTAAGGATTGTTAGGTGTCTCTTGTTTAAAATTCAGAAAATTCTTTTATTGTTCGACAATAAAAGCCCATTAAATATATACGAAAAAGGATTAATTTTTATTCGTATATTGTTGCTAATTAAAGTACAATTCTTAAAGGTTAAACTTCCATTTTCAGTGTTCTGCATAAATTAAATTTTAATGCAGATAACAGAATTTGCCGATTATTTAACTTTTTAATTTAAATATTTCTTTCGGTATTTTCCTTTTAAGACTTTATAAACCCGTTTGTTACTTAATTTTTTTTTTTTAAAGATGTTATTTAAATATTAACAAAATATCAAACTAAAACGCGATTTTTAAATTCGCAAAGAATTCCAAGGAATGGTATAAATATTCATTGCATACAAAACATTTAATTATTCAATATATTCTTATTAACTCGAATATATTACGAAGTAATCTGGTGAAATAGAAAATGAGAACATGAATTACAAACATTAAGGAATTTAATTTTAATAGATGTGACAATCCTTTTTGAAAATTTACAAAGAATTTTACATTTTTTATGAAATTGAAAAATATACTATTATTAATTTATATTAATAGAATTGTGTATCATTGAAATATGATGTGCCTATCAGCTCAAAAGATACATGATAAAAGGATTTGAACCATAAAAAATTTAGCAGTGCACTTCAATAAACGTTATTCTCTTATTGATTACATTTCAAAAGTTATTTTAACTGTTTATTTCAATAATTCAAATATATAAATTTTTTCAAGTTCTCAATTGTTATATTTTCAGCACATATCCCAAAACTGATTCTTATTTATCCATTATTAAAAATGGACAGTAAGTAAATTAGGAATTTATTGTTATTTAAATTTTTTTTAATTCATTAAAAATATATTTCTGCACCTTTTGAAAATTTTTGATTTATTTCGAAGTGTTAAGGCCCAAATTTATTTTAATTCGGAATTGAACCTTAGATAAAACATCATTTGTCATTTAAAAAAATGTTTCAGATATTATTCTAATCAAATATAAATCTCAGTTTATATATGCTAGAAATTATATATATATATATATATATATATATATATATATTTATATATATATATATATATATTTATATATATAATATATATATATATTATATATATAAAAAGTTTAGCATTCGTAAAATAACCAATGCAAATCATCGGTGAAATAGCCTTATATAGTCTTCTAGTTAGAGACTTTGTATAGAATATATTGTTTTAATTAAAAATTAAAATATTGAGAATTATAAATTTTCTTTGCGTTTTTAGTCTTTTTAACCGATTATTTTATCATTCATAAAAAATATTTGTTATATACATATATTAAGAATTTTCCTTTCCTTTGAAAAGGAAATTAAATACGATTTAAGTTTAAAGTAATTTCACATGCATATTGTGTTAAAATTTGATTCATTAGTTTTCTTAGATTCACACATTTTAATCTTTAATTTCAAATATTGATTGGAACAAGTTCATTTATCGATTTATTTACGATTTTGAAAATTGTTTTAAATTTTCACGTAGTTCTTATGAGAAAATTTGTTCGGTTGCAAAAGTTCTTTGTTTGCACTATTGAAGGAGATAGTAGCAATGAGTCAGGGTGAGAAAGCAGTTTCCCATCTGTGGACTTAAACTAGAATGATCGAAAACCTTCTGTACATAAACATTCCCTTTCTTTCATTATGGTAGAAACGTCCCTAATCATAAAATTAGTCACATGCGTGACGAATTGTTTTCCTTGAACTCTTGAGCAGGTCTATAAGGGAGTTAAATGGGAAGTTGTTTGAAAACATACTGTCGAATAATTATAAAATAGTAGAGAAAATTTTAAAAATTCATTCTTTAATATTCAACGGTCTGATTAATTTAGCTGTTTTAATAAAATTTAATCAGCAATGGTGAAGTGAAAAACGTTAAAATAGTTTAAAGTTATCTGTATATTACTTTTTAAGAGCTCTCTAAACGTCTGCTGCGTGAACAGAACAAAAATAGTGAAGTTTTGCTTATCAAATCTTATAAGATTATAGAAATCCTAGTTTTAAAAGTTATGATCTTTATGTGTATTCTTTTATGTAGAAATTTCAGATAAAAATTTTACAAAAAGCAGTTTATTTTAAAATTTTAAAAGTTCTGGAAACTAATAAATCAAGGAAAAATTTGTTCACGATTAAATTCATTAACTATATTTCTTGTTCTGGTGTGCCAGCTAGGCTGGCAAATTGGGTTGTGCTGCTTCACTTTTCCAACTGAACTGTATTTGGTGTGGAGTGTGTTGTCCAACTTCCGCATTGCACACGTGCCATAGGTACCCATTTATAGGGAGGCAACCATTCACAACCCATTCATACAAGGAAAGGGCAAAGACAGGATAGAGATAGAAAGTACATGCCGGAACCGGGATTCGAACCCAGGACCTCCCTATCCGCAGTCACCCTGACCACTAGACAAGTTGCGGGGCTTGAAAACTAATGTTTTTCCAATCTTTATATATATATATATATATATATATATATATAAAGACTGAAAAAGATCAGCAAAAATTACTGTTTATTTTCACTTAAAAATTACTTTTTAATTTTACATCTAAAACAGCAAATTCAAAGATTAATCTATAAAATTTAATAATCTTATCGAAAATATTTAATATTTTCGATATTTGGCGAGAGATTGAATCATTATTAGTTTTCAAAGAAATGATTAAGGAATGTGTTTCGAGTCATGATCCATCATTTTTTCCATTTATAAAGGGGAGGTGGTTTCTATTATGAGCAAAAATACAGAGGGTATTAACACATTTTTAGAACGATTTCGATACCGAATTAAAAAAGTAAATGTTTTATAATAAAAATTTTTGGCAACAGCTTATTTGAAATGAGAAATATCGTCTGCTACTTTTAAATTTATTATTCTTTCAAAATGTCGCATATAAACATGCTGTGAACTGAAGGATATTTTTTTGCGCTTTCCGAAGAAAAACGTTCTTATTCCAGAATTTAAAAATGTTGTGAAATGCATGGTATTAAAATTTCTAAATGAAAAATAAGCAATATTAGACAGGTAAAAACTGTCAATCATTTCCACATAGAAAGAAGACTCCAAACGAATATCCGTAAAAGGTGTGTACAGTTTCAAATGTTTCTAAAGTAAAATCGCTGGTAACAAGAAAAAACCCGCCAACACAGAAATCGATTGCAAAGTCTTTAGATACACTTGTAGCAACAATAAATAAAATAAACCGGTATTTACAACTTAAAAATGCTAAAAAACAATGCTCACCAGCTTTTGCCGAGACCTGTGGCTCAAGGCAAAACATTTTGAAGAATCCTGTATGAAAACCACTAAGGAGATAATTGGGAAAACATTGTGACCCTTGATGAAGCATGGGTTTACCTAAATGACTAACAAAAAAAGGTCTTTTTACTATAGAAAATGAGGAGAAAAAAATGTACAAACCCGTTTCCGTCAATGTAAAAAAAGTTTCAGTAAGGTGTTTATGATTGTCGCAGGTTTCTCTTTCAATGGGAAATTAAAAATAAGAGTGGAAAAAATCTTAAAATCAACTCTTCGCACTGTCAGGAGGTTTTATGCCCAAGATTTACAAAAGAAATTCCACTTCTTTATCCCAAAATCTCTCAAAGAAAGAAACTTCAAGACGAAGATTAAAATCATGTTTCGAAAACACCACTGCATTTCTTGAAAAAATGATGACTAATACAGGTATTGCATGTATACATTTTCAACATATCCCCATGAAATCTCCTGACGTTTAACCTATGGACTATTGTGTCTTTGGTCTGTTAAAAAATGCTCTTTCTAAACGCAAACCCACCACGACAGATGGACTCTGGAAAGCAGTAGAAGAGGAACGGAAAGCAATACCCCTAGAAATATTGCGAAAAGCTCTTCTATCATGGAAATCACGAGATGCAGACTTAGTCCAGAAAAAAGGATATCAGATTGAACATTTAAAAAATAATCTTTACGTTTTAAACATTAATTAAACGACCACGAAATCGTTCTAAAAATGTATTAATACCCTCTGTACGTCGTGGCTGCTTTTGAGCTGAAATTCTTCGACTTAACGCTCGTGACGCTTTTAAACAGAAAAGTTCTGACGTATATCTGTTCGAAGTTTGTTGCGACGTGATAAATAACGTTATGGATCCTCAGTAGTTTTAAGTGACGTCAGTGTAAGCAAGACAGACTGGTTGGTTGGGTTTTATGGCGCAAGATCCAAAAAAATAAGCAAGACAGAAGAGACAGGATATGGGATGCTATTAACTACATAATTATAGATAAAAAGCAATTTTGACGATATCCAACCAGAGCCGCCACATGGGGGTGGCAAAATAATTCATCGCAAAGGAAACCTTGGCCAAGGGAAGGGCGCCAAAATTTATAATACTTCGTTTTTTTAAATTTAATGTTATTTAAATTGATGTTGATTAAACGCTTGCAATTTTGGATGTTTTAAAATGAATTTTTATTTTATATTTTATTTCACTTTTGTTTTCGTTTCCGCAGGTTATCTTCAATGGCGCAAAACAAAATTACCGATACGAACAATGAAAACTCATTCCGTGCACATTTTTAACACATTCGTGCTATCACACGGAACTTGTTAAAAATCTAAGAATTTGTAACATGTAACAATAGGAATTAGGAATGTTTTGTATCAGCAATTTTTTTTTTTTGCTGAGCAGCTGTTGCGGCTCAACGTCATTGTTTAATTTGATTTTTTTTTTAACAATACGCATTCCTTTTTTTAAAGTGTCAACCGAAAGTCGCCATTCAATATTACATATTCCAAGCACACACTCACAGGTGCATTGTATCAAGAATGACAATTTCTTAAGGCGATTCCAAGACATTACAGAAAAGCATCCTACAATATTTTCACTTGAAACTGTTGATACTCAAATGCATGCAGAGTTGGAAATTAAAGAATTGCCATATGCATTTCTTCGAAAAATATGGGATAAATACTCGAGGCTGGCTTCTATTAATATGGCAAAGTCTAACGATATAAATCACTAGGATTTATAAAAGTGTCTTTTAATTATGATTTTAGAATCGAAACTATTATACTGATTAATCAGTACTTAATTCTGCAGTTACTAATCCCAGTTCAGATTCTCCAACAATAACATTTACCCAAATCTCTCAACCATAAAAGAAAACAGCAGATAAAAAAAAAAAAAAAATTAAACGCTAACTGAAAAATGCCGAAAAGCGAACTCGTCCAATAATAGTTCGTAAAAAAGAGAGTATATTGTACATACAAAAAATAACCGTTGGGTGCCCATTTTTTCAGTAACGAAATTATTTCCCTAGAGACTAAAATATAAATAAAAGCTCTATTAATGAATAAAAAGCGACTTTATTCGCAGAAATTAGGAAATTTTTTTTTAATAAAATATTTTGAAATTACTTTTAATTGAGTGGCTTAATTTATTAAATAAGCTCAAACTACGTTATCTCTTCATCACGGTTTTTGAACAAAAGAAAAATGTCAGCTCTCAAAATTATAATATTTACTATAATAAAATTATCTTTGCGAGACACGGTTTTTTTTTCTTGCTATTTTTCTTAACAAGTTTTGATTTTTCAAAATTTAAAAATTACAATTCATATTTTAGGTATTTCCCTCTATAACGGCAACTGCCGTGAACACTGGAATTTTTCGGAATTGGGAAAGAAGACTTCCGAGGGTTAGCCCTAATAATTTCAAGAAATAAATGGGAATACAAGATTTATAATCTATATTTGTATATGTTTTTATATATTATTTATTTTTTTTTTTCACATCCATGCATTCATTTCGAATACTTAGAATTTTTTGTAGAAATATTGTGTCACGAGATATTTTCACAATATAGAAATATTGTGTCACAATATTGAATGATTCTCAAATATATTTTCGCAATACTTATGAACTATTTATAAGATGAATATAAGTGAAATAATAAAAACAATTAATGGGCACAATATTTTTAAGCTAAATGTCTTCGATGTATTAACATTTTCCCAGCAAATGAAAGTTTCTCAAGAAACAACTTTTTATGAAATAAGACTATTATATATATATATATATATATATATAATATATATATATATAATTTAAAGATTTCTTTCTTATTTTTTCTCTAATACTTCCTCTAACAAATCTTTAATCCCTTTAATTTGAAGGTCTCTTTTTATAACAGACCATACAGTTAATATATTTAAGAATCATTCAATATTGATTTATGTACCAGTAAAAATAAAATAATCCATCCATTACGAGAATTTTACTATTAGAGTATTCAAAATGTTAATTGAGTAACTGGCAACAAGAATTTTGTTTCACACTCTGTGGTCACTAGATTTGATTCGGCTAGTGTTGTAAAGTAGACCAAAAAAAAAGCAAATAAAATAAACAGATAGAAGTTTTATTGCAAATGTGACAAGTTCAACATTGCAGTTATCTGATTATATAAATGTTAAAATCCATAAACAAAATAAAATTGTAAAATTAAGTTCGTTTCAAAATCCTTATTTTACTTAAGTTTATTTAGTTTGCTACAAACTAATAGAATAAAACCAGATTAAATTTTTAAATTTCATCGAAAATTTAAGCCATAAATTTTTAAATTCTAAATATTCTATTATTTTTAAATAAGAAATTTCGTTAAATATTGGTAAGAAAATTCATTGATAATGGGATAAATACAATAAAATTTAGTATAATTGTTAAACAGCTTAGCTGAATATTATCAATTAAACTGTAATACAAGTTTTAATTTAAACACATGAGAAACAGTACTCAATTTTAATTTAAATCTCGTATCGCTTGCTAAAATACATTTTATAATACAGCTGAATGGTCTAATCCTATACCTCGCCTTGATTGCATGCAAGGTTTGGTTTGTTTGTCGCGCAACGGTATTTTTTACACACGAGGGGTAATTAGACCGGGACCTACGGTTTAAAGTGGATTTCCAACCACTACAAACATCCCTACCCGAGGTGGGATTCGAACCTACGAACTGTTGAACCGAAGGCCAGAGCGCTAACCATTCGGCTGCCTGCTCGGCTGATTACATGCAAGGATGCATTCATTCATGCTCTAAATTTCCAGCTATTTTTAAATTTAAAAATTCAGAAAATCAAGTAAATCAAAGTATATTTATGCTGTGATTATTGCAAACCACTATAGACTTTAAATCACATTAAATTATCAGAAGCAAGTATTTCTCGTTGAACGCGGAATCTAAGAAATAGGATCTTAAAGTAACATTCAAATTATGAATCTTAAAATAACTCATATTAGTCAAAAATAAATTTTCAATTATCGATTGATTTGCTTACTTAATTTATCTAATAAGTAACATTTTAATGTAGAAGTTTTTTTCTCCACATATTACAGAAACATACTAAAATATATAGATATATAAGAAATATATACCGTACAGGGAATGAAAAAAATTAACTTTGTAACTTTGAGAAGCTATTTATATTTAAGTTTGTCAAGTTGCAAAAAGCTTTTACCCCATAAAAATGTCTTTAAAAAAGTGAAAATAAATTTAAATAGAGAATTCGAGATCACAATGTGTAACTCTAAATTGTATGATCTGGATATATTTAAGAACGAATTCAATAAACATTTTTCACCGAAATGACCACAAACTGTTAAATTGAAAAAACTTAACCACTCAGTTACCTTGGCACAATAAAAATGATTCTAGAATTTTTAAATAATTTGGTGCATGAGAAACTTGACGTTAATAAAAATGGATGAAATGTGTGAAATAATTTAAAAATTGGAATGTCTGCTCAAATATCTATATATAATCTGAATTTCGAAGTAAATATTTTAAGCTATTTTCGTTTTCAGATTACGAAAGCCTAATTAGTATATGACATTTCAACACTTATTTTGATCAATATGAGAAAACAGTTTCTTATTGATAAAAAGTTAATCCGATCAAAAATTTACCTTTTCGAAAGAGTATTTTTGGAGTCTTGTCTTTAAGAAAATGTTTAATATCTCGAATTACAGCAACATTTTACCGAAATCACAAAAATTTCAAATCAAATTTATACTGTATTTAATATTATTCATAGAAAAATCAATTTGTCAGTTTTATTCAGCAACTACTACTGGATCAAAGAAATCAAGTAAAAATTTAAATTTATAGGAACATTTGTAAAAAAAATTTAGTGAGCATAACTTCAGCTTTCCTTGATTTTCAATGTCTGTTAATAAATTTTACGAAAAAGTTTCCATTAAACAGAAAACATGTTAAAAAACAAAAGAAATTGTTAAGTATTGCTATAAATAATTATTAATAAAAATTCAGTTTTTCGATTCTTTTCCAAAACATAAATAAAATAGCAACTTTTTTTTTTATCAAGACGAAATTTAGCCCATAATTTTTTATGGGCTAAAATATTACATTTAGCTATTCACTTGTTTTAAAGACTGCAGTAAAATTCAAATTGTTGACTAAAGATATAAAATGTAAGTTTGTTCAGAAAAATATTAAGAAATTTAAAATGGTTAATATTTAAGAGAAATTAATTTAACTAATTTCATTCTAAACCATACTATTTTTCAAAATTAGAAATTAAGCCGAATTATATATTTTCTATTTGAAAACTTATAATTTCCAATGTTAAGGTTTTAAACTTTCCTCCTTCAATTTCTTAAAATTGATCTAGTGCTAAGGAACATTTTAAACTTGAATATTTAATATATAGAAAATATTTAAATATTATATAATTTTATAACTTTGGTTAGTTTTGAAGTAGCATACCATGAATTTTACGATTAAGCAGATTACAATATATAGAAAATCAAAACTACAAGTCTGTTAAGTTTTCAAACTATCAACTAGCTTTGAAGAAGTCCTTGAATATCATAATGATAGCTTCTATATAAATTAGATAAAACGTTAGCACACTTATAATTTATTTTTAGAAATTTCTAGATTAATTGAACATAAAACAAGTATGAAAGTTAACCAATTCTAGAACTTCATTAGTTATGAAAAATATATTCCAGATGTTTAGATTTAATATCAGACATATACAACCCGTATTGAGATTTTTATGAATACGAAACCTATGAAGTAAAATAATCAAGATAATATTAATACCATGTACAAGGTGAGTTGTTATGAAGGCTTAAAATAGTTTTAAAAATAACCAATTCTTAATTTTTCATACAGCACACAGTTTTATTACCTTCAAAAGACTTACAAGTATTAAAATAAAGTACTTACTAAGTGTTGAAAACAAAGTATTATCCCAAATAACACTTTCGTGTTCCCAAAGAAGTCCTGGTATATACAGCAATGAAACTTTTTTGTTTGAAGGTACTACTTCTGGAGGAGAAGCCAGCACATCTTTGGCTTTTTGACTCCCTTTGCAAATCGAGCCACTCATTAGATTCGACTGTTAGGTTGGACAAGCTATCAAATAAATATCGAAAATAGCCCGGGCTGGTAAATTTAAGCTCCGGTCAAAATTTTTGGATTGACCAGCACTGAAATTTTTTAATCTTTTTCTCCTGTTGCTCAAGTTAGCGCATGCGCATTTTAGTGTTACATTTAGATTGGCCAAGAAAATATATGATGTCATCAATGTTTTCTTTTTTTAACAACTTCTTCCAATGGCATGCTGTTCATACATTTCACGTTCTAAAGGAAATAAGATCTGGTAGGTGATTGTCATTTCAGTTGTATTGCCACCGAAATAAACCCGATAACATCGAGCTTCAATATCATGAAGTATTTGTTTTACGCGCCAAAATATTCTTGGTACTGAAACTAGATTTTGTATAATGACTTAAAACATTTATGCAAACAATAAAAGTTTATACAAAAAAGGAAAAAAAAAAAATAGTTCATCTTTCAGATTTTCGTAACCTAAAACTTTTCTGTACTCTTTACATAGATTTATCGAGCTTCAAGCACACACACTTATTTCTGTCAACTTATTTAATATTTCATTGTATAAAATTAAAATTTAACTAGAGACTTAAATTTTTTGAGATCTAGACATCATTGGAAAATATTTTCAAACGGTGAAACAAACTTTCTTAATTACTGTAAATATATATTAAGTACGGACGTAATTTATACTGTAAGTTCTTTGCTACTTTTTCCTGTTTCTGAATCTCTCACAAAACGGACGATTCCATTCTCATCATAAATCAATTAATAAAAAAAGCAAAAGATATTTGCATTCAAATATTTTTATTTATATTTTAAGGAACTATTATGGCAATACAAAGTTATTAACTGTTCTTCACGAAATCTATCAAGTGAATAGAATTTCTCTTTAGAAACTAATTTTACCTAGTGATCGATCAGAATTTTTTTCTTATTAGATATTCCACTAAATAAGAGGGGAAGAAGTTTGTTATTTCTGGTTAATTTTTAAGAGTTGATTCAATGAGAACAATCTACTTGAATGAATATGAAATCTTTAAAACTGGAAAATAGTTTTATACATTTCAATTATTTCTAGATAAATATATTCAGTAAGAAATATAAAACAGCTTCACATATTAGTATAGCTAAAAAATAAAAATTTGTGAAGTGTTTTTTCACTAAATACATTTATACATCTTTTTGAAGAATATATAATCAGCAAAATAAAAATTTCATGGGAGACTCTGGTTATAAATTCTATTATTCGGAATTTCGACTTGAATAATGTATTTAAACTTAAAATCGAAACAAAATCAGTAAAAGTAACTTTGCTTTTGTATTTTTTTGAAATTTAAAAATATTCGTGTTAATACATTATTTTGATAATTTGTAATATATTTCAATAATAAATGCATTACATTTTAAGCATGTACCTATATTAAATATTTTGAATTATATCATTTTGTATTTAATAAGTTAAAAAATTCATTAAGGAAGGAAAATTTTAAATAGGTCTCGATTCATATATTATATGAGCAATGTGATCAAAACGCCTAAATATTCATTCTTGTACCACTAAAAGAACTGATAGTTACTTTATTCATATAGAATAATTACATTAAAAAACCTAAATATACCTAAAAATTAAAAGCTGGTCTTGTCCTAATTATTAAATTAATTCAATTAATTTTCCTTCATGTAGTTTGAAACCTTAAAGTGGCTAGTCTAAGCAACCGAAAGTTGTACAAGGTCATAAAAATTTCACTATTCATAGAATCGCTTGTGGTAAATCTGGGGCTTTAAGGGGACAATAGACATTGAGAGGTTGGTTGGGTTTTGTGGCGACAAGCCACAAGCTATGCCAAAAGTTCGATTTTAAGCTAGACTTTTTTTAAATTTTAAGACTGGAAATTAAATCTAGTCTATAAAATTACTCATTGTTTTAATTGCAAACTGTAATGCAATATTAAAGATTTGATACTAGTACTTGAGTTAAATCTATGATAATTATCTTAATTTAGAAAAAAAGAATAGAAAATCAGATACTATGGCTGTACAATCCCTTTTAGCATTCTATGTTAATATAATGTGATTTGCAGTTTTGAAACCTACCAAATCTTTACAAATTCTAGCTAGTTACTTCCCCTCCCCCGAACTGTGGATCTGGAAAGCAGGGTGCGAATCTTTCTGCCACTACTTCGGATCAACACTTGATACAAAACATACAAAGATTTATCATTTGAAATAAAAAGGTCTTGTCGATTGCTTAAAAAATCAAACCTTAAGTTTAGTTTTGGTTGCACACATCTAATTTTAAAAATACAAAAGTGTATAGCAAGAGATCAATCGCATAATTGACATAGAAAATTTACAATAAGAACATTTTTTAATTAAAGCCATTCTGGTCATTTCGGAAAATAGATTTTCAGAATTAAAATGCCCTACCTGAATTTCCAGCCAAACTGACAAACCAAAAGTGAATAAAAAATTATTTATGCAGGTTTTTAGCACTCGAGTCAATTCTTTCATTATAAAATTAAAAACATTTAGTTGAGGGTTTGGGTCAGTTTACAATCATGATAACAATAATTGCTTTTTTGACAGACAGAAACAGACTTTTGATATAACTATAACATGCTGCTCTTAATTACTGCTTAAATACCACGAATTTAAGAAAAGCAATTTCACATGTACTTTCATCGGCGACAGGAAGATTTAAATTTTGATGTGGAATACAGTTCAATATTTTTGTGAGTTTATTTTCTTCTATTTGTCGAAGTTATTAATTTTAATAACTTAAATCTATTTAAAAAGTATTGTAGTATTACAGCTTTATCTATTTAAGAAAACATTGATATAAATCTTCAATATTAACCGAAGGTATATAAATATAAAATATTTATATACCTTCGGTTTAACAACAGTATGATAGCATAAACAGAAGGAATTCGAAAATTTGATTTAAGGAAATTTAGTGACAAGTTTTTAAAATCTCATTTTAGAGCGACCCAAATTTGAAGTACTTATTTAGCTTTGACCAACCAAATTTTTTTTTTATTTCTAAAATGCCTATAAGGTGCATCCAATATTGATCAAGTTTTATTTAGGTAAGTTGAGTGACTATGGCTAGGTATTAGTGCATAAGCAACGAGAGAATGTTAAATTGTAAAATTGATATGAAATTTTGTAACTGAAATTCAGCAAGAACTTTGAGATACTTTGTATCATTTGACTTTTTGTATTTGTATTAGTCACATCCTAAAGACAAAATATTTTTTTTTGTCAGTCACCTCGTATTTAAGAAGGAATAAAACAAATACACCATTATTCATCTCCCATTTTTCAACAAATGCAGAAGTCGAAACCTACCATTGTAGACTGTGCGGTCCTGTTATTATACCAATGAAATCAACTGTATCACTAACTATTATTAAGAACTGAATAGAAATTTTGTAAACTATAAATATAAAAATATACGAACAGAGTATGTCTGTATTATAACTTAAATGAATTTAAGGAAATTTAGTGACAAGTCATTTCCCTTTTCAGAAGTTTCGAAATGATATCAAATTTTAATTTGAATTCGTAGATCTGAAACTATTTTGGTTCGGTTTGTTTATTTTAAGCAATTAGATATTTGACAAACAATAGCCATTAGATTCAAATCAGATGATTTAATTAAACACTTTAGTAAAAATTTGAATATTAATTACAAAAAAGGTTTTACTACTTTATTCCTATAGCTGATTTTTAAATATATATTTTAATAGACGAAGCATAAAATATTAGTTGAAACTGAATATTTATTTCATTTTAAAAGTTAATGAAAAGACTTATTTAATAAAAAAAATCACATATTTATAAAATGTAAAATTTTTTTTACAGCGAGTCAAAGCTATTTTGAAGTTTAATAAATATAAAATGCAACTTTGCGTAGTATTTTTGGTTATAGATTAATTTTCTATCGAAAAGACGAAACTATATTGATTACGATAAAAATTATTAATACGATAGAAAATTGATCTTGAAATACAAAATCACGCAATTAAATATTTCATTATTAAAATTTCAGAATAATTATATGGAAACTATTCTTTAACCATACTTTTTTACAATTGAAACAGAGTTGAACATTTCCTCCAAAAGCACAATACATGTGTTATGTCAATACAAACTATATATATTAATTTCTTGTACTGGTTATTATGTTTACGTATTCCGGTAGAGAATTAAAAACAACCCATTCTGTGTGATTTGAATTCAAAAGAACAGAAATTCGTGTACTAAAAAAGCAATTATTCTACACTCGTTTATAGCTTTCAGAAATAGTTATTTAAGTCAATTTAGAACAATCAGATATACCTAGAAGGGAGATTAGAAAAAACATCGTTGAGCAGCATTTTTGACTTTAAATTACTTTTGTAAAAACTATAAAATATTCCCAAAGATAAATCGTCTCATAATAAATCGAAAATCAAATTATTGTAGCGTATGTATATTAAAGAGTTAATAACCTTTGACAAATTAAAATTTTAAATAAATTATCAAGCGATTTTAAAACATGAAACATTTGTTTACAGACACTAGATTAAAATTGATATGTAACATTCTTATAAAACATAATTATCTGATCTGCTCAAAACACAAGATTTGTAATAATCTAATTTGAGATAGCTACTTAATATTCATTATAGATGACTCTTAAATTTCCTGTGATAAAAATAAACAACTAGTTATGGATTAAAAACACAACGTACCTGCTAATTCACTTAATTCGCTAATTTACTGTGGAAGATTCCGTTTGAAGCTAGATTGTTACATTAAACAATTCTTAAGATGAAAAGAAACTATTACAGCAAAGATCCCTTAAGGAATATTCAAACTTATATTGTTGTCATACAAAAGTACAGAAAATTCAATTGCACTGAAATGTAGCTTTAATGTTAACTAAACATAAAAACATAATTTACAGTGGGTCAGGAAATTTGAAAAGTTTCTTAAAAGATCTGCTGCTGAATTTTAAAATTAACTTTCTTGATTCACAAAATGTTAATATTTTGCACAAAAAAATTATTGTCATATTTAAAATGAATTTTTACCTGTGTCGACAACGTAATACCGTTGCCTCCTTCACTCTAGAATACAGATTTTATCGATAAATTTTACAAGTCCCACAACGCAATTGACATACCCGTAATATAGCAATAATTAACTGCGCATGCTCGACATTATGAACAGTGAGCAACATAGATGTGAAGGTTATTACTTAGAGGTATGAAGGATAAGTTAGGTTATTACAGTACGTTAAAGTCTGTCTATTTCCTTGAATATGTATTGCATTACTTCAAAACGTTACTGTTTCAGCTTATTGTTACAATAAAAACTGAAATGAAAAACATTTGAATCCAGAGATTATAAGTTTATTACAATGGTATGGGAAGTATTTCATTGCAGCAAAACAATGAAATCAAAAGATTATCGCTCATATTGGGATTATGCGTGTTAAATTTATAATATCTAATATATTTCTGTTGATATGATGTGAAAGTTTGGAAAGAAGATTATCAACTCAGGTGTTAACTTCATCACATAAACCTAATTTAAGAAGACTTAGCGGTTGGTTGAGTTAAACGGTTTTCGTCGATAGAAATAAGTAGCCGGAAATGTTCCACGATAGTAAATAATGTCTTCTGTCATTCAGTGAAATGGTCAGCTTCAATTTAAACACAGAACTGCCATTTTCATCCTCGGTAGGCACAGGTGCCGTATAATCCATGACTCCAAATTCTGAGATTGGTGATTTTTTGGCAGATTTTCTTATGTATCTGATAAACTTGATTTTATTACGTCATACATATGAAGACCTATAAGAACTATGCAGAAAATTCTATTTTAGCAACCCTAGTATTTACGACATCGTGCACGTCAAGAAACGTCATCTTGGTACCACGAAATGACGTTATTTAATGCAGAATGATAGAATTAACCTGGATTGCTCTTTTAGCGGATTAACGGATTGCTGTTTAACGTCTCATGATAGTATTCTGCACTGAATAACTGCAGTCGTCAACAGATAAAGATAGTTTTATCTGTTGATGACTGCAGGTATTCAGTGCAGATTTCATATGCGGAATACAAGTCCTTTAACTACTTGATTTAATCCAAACTGTTAAAATAATTGTTGTTATTATATAACTATATACTTTTCATTATTAAAATTATATTTGATGTATTTCATTCAAGAAAATATAAATTTTTTGAATGGAATATGACTTTAATTAGAAAAGTTTTTATATTGTTTTAATAATTATAATATTATATTATTTAGCCAGGTTTTCAATAACTCATCACCGATGTTTTTAACTATTAAGAGATTTAGAGATTGTGCAGGCTAGGTCACAATAAGATATTATATCTGTATCGAGGAAGGCCAGAACTTGACAGTCAAATGTGCTCTTGTAATATTTTGTTGAAGTATGTATTTCGCAGTTTTTGGAGATAAGGCACAATCACTGGACTTAAGATGTCAGAAATATATTAATCGCTATACAAATTATTCTTGATTCGAACTATAAATGTAAGTCATTAATCATTAATCACTAATAGTTTTCTATACTATAACAACAGGTGCAGAGTCTTTATGATGATATCCTTATGGCGATATCGAACCAGGTAACTAATCTTCGCGGGACGTCAGAATACTGTATGTAGAACTGGAAATCATTTGAAAAGACAACTTTGTCAGTATTGTGCAACTCCTTTGTCTAGTATTGCCGTTGAGTGCAGTAGATATTATCTGTCTCTGTGCTGCTATGTCAAGGAATGACAAATTAATGGTTGCAGTGCAGACATTTAGTATTGTTCTCAACATCATTATATTATACGTGAGGATATTACATGTACTTCAAATCTCAGTTCCTGAAGATTGTAGAATTGTATGATTTTTTGTGGACTGTTTTGTAGACGGCTGATTTCGTTATCGGAAAATAGTCAGTTCGATTCCCAGCCCAATTAAAGATCTGTGGTATTCACTACCACATAAAATATGTTATGATCACAATGTTTTCCATATGAAAATGATACACCTTGTAGTGGAAAATCAATTCTGGGGCGCTTCTGCTTGGTCCCTGCTTCTAAATTACGAAGTATCTCTTACATTTGGACTCATGATGGTACACCAAATGGGAGCCATATAAAGGCCCCTTCACTTTTAGCCCTTGTTCTGCTGGAAGATAAAATTTCTAGTAATTTGAAGTTTAAAAAATATTTCGACCAAGGTGAGTGGCAATATTATGGAATGATATTCCAGATTTGGTACAAGCAATGATCCTCCCCTATCAAAATCTGACGTTTGTTGATAAGCACTCTTCTGATTCGAAGCATAGCACAATATTCTGAAAAAAATAACCTTTCTGTTCGGCAAAGTATGAAACGCCGGCATTCTGTACAATGCCTAGGCATTGCATATAATACCAGATGTTTTTAGGTAAGGTATGAAATATGAGAAGGATTGCATACTTACATGCAAAAATTGTGCACTTTCCATTCAATGTGCTACAGAAAATTACGAGCATCAACACTTCCTTTACGCAATTACTTGGACTAATATTCCTGAAAATAAACTTGTGTCGATATCCAACAATAAAATTTACTACAGGAATATGGGATTATTACTGTCAATGAAAGTGAAACGTTTTGTAGGTACGAATTGAAATTTTAAAATCTGTAACTGTTCTTGGAATAAAAGTAAAAACCAGCAAACACTGAAAATTATTCATTTCAACATCTTTAAAAGCAGAACACGGCACAAAAACAGTCACAAAATTTTACATAAAGGCAGAGCTAAATTTTTAATTTTAAATTCGAGAGCATTTAATGTGGTACCTTACTTCTCTAATTTTTCCATATAATGGCAACTAAATTAATCTTTCTGTTTGTTGGTCTTGTTGCCACTCGATGGCAATAATTTTTTTTACTATTAGAAATTTGAATGAAATAGTTGGATTGCAAATTAATTTTTAAAATTCCTTAAACAATTAATTTTACAATTTTAACTCTGCAAAGAAGAAAATTGATTTTTATAATTACTAAAAATATTTGGAATTGACAGAAATATTTTAATTCCATTGAGTTTATTGAATTTGTTAATAAATTCATTCGATAATATAATGTTGAATATGGCTACTAAATATGGATATAAACTTAGAAAAAGAAAATTTTATACTATTGTTTGCATAATTTATCAAATACAAAAATTAAACAAAAATAATATAAAAATTTCACTTAAATAAATTATATATTTCATCGGAAACAATTTCTCCAAATCCTTACAAAATTACAATTTTGTAAGGGATTTTTTAAAATTATAAAAATAAAGGAATTAATAAAATTACTTATTTATACTTCATAATTTTTAAATTAAAATTAAGAATAGAGCTTCATAAAAAATGTGTTAAGAACTTATATAAAATGAATAAATTTACATGATAAATAGTTATTATTCTTAAAATTAGTAAACTTTATCTCCGAAAAAGTTTTTATAAGTCTAAAATACATTTATACTATTAAAATGTAGGGGTATTATTATTTTCCAAAAAACTTTGGAATAAGTTTACGGAGCCTGCTCCGGAAAACGCGTCCCAGGAAGAGAATGGGCGAAATCAGCTGCGAAGACTGTGACGTCATGGGGCCAGTCGATAGGCGGACTCTCTCCCCACCCCGGATTCTATCGATTCCCAACTCGCGCCCTTCTTTGGATTGAATTCTAAATATGGAAACGGGAGAATCCTGAGTTTCTATTTTTAGCACACACTCACCTCTGCTAATCCGTCCCGTTCACGGAACATCGTTTTCCCGCCAAAATTTCTTCTTCCATTTGCCAGATTTGGCGATTTATCTCTTCACTTTAAATACCGCTTGAAATTTCGATACTAATACTTGACTTCTAACCTTTCCTTTGAGTTATTCGGCGCGGATCCCGGAATTTAAGGTATGGATTTCATCTCTCCCAGGATTTTTGGAATTTTTTAAGTTGCATTCAGGAAACGTCTGGGAAAAAGAGTTTCCCGGGATTCGAATAATAATGTCTTGGTATAATTATTATATTAAAAAATTAGAAACTTGGGAGTACATTGAAAAATGAAATTTTCTGGGAAATGCTTATTAAATTTAAAAGTATATAGAATATTAATCTACGCAGATCTGAAAATAATGTACAGATATTTCTTTTAAATATGCATTCTGAAAAATTCTTTTAAGGATTTGTGACCTAAATGGCTAAAATTCTTTTAAAAATTTGATATTTAACTGCAAGAAATAAGTTTATTATGAAAAAATTAAATGCATCGATGATATCAAATTACCAATGCAATTTTCTTTGAGAAGTTCCAAATGATGTTGTGGTTGCAATGAAATACAAAATAGCATGTTGTTCTTATTAATTGTTGCTGTTGCAATGAAATACAAAATAGCATGTTGTTCCTATTAATTGCTGCTGTTGTTGCCAACCCGGTCTCCCAAGTTATACCAGAACTATGAATCCATTGAACTTTATAATGTTGAAGACAAGAAGAGGGAAAGAATAAATTTCTTCCCACAAGAGAGCCAAACATTCCAAGATGTATTTAGCAGAAGACTATTATTGGTGTCATTTTGGCAAAAAGAGTAGGATTACTCATCTTTAGAAAAAGTAAGACTTATCATGTCGCCAGTGGCAAAAAGGGAGAGGATGAGGAAAGTTTTTTTGTCATATGAGAGTATTGGAGATCGGCCTGGTTCAATATACTTGTGCCAGAAGTGAATAGGAAGTTTTTAATTATTCTTACCAATTTTTTCCTATTTTGGTATGTTTTCTGTGAAAAAAGTTCTAGGTGGGTAAGCTCTGAAGAAGGAATTTAATGATCATCCTCCTTTGCAAAATTATCTGTCATTTCGTTACCGAAAATTTCAAAATGGCATGGAATCCACTGGAAGTAAATGTCATGATGAAGTGACAAAAGTGTTTACTTGAGTAATATAATATTATTTGTTTTGATCTTAATTTGGATTCAATAATCGAGATGTTGAACCAAGCTGCAGCAATCACTAAATATCCAAAAGTCGTTATGAATATTTTCGTTCAGAATCGATTCAAGACCAACATCGATTTTTGCATCAAAGTCTAAGTTACGTTGGTATACATAAAATTTAATTTTTAGAGCTTCAATGTAGATGCCACTACTTGCAAGCTTAATGATTTTGCTACTGTCAGTGAAGATTTAAATATCACATTTAGGTATTTTATTTATGATTTTCAAAGTTAAGTGCCTGAGATGGGGTTTGACAAGAATTTATTTTTATTCTCAGGAATAGAAATGTTGTATTTAAAGTGAACCCTGGAGAAACCTTTCGTTGGGTTCAAACAAAAGTGATGAGAATATAGTCCAATAGTTGTAGAAAGAAGATTCTGAGACGTGACGTGACCAGATGGGCTATTTTATGTAAATCTTTGATTGTATGTCAAGTTATTTAGGTATTTTGATATATTGCCATGTTGCCCATAATCGGAAAATTTATTGTAGTTCTTATTGGTTATAAAGTCAGCTCACAAATCAAATCATAAAATGTATGTAATAAAAATTAAATGCATGGAAAAGCAAAATATGTATTCAGCTTTCTTCAAAATGTCTCAAAGGATATAGATATTGTATTGAAAAATGTTACCTTGCAATCCTTACTGATAATAGTTCCGAATTTAAAATATGTAATGTGCATATCGCAAAATAATATTGCATTCTATTGACATTTTATGTATCTTGCAGAAATGTATTTAAAACTGAAAATCAGCATTAAAAATACTTTTTTTGGTTAAATTGACTTTTGGTCTAACGCGAATGACATGAGTTAGAGTCATAATTTGATCTTCCTGTGGATTGAGAACGCATAATACCACTCTCCAATTTATTATTTTACTTGTGTATACCTTTTATTTCTTTTTTTGCTCAACCAAATTCGATTTATATTATCTCATCGAATGAGCACATCAATTTAATTTAATTTTTATCTGTAAATTACTAGAATAAAAACATTTGTCCAATATTTGAAATACATCTTTTAGAAAATTAAGAAAAATTACATAAAAAAATTCTCCTGAACTTTATCTTTCTTGAACACTGATTGAAAGCTAAAGACAAATCCATTCTTTTGATTTCATTGGAAAAAATATTATCCCTCTGTTATAAATTACAATTTTTTTATTTGACTAAAATCAGCTTTTTATTTTCCATCCAGACAATCTGCAGAATATCGTTCTAGTAGGTAAATAAATCGTGATTTCTGTTGAAATTTCAATGGTCAAGCCATTTTCGTGATTGATGTACCAGTACAAGTTCACTGACAGCATTTGTACTTCAACAATGTTTGATTTATTTACGTTCATATCAGTATATAGTTTTCTAAAAAGAAATCAACACCGAATTGCCAATAGTTAGTAGTTTTACATAGCGTATTCTTTCTAATGGGTTTGAAAAGTTCCTCAATATTATAATAAGTTCAAACTTTATGGAAGATCAGTGGATTAGTGGTAGCACTTCGCTCTCTCAAGCTTTCGAGTCCTCGGGTTGGTTCTTGGGCTGGGCAAGATCAACACAGTTTTTCTTCTCTTCAGTTGTCTACAAATTGAGTACCAAGCATGCTTTAAGAATTAAACACTGGGGGTTTCTGAGATTTCTCACCTAGTCATCTAGTTAATTAAACTGATCACCTAACCGAGACATATAATACGCCCATGATGATCCTCGATCAGAAAAACAAGTATGAGCATTGTAGGCCTTGTCTTACATATGAGCTGTCGTGCCATAGATATTAGCTTCATACTGTATAATTTTTATAAGGAGTTTCAATTAATTTATTTCGAACTTTTTATGTTATTTTGGGAAGTATTTAGAAAAAGAATCAAGGTTTTCATGATGATACTGTATACAAAATCATCATTTTTTTTATTTATTCTTTCACTTTTATAATTTCTTTGGAAGTTTATATTTTCAAAAAGTAACAGAATCCTTTAACCCATGAGTATTAATTTATCGCTCACTTAATACCATGTAAAGCTGATCATAAATTTTTCAGTTAATTTAATGCCATAAAGTTTAATTTTAGTTTATCACTCTATGGTCTCAATTGATCTTGAGGGATTATTACAATAGTTATACTTTAAAAATGGATTCCGAACCACTGAAAACCTAGATTACCAAATGACATTGCACACGAGAAATGTTAATCGAAATCCATAGTGATGATTCTTCAGTTACCCATTTTGTCTGGCTTTAGTCGAAGAATTTTTATTTTTGCGCATTAAAACCAGAAAAAATGCAATAGATTTCACTATGTTTACAAAATATCCATTCATGCTACGCAAAATAAGGAAGAATGGAAGTTGTAGAATCTAAACATCAATTGCAATTAAGTATCGATGAACCGAATGACAAAGGAATCAAGCTCTCTGAAGAACAAATTGACTAGTCAAAGAGAAAAAAATAAATACATACAAAATTATTAGAAAAGAAAATTTAAGGTTCTTAATGTTTGATGATAATTTCGCAACCAAAGTCTTAGGTCTGATGCCAGTCTCTGTTGAACAAATAAAAACTGATATCACTTCATTGCTTTTTACATATACAGCTTGATATTTGGAGGATTACAAGATTTTTCCCTTGTGACGCTTGAATACAATGCATTATATTTTAAATATTCTCCGTAAAGGTAAAATGACTTTGCAGCAGTCTTGAACATTTCAGCATTGTATGAGGCTATGTCAAAACATGATTTTAATTGTTACATACTGAAATAGCTTCAGAAAGAGTCAATTTACCTTCTTTTTTCTTTATTTATTGTCATATTACGTTTGTGTAAGTTGGTTTAAGACTTTGAGAATTTCAGCAGCAATGACGAATATTGTATCCAATTCTGCATTATTTTACAAATTACTACTATCTTTCAATTTAATAATTTTCAAGGTATTTTCAAAAGATTATAAATACCTTTAAAATGCCAATGTGAATTCAAAAACTTTATAATAATATTGCTTAAAAGATAAAAACGCATACGAATACACAGAGTGATTCTAAATTACACTTACAAATTAAGAGTGGTGATAGTATCCATCCAGACGAGCAATACTTACATTTGAACATGGAGTCGCATTCCACTCTGAGATACAGAAAAGAGAATTAGAGTTTTAACCTCAATTTACAAGTGTTGGGAGGGTGAATAAACGATAGAGAAAGTTGCAAAATTTATTATTTAAAGGAAACTCTCAACAAATTCTCAAAGTGCCAACCATTCGTATCGTTGCACATTTAAAACCGTGAAGGAAAGACGGATTCGAAGGCGAAAAAGACCAGTGGTCAAGTAACAAGTCAATCCACAGCGAGGAGGCTAAGCCACTGGTCAGGTTCTTGCAATCCATCATGTGACATACGTGTATTCAAGAAATACACTGACCGTGATAAAAATGTGCTTAAAACACATCCCTGGGCATGGAGAATGGAACTGCCTGCAGTAAACTGGGAATAATTTGTTCCAAGAAGATATGGTTTGTAACTCGGGTTAAACGGTCTGGCATGATGTAAAGGCCTTTCATGTAATCACAAAGAATGCCAACTCAGACGCTCATGGAAAATTTCTCTTGCGGTTTATGAAAGTAATGTAGTGCAGTTTGCTGTTGGCCCAACAATCAGAGAAGGCATTTCCAATATCCATTGTTGATTACGTATTCAGTAGAGAAACGCCTTCTCTGCTGAGTACTACCTCACCACTAAATAATAACGTTGGAAATCGAGGGTCGTTATTCTTTATCCTCAGCATCTACTCACAAAATCTTCCCAAAGAGATTATGATTTGTATGGAAAGACTTTTTTTTTTACAAGTGGTTGGAGTGCATGTCTTCCTTGTGTAAAATATGCCACATCACTATCTGAATGTTACCCGTTTTATATATATATATATATTTTTCACCAAATAATAAAATTGATCATGAAACTCTCAGTATATTTCTCATTCATTTTCACATATTGCTATAAGTTTTGTTTGGAATTATAATAAGTTTTTCTCTCCTCTCAGAGAGGAATGCGACCTTATGTTCAGTGGTTATTATTGTTTGCTTAGATGTATACTAATGTTGAAATAATTTTTTGTCAATTCATGTTTTATGTTTTTATGCTTTTTTTGTTTTCCAAAATCATATCTTTTATGCTGAATTTACATATTTAAATAATAAATTTTTTTTAACAAAAATATGTGAATTATTTGTTAAAAAAATAGGTCGATCAATAATATAGATTAAAAATAAAAGTTTTGGATTATCGACACACTAATGTAATTATTTTATAGCGATTAAAAATATCAAAATCAAGTTATCCCTAGTCAAAAATCAAAGTAAAAAATCCTCAATCCACCATCAATTTTAACAATGAGTAATCTTCATTTTTAAAATTGGTTATGTTTCTGCTTGATGTAATAAATCAGGGCATAAATTTAAAAATTATTGTACTGTAACTGGAAATAAACTATCAATTGATTTCTATGATAAAGCTTATCAGTTAGACAAGTTGATGAATGTTCAGAAAAGAGTACTTCACACTTTGAAAAAGCAAAAAATAATAATTGTTATGAATTACAGACTTTAATTGATGCCGAATATACTCGTTGTTACTTAAAAAATTTTATTGTTATGGAACTTAAATGGGGGGAGGGGGGGGGGGAAAGGTACTCGAACTTTAATGGGTCAACGAATTTTATCGTTATGGAAATTAAAGAATATCTGAAGTGATCTTTTTTTTTTTGGAAATAATGATGCCGTTATTAAAGAAACATATACAGTGTTCTTGATAATTACCAATCAATTGATCTTATCATTGGATGAACTTGCTTTGTTCTTCCTCAAATGTTTCATACCAAAAGAGGAAATTCAGTAAATTCTTAATTGATGAAAAATTATATTGAATATACCTAAAAGCTTTTGAAGCAACGAATCAGAAAAAGTAGAGGCAGTCTTATTAGATTAGAAAATATGGTATATACTTACTGAAAGTTTAAAAGAGAAAAAGTGGTTTTTTTTCAAGAATATTTAAGCATAACCTTCAAGTTTATCAAGAATCAATATATAAGCAGATCTGAAATTATTAAGGTAAAGCCAAATGCTAAAGTTGGAGGAAAAGCTTAAAATTTAATTTTTGCTTAACATTTTAAGTAACGGAAAAGCCAGAATGGTCGAATGTAAATGAGTTTTAAAGAATTACAACAGGAATTGTGTTGTTATGGATTTAAGATGATGAATGTTTGAGTTTTGGTATGAGATTTTTTTTTCCAAAAAACAAATGAATGATGTATTTTAATAAAGCATACCTAAAACCATTAATGCGATACATTGTATCGCATAGCATCTCAAATCTCTCTCTTGGTCTATCAAATTTTGGTTTGCGTCTCGATACCTGACCAATCCGAAGACCCTTGCGAAATGAAGCTATTAATTGATAAATGAATTAATTAAACTTGAGTAGGTCTTCAATTGATAGTTTATAAGTTGGATTCCTATCTTGATTAGGAATGCATTATGGTAGAATTAATCCTCAGGAGCCAAAAGCACTTTCGAAGAGTGACAAATAAATCTTTTTTCAACTGTTAGAAGATTCGAAAATGTATATATTCTGGTTTAATCGTATATTTTTAAATCATTATATAATTATCGTATTAAAAATTTTTGGGTAAAATAATTTAAAGAAAAATGTTTTATTGATTTTTCATATTATAAATACTTTAATTATTTAAAACAAATTTTTTGAAATTCATTAATCCAAGCACAATGTAAAATATTATGAATTTTCAAACCAATTTAAAATCACATATATAATTGAGAAATGCCAATTTTATTCTTCTCTTCAGTTCTTCTTCGATTTAATTCTTTTTTCATTGACAGTAATACATATTAATTTGGGCATCAATCAATGAGATAAATAGAAACTAGTTAAAAGCAACACAAAATTACTTTTAATTAGGAATTTAATATTTAAAAAGAATGCAAGTACAACAAACTGGGTAAATAAGTAACATGAATATCAAAAGCAGTCATATTCGATTATATCATGCTTATGTCATTTGGGCATAAGCACATTTACTTATGAAAAATTAATGTTTCTAATCTCATTTCCTTTGGAAGAAAATTCTTGTTATAAATATATGGATTCCGGATATTCGAACACTAAGCAAACACTAAGATTCATATGGTCTGTGGTATATTGTAGCATTTTGCATTTTTTTCTCAAAGTTCACTATAGTTGATTTCATCTAGTTGATCAACAGGATTACAACAACAGCCTAATCCACAATGCAACAGCATGTAGGCTTACCACAGGGTGACAAATTTTAAACGTAAAGACACCAAAACTTGTATGATAAACAACATTACATTTCGCTAATGATATTTTTTTTCAAGATCTGTTGTTGTTGAATAATACCAGTTAACTAGCGAATCAAAGTCGGCTAATTCAAACGGAAGTAGCTTGCTGATGTACCAGAGTAGAATGAATTATTCACATCTATTTTAGAATACCAAAACATGAAACAATCAGAACAATCGTGACTCATTGGCCACTGAAACATTATTTCAAGAGATCTACTGATTTCTTCATAGAGATTACCTATTAACGTGGAAACGAGCAATTAAAATTGTTGAAAAATTTGCTGTGTGAGTGAAATCAAACTTCACTTTTGAAAATCTATGTGCAAAAAAATTATTAATTTCTCCATTAAAATATATAATTTGACAAATAAAGGCTATTTTACAAGAAAACCATTCTTAGCGATTTTTCACCTGGATATAACGTTACATACCATTTGGTGTATAAACCATTAATTTGTATTAAAAATATGGTATTAACGAATTATTTTGAAATGTAAATGTTAATTACTGTTATCATGTTATTATTTATCATAATAAATATTATATAATCAAGAATATCATTTGATCTCACCCCGAAATTAAAATGGTTAAAACAACAAAGTTCGTGAAGAAGATTTAGCATATGCTCTAACTGCATGCTTTGAAAAACATATTTAATTCGATAAAATTTTGTCAGTTACAACTGAGAAGGCAAAAAATATGAATGGCATAAATTTGTTGCCATTCGAAAGAAAATAATCATTCGCGAGATGCTTATTTAGTGTTGTATCCCAAAAAGCACATTCCATGTGCAAAAATTTGGAAATTAAATGTGCAAAGTTATGGAATTGATATTTAAGGCTATGAACTCCATTATATCTGAAATTCGTAATGAGTAACAATTTAAAGAACTTATAGTGGAAATAGAGATTGAGATACAATTCTTCTACACATAAGAAAGTATATTAGTTATCAATAGAAATTGCTTAGAAACGTTTTGCATCCTTATTAACAGAAGTAAAGTACTATTCCTTGTAAAGGGTGTCATTTATTCAGAACTTATAAGAGATCAAAGGATCCAAAAATTTTATTTCATGATAGACGTTGTATTTCATCAAAATCAGCTTAAAGAAAAACTACAGGAGAAAGGAATCAATAGTTTTTAATATTAGAAACATTTACTTCATTTAAAATCCAATAATCTTTTG
This sequence comes from Latrodectus elegans, assembly GCA_030067965.1. Lineage (NCBI taxonomy): Eukaryota > Metazoa > Arthropoda > Arachnida > Araneae > Theridiidae > Latrodectus > Latrodectus elegans. Next base: position 46,878,461 of record CM057812.1, read on the forward strand.
CTCAAAATTTTGAAAGAAAAATTTTGTTTACTTTATAAATCTGGTGAAACATTTCCAAGAGAATAATTGTGATGTTGACATGTGTTTTTCCATGACAATTAATTGTTTTTAAATACGAGAAGTTTTTCTCGATAGGTTTCAGAAATTGAGAAATAAAATATCAACTTGAGCATTTATTAGAAATCTCTTAATATAACAGCAAAATTAAAACATCCTTTCTATAAAACTGATATTTGCAACTTTGGAGTCCAATTGCTTAGTATTTTTTTAAAAAAAGCAATTATAGAGATCGAAGTGTGAACGTCTTTGAGCTGATGAAGAAACACTGGAGGAAAACAAATGGGGTTTGCTGACACCACAAGTGGTTTTCTTTAAAAGACCAGGAGAATAAAACTATGTTGATTTTTAAATCACATTGAATAGTTATCTTGATACACACAATCTACCGAAGAAATTTATATTTGTTCTTCCTTCCTAATTTGGATCTAAATATTAATCTACATATGATACAAAAATTTCAACCATGAACTTTATCAAGAATAAAAGTCGTTTTATTAATGAGAGCTTGGAATTATACTTAAATTTTTTCAATTTTACATATCCAAGAAATCGTTTGACATTTTGTAAATCGATTTTTCACATTAGTGTTTGTCATTAATAAGATTTAAATTTTTGGATACTTTACTATTTCATTTTATTAGCAAATAGTATTATTGTTTACTATTGTATATAAGCATATAAATTAATTCTAATAATTACATACATCATACACTGAAGCGTAGCGTAGAACAATCTCGTCTTATTTACAGTAAAAACCTTTTATTATGTTGCCAAACGATTTTTTAAGAAAAGAAAATTTTAATTCACACAGTTTTATGTCATATAGTTTGTAGTATTTTTGCAAAACGACTCTATAAAAAAAGAAACTGTAAACCACAAGTCTAATGTCATGGAGTTTGTATATTATTCTCTAAATCCTTTCTATTCAGTTCTACCTCCAGAGGTATGATCAGTTGGACAAATGTAGATATTTACCTACCGTTCACCTTTAGTATACATGCTCTTGGTCTTCACTCAAGACGTTCAATGATGTTAAGAATGTGTCTGCTTTCCCACATGTGTTTTGATTTGATTTCTTCTTGATCAACACAAGATCTCCGATGCTTACATTGGCAAATTCCTCAACATTCCATACCTCATGGAAAAAAATCGTAACTGAAGCAAATATTCCTTCCACCATTTCATCCAGAACTTATTTAACACGACTTGTTGCAGTTTATAAAGCTTTATTAGTTTTCATCCCTTATTCTATATGAGTGGAAGAAGTGTAAATTTTTTCCAATAAAAAAATTTGAAGGTGTCAATACATCAAGGAATTCTCATCTTCTTTACTTATAAGAGGTCTGTCATTTAAAGCGACTTCAATTCTTGTCAGAGCTGTTGATAGCTGCTCTTCTTCTAATAGTGTGAGGCCAAACATTTTATAGGTAGGCTTTGTAAGCGTGTGGCAAGATTCTAAATTGTCATTTGGCATCACCATAACTTGTGATGAGGCGTCGAAGACAATTCTTCACTTTATATTACCTTTGCTGCTTCTTTTTCACTGTATGATGTGGCAGATAATAAACGGTGTTTTCAGTTTCTTCTGTAGATAAGTAAGCTTCAAAATGCCTTTGTTGAATGTGATGCATTTTTCGAACTGCTTCTTCAGAGATTCATTTAACTTTAATCATTTTGAAGTGATTGAAATCAATTCTCAGGAGAAGTTTTGTTTGTTAGTAATGTTGAGACTATAGGTTTCCATGGTAATGACACAACTCTGCGATTATCAAGTAATTTAAATGAGTCATAGAAGCTCTTTAAAATAGTCTTCCACTGATTGAATCTTGTCAATATAATTTACAGTAGCTACGTTTTAAATTGTTACTTCAGAATCAATTCAAAATAGGAAGGAGCCAATGAAATAAATTCTGACGAATAACTGGAGCTTTAGAGTTCAATACTTGCTATTAGAAATCAGCACTAATCAAAAGTTGTATAGATAAGTTTTATAAATTATGCTAAGGGTCAGCAAGTTCTATTTCTATTTCAAGAATGCGAGCTGTGACATATCTGTTTGAGCAGAAGGATATGAGGCGTATTCATTGGAGATTTCAAATGCCTCAATATTAACTGAAGACTCCTTCCAAATACTCAATAGCTTAATCGTCACATTTTGGGAACATTTGCTGTAGACTCAAATACATGCCTTTCCAATGATTTTCTGGAAATAACTGTTAATTTCAAACAATCAACAAGATCATAATGAATAAAACAAAACTGGCTATTTCCATTTAGAATACAATGGGTAAATTTTGTAGCACCATTTGGGCCAGTTATAAAAACTCTTGTAATTTGTAAATGCACAGTGTTGGGTGTAGCAATATCAATCTTGTGAGTTGACGTAGTACCTGCATTACGCATAATGTTGAAACAATATGCTTTATATGCTCGCCTTCCTGTAAGATGTATCTGCTCATGACAACTCACTGTCACCAACTGTTAGCCTGGAGTAGGGAACATATAATGTGGATGCCGTCAAGTGGGTTAAGGTTATGTTTTTCAACCAGATAATAGCAAGTTTAATTCAGTTGGACGCTCATATAGAGAACACCAGGTACCCAGTATTAACAAGATAACGTCTTTAAGGATGAACGTTCTCTAAGTGGTGCAGAAGTGCTATCTTAGGGAGGTATTACTCTGGGTTACCAGGTCAGATCTACATTTTCAAATCATGACCATTCTAAATTTATGGGAAAATCATTCTGGAAATGAACGAGAAAATGGTACAGAAGCACCATTCTTGGAAGAACTATATGATCAAGGAGTTTGTGCTGCACGTCTTATAAATATTCGATATCACGAGGGACTTATTTCCACTCAACATGTTGTCTTAACTTTTCAAACACGAGTATTACCAAAATCCATAAAAGCAGGTTAAAATTATCGCCAATTTCGTTCATACATTCCTAACACTCTTAGGTGTTTTAAATGTCAGAGATAGGGTCACTCTCAATAAGCATGTTGGATTACTTATCCAACATGCTTATTGAGAGTCATTATTATCTCAATAAGCATGTTGATTGTGGAAAATATTCACAGTCTGGTTATGTAACTACTGCTTGTACTTCAGAAATTTTTAAGTGTTGTACCTGTTCTGGTGCACATGCTGTATTTTCCAAATCTTTCCCTATATGGGTCTTTGAGAAAAGTAATTGTAACCAAGATAAATCAAAATATTACTTTCCTGGCAACAAGACAAATAGTAAAAAACAGAACATCAAAAACTGGCGTTTCCTATTTTCCTACTTTGCAAACAAATTCAAAAATAAACATTAATCCAACAAAGAAGAGTAGAGTTTATCAATATTTACTCCACTTTCAACTTTGACATCTAAATCCACTTTACCACCTAAGTAGTAGTAGCCCTCCCCTGGGGAACACAATAGAAGGGGGCGTGTCACCTGTCAATCAAAGGGGGTGTGTTCGGTGAAACGGCAGGAGGATGTGTGACGTGACAAGATGGCGATGTGATTGTACCGCGTGGTTTTTGTTTAGAGTTGAGTTGAGTAGTAGGGTTTCTTCTGTTTTTAAAAATTATTTAGACTTTGTTCGGTAAAACGGCAAGAGGAGTGTGACGTCACAAGATGGCGATGTGGTTGTACCGCGTGGTTTAGGATTCGAGTTGAGTTGAGTTGTAGGGTTTCTTCTGTTTTTAAAAATTATTTAGACTTTGTTCGGTAAAACGGCAAGAGGAGTGTGACGTCACAAGATGGCGATGTGGTTGTACCGCGTGGTTTAGGATTCGAGTTGAGTTGAGTTGTAGGGTTTCTTCTGTTTTTAAAAATTTTTTAGATTTTGTGTTAATGAATTTAAGTTGAGTCATAGACATGTTTTTAAAAATGATTTCTTTCGAGAGAATCAAGAAACTACCGAGTGGCAACGGCATTTTTTTCTTGAAAAAATGTGGTGCCATCTACTGAGTGAATCAAAAAATTCTTTTTTTGGAAATATTATTTGTGATTTATTACAAATAATAATAATATATTATTATTATTTGTGCCGAATCGCAAATTATAAATTTACTGTAATTAAAAATATTATTAGGCATTTAATTAATCTATACATCAGCAATAAAGGAAACACAACATTTTTATAAAAAATACATATATATAAGAATTTTAAAATTTTCTTTCTGAGGATTCGAACTCACAACGCTAAAACTGGAATAATGAGATAGTAGTTAGGTGTTTAAACCACTATCCCATTATTCCATGCTCAGGCTACGATACATAGCATTGAATAGATAAAATAATGACAGATGCTTGGAGTACATGTCTTTAAGATTTCCGACGATGGGTATAAGAATTGTGTGGTGAGGGATGGCAACAGTAAGAAGATTGATAAATCGTGATGGATCGAGTAGGGGACAGTAACAATACTGGGGGGTTGGGCAAGCGAGGGTGTGAAGAAACAGGGTGTAGCATGTTTTGGGCCAGGTTGGTCACTGACTATGGTGTTGAGAAGTACTGCAACTGAAACGAGTTTTATGATTGGGTATTGATTTTTAGTAGGCATGGAATGGCAATTGGTAAGGTACTATGTATAAAAGGCGTAATTTTTTCTAGACATCTTTACTTGTCTTAGAAGTTAGAGATAGTTTACTTAGAAGTTGGAGATATTTTATTCTGTCCGTTTATTTAGCGTATTTGCCTGCCTTTGCCCTATTGACATTGGATATGGATTCTGCGAACCCTATATCAAATCAAGTAAGTCAATGATTTATTTTTCTTGTTTTAGCTTATATATTTTATTTTATATTCTATAGTGTGAATTTTATAAGAACATGTTTAATGTGGTAACGTTTTCTTTTTCCCAATTTACAAAATTGTTTTTCACTTAAGAGTATTAATTTATGTTTAAAATTGGACCCACGTGTATTTTTTTTGGGATTATCATTTCAATATGCCATTTACTTACTTTATTATGTATCGATTTTTTTAGAAACACATTAAATGTTAAAAATAATGTCTTTTATTTAAAATAAATGAATATTTTTTATGAAGTGTATGCATATATATTTTAAAATACGACCCACGTGAGTTGAAGAGAATGCATATGATTCAAATCTTTTATTATTATTTTTACTTATTGTATGATTATTATTCTTTTTTTAATAGGATTCGAATCGTGATGTAATTGATATAAATTCTTTCAGTGACTTTTCTAATGATGATGACATTGAAGTAAGACTCTATTTTTGATTAAATTTTTTTCTTCAAATTTATTATGTAATGATCTAAAAAGCTGAATTTCATTCTTTTTTTAAGGTTCTTAGTGAAACGTCTCAAATTTTTTTGGAGAATCCGATCTCAAATGATGAAATTGCTTCTTTAAATGAAGTTGAAGAAAATGTATGCCTTATTTATTTAAACATATGCAAAATTTCAAACATAAATTTATTTGTTTGTAAATTATTATTTGTTAAAATTAACTATTTTACAGGCCAATACTTCTATATTTCCTGAAGATTACTGAACTCCAGCTAATACTGAGATATCAGATGTAAATATTAATTAAGTTAATGTTATATATTTTATTATTTATCACATGTGTCTAGAACAAAGACATTTTTTCTTTTCAGATTCTTAGCGAATCGTCTCAAATTTTTTTGGAAAATCCTCTTTCAAATAGTATTCAAATTCAGACTGGAAATGGAGTAAGCAATGATAATATTTCCTGTTAAAAATAGTTCAATTTCTATTTTTGCCGATGAGATAACTTTTTATTTCTTTTTAGAGGACTAATGGAATGAACTCGTCCACTGATTATTGGAGCACACTAGAATCTGGTGTAAATAATAATAGTGATTATAACGACGTAAGTTTTGCTTAATTAACGCATTGTTTTAAAAAGTAAAAATATATGCTGAGATATATGTCTATTAAAAGAGTTTTCATTTTTAGCTTGACTCAGCTGTTGTTCTAGTCGAAAGATGTCATAAGAGAAACAAAAAATATCAGTGTGAAGAAATAACTTTGCAAGCACTTATAGATCCTGATAGGCTGCCCCTGGAAGCTAGAAATTCCACTTTAGGTAATGCTGTCTCACTGGTTCAAAATCTTTTTCATACTATTATTCAACGAACAACTGCGGACTTAGTACAAACGGATCTCATACGTTTTCATTATTTCGGATCATCTTGATCGACCCATTTCAACAGAATTGATGCCTGTATCGGATGTAAATGTTGAAAATAATGTCAAGGGTGATGAAAGTCTTGCAATCAAAAAGATGAGATTCGTTTGGATGCAGGTTTCACTATTGATACCGTAATCATTCGTCGACCAAGAGGAGGTGGAGGGAAAAGGCACTGTAAAGTTTTAAACGTTGCGATCGATCGATTGAAAAAAAAATCTATTTTTTCAATAACTGCTGATGAGGATGGTGTTTGTTGTGCTAAAGCAATTTTACTTGCCATAGCGCTTAAAGAAAACCATCCAGATATCAGAGCCTTAAAACAAAAGAAATAACATCCTTACCAGAAGGGCAATGAAACTGCATGCTGATACAGGGATTCCCCCAGGGCCTTGCGGTTATGAAGAAATTTCCATATTTGAACGATATCTAAATGTACAAGTAATTGTTATTTCTACGCAAGAAATGAATATGGTAATTATTTGTTTTCGTAATTTCTAATAATATTTAAAAAAATAATACGTATTTAAGGTTATGTTCAGTTAGTATTTTAATGAGTATGTACAATTTATTTTTTGCAGGTAAGTTATAAAGGACCAAAACGTGATCGTCGTATATATATTTGGCTTCATGACGAACATTATGATGTAATTACATCTCCAAGTGGATTTTATGGATCGAAAAAATTTTGTGAAGAATGCTTGAGGCCATTCGACCACTTAGAAATGCATAATTGCAGCGGTGTATGTGACATTTGTCGGCAGTCGGGATGTGAAGATGGCATTCCTCAAAGATGCAATGATTGTCTTCGAAACACGCGATCGTTCGCATGCTTTGAAGAACACAAGAAAAAAGGAATTTGTGATAAAGTGTGCATCATTTTTTGTGATATGCATATTTTCTATGTGTTTCATTTCTTAAAAAAGCTTTTTTAAACTTTTTTTTCTTTTTTTTTAGATTTTCCAGTGCCCTAAATGCTGCAAAGTCATTTTGAAAAGAAAGTGTCGCATGGAGGACCATCGTTGTGGTGACATCTGGTGCCCAGGCTGCAAAAAAATTTTCCAACTCAAACCATAAATGTTTCCTGAAAAGAATTACTGCGAAATCTCCAAATGATTGCTTATTGTTTTTTGATTTTGAAACGGATCAATCATCTGGAGAACATGTTGTAAATTTCGTTGTTGCTCAGTACTTAAACGGAACTGAGCAAGTTTTTAGTGGTTATAACAGCCTGAATGAGTTTTGTACCTTTTTGTTTTCTGCAAAACATAAAGGGTACATTGCGATAGCCCATAACATGAAAGGGTTTGATGGGCAATTTTTACTACGGTGGCTATTGGAGCAAGGTCTCTGCCCAAATGTTATCCCATGCGGGTCCAAAATAATGAGCATTGAAGTACCCGCATTACAACTAAGAATCATTGATTCTTTTAATTTTTTGCCAATGCCATTGTCAAAGCTGCCTAAAACCTTTGGCTTAGACGAGTTAGCCAAAGGTTATTTTCCACATCTTTTCAACACGAGTGAGAATCAGAATTATATTGGTAAATTACCAGAGGCCAAATTTTTTCTCCAGATTCAATGTCTCCTTCAGAACGAAGGAAATTTTTTGATTGGTACATCAGTAGGAAAAATGAAATTTTTATATTCCGGGAAGAAATGTTGAAGTATTGTAGGTAAGTAATTATTTTTAAGGGTATTTTTTATTTCATTTATTATGTTCTATGAATTAAAATATGCTTCATGTATTTCTATAGATCAGATGTTGATATTTTGAGAAGATGTTGTGGAGAATTCCGAGAACAGTTCTTTGAAGTATCTGGTGTTGACCCCTTCACCTACATAACAATTGCATCTGCATGTATGGCAGTTTATCGGTCGCTGCACATACTACCTGATACCATAGCAATGGTTCCTGTCGGTGGTTACATAAATGGCATAACCTACAGTAGAGACAGTATTCGCTGGTTGGAATATGTTTCTTCCACCGAAAATGTAACTATATTACATGCATTAAACGGAAATGGGGAGCAAATAATTGGTGGCTATTCTGTGGATGGATATTGCCCAACAACGAATACAATTTACCAGTACCAGGTATATTGAAAAAAATTTTGAATATTTTGTAATAGTTATAAAAGTTATTTAAAAGTTATAAAAGATATTTAAAATGTTTTATTTTTTCATTTTTCATTTTAGGATGTTTTTATCACGGTTGCGCCCTTTGTTATTCCGATGATACTATTAATCCAATTACTGGTACCACCATGCTAAAACTGAGAGAAAAAACGGTAGAAATTATCTGCAATTTAAGACGAAAAGGATATCGTGTTGTAGAAATGTGGGAACACAATTTCAAAAAATTAATCGATGAAAATAAACAAATGTTTCCTGTCAATGAAATTGTTGACAGATTAAACCCTCGAGATGCTTTCTTCGGGGGGCGCACTAATGCGATAAAGTTATTCTTTGAGGGTCAAGCAAAATATATAGATTTTACTAGCTTGTCCCCTTGGGTAAATAAGTACTGCAACTACCCCATCGGTCATCCTGAAATAATTGTCCAAAATTTTCAGGATATTAATAATTACTTTGGCATCGTTAAATGCAAAGTAATTCCACCACGTCGCCTTTACTTACCAGTTTTGCCATACAGGTGTCAGGGAAAGTTGATGTTTCCTTTGTGTAGCAAATGTGCAGAATCATGTCAACAGTCAACTTGCCAACACAATGATGAAGAACGAGCTCTTGTTGGAACGTGGGTGACTGAAGAAGTAAAAAAAGCCATAGAAAAAGGTTATACAATTGCAAAGGTAATTTCAGTAATATTTATACATGTATCTCATAACATTTTTTAATGTTATTTCGATATTTTAATTAATTCCGTTTATTTTATTTAGATGTATGAGGTATATCATTTTTCATCATCATCTACAGAACTTTTCAAGTCGTATATAAACTTGTTTTTAAAAATAAAACAAGAAGCTTCAGGGTGGCCTCAAAATTGTGTATCCAATCAAGATAGAAAAGACTATATACAATCTTATTTAGAAAAAGAAAATATTGGGCTGGATGAATTATCTATTTCGGTAAATCCTGGAAGACGAAGTGTGGCGAAATTAGCTTTAAACAGTTTCTGGGGGAGGTATGTTGTTTTTCTTTCTTCAGAAATGAAATACTTTAAAAGAAAAAAATCTTATTTTGTTTTCGCTTTTAGATGGGGAATGAATCTTAACAAAACTCAACTAACATTTGTTTCATCCATACCACATTTTAATAAAATGCTTACAGATGACACGAAGAAGGTAATATTACATTTTAAATATTTGACATTGTTCTTGAAAAAAAAATTATTTAAATGTGAATAATTATGCTTTATTCAATATACGCAGATCAAAGATATATTCTTACCAACTCCGGAAATTGCCGCCTTTCAGTGGTGTAAAGATGCCAATTTTGTGGAACAGGATACCACCACAAATATATTCATAGCAGCTTTTACGACATGTTATGCTCGCCTGAAACTTTATGGTGAGTTAGAAAAACTTGGAGAAGCTGTGTTATATTTTGACACAGATTCCATTATTTATAAATCCAATGGATCCAACGACCCAAAACTAGGCAACTTTTTAGGGGAGTTTACTGATGAACTGAATGGGAAAATAATAACATCATTTGTTTCTGGTAAGAAAAAAATTATTTAAATGAAGTTTCGATTTGTATGTCTTTTGCATTTTTAAAGTTGTAAAATTTTGCTTATGTATTTTTTATTTATTTATTTTTTTATTTTTAAGGAGGCCCTAAGAATTATGCTTATAAACTGAATGATGGTTCTACTGTATGCAAAATAAGAGGATTTACCTTAAATTATCGAAATTCACTTGTTCTAAATTATGATACAGTAGAAGAACTAATTAAAAATTTCGATTTTGAAAGTACCGTTCCAATTACAAATCCCACAAAAATTACAAGAGATGCGAAAAGAAGAAGAGTTCTGAATAAAGAAGAAAAAAAATGTTATAGAATTGTTTATGACAAGCGGGTAATTCTTGATGATATGTCGACTCTACCATACGGTTACTAATTATTTAAAAAATGTTTATTTTTATTTAATTATTTTAACACTAATTTTTGCTTTGAAAATTTTTTCTGTTGTGTGTTTACTTGAAATAAAAATATTTTTGTTTCTTAAATTTGTGTGTGTGTGTGTAATGTTATTTGCTTTTAAAATGATTAAGTTAAACTCATTCAATTTTATAATTAAATTTTATTTATCTTGGAAATAATAGACTTTAATGTATATTAAATATTAAATAAAATTATTAAGAAATGTTTTTTTTTTCAGTAAACTAACATAAAAATTCATACTCAATTGAATATTGATTCATAAATTTAATCACATTAGTTTCTTTTAAGGTACTAAAAATTTTTTTTATACTTATTAACTTTATTTGATCAGTAAAGTATATTTCATAAAATATTAATTTTAAATTAAATGTATTCAATTTTTAAGCATTTGAAAAAAATTTCTTTGAATTACAATTAAAATTACAATATATATATATATATATATGTAAAATTAAAATAATATATACAAGTATATATACATGTAAATTATCTGTTTCTCGTCATTCACGATGGAGACTTTGAAGATGAAGCATCCTTTTACTATGTTAGTTGCAGGACCAACGGGTAGTGGTAAAACATATTTTGTGAAAGGTTTATTACAAAATAAAATGATTCTCCCCTTTCCAAAAACTATATTATGGTGCTATGGAGCGTACCAAAAACTCTATGAAAAGATGACTAATGTTAAATTTCATGAGGGAATACCTTCTAATATAAATCAAATTTCAGATGCTGTTATTATTATTGATGATTTAATGAGTGAATTAGGAAATGATTCCAAACTCACAAAACTATTCACAAAAGGTTCTCATCATCGAAACATTAGTGTTGTATTTATCATGCAAAATATTTTTCATAAAGGTAAGGAAATAAGAGAAATTTCTTTAAATTCGCATTACATAGTATTATTTAAAAATCCTCGTGACCGCTTGCAAGTAATGCATTTAGGAAGACAACTTTATCCGTCAAAAGTGAAATTTTTCAGGAAAGTTATGAAGATGCTACTTCTAAGCCTCACAGTTATTTACTAGTTGACCTTAAGAGTGATACAGACGATTCAATGCGTATACGTACTGGTATGTTTCCTGGAGATACATATTGGGTTTATCAACCACGTTAATTATTTTTCTTTTGTCGCAGCGTAAGAGGAATAGAGTATATTGTCTTGACGAAACTGTTAAAATCTGGATAGGTTTGGCAGTCCTGAAGCGGAATATTTCAGTCCAGGTGGCTATAAATACCCCCATTCACTCAAAGGAGTTTTCTTATTGTGCGCTTTCTAAAGTGATAGCATTTAATAATTTTTTACATTTACACGTATATATGTGTATATATAATAAGAATTAACATAGTAAGTCTCATTCGACTTTAAGATGTCAGTATGCACTGATCAAACATTAAAACTCCTTAAATCTCTTTTCTAAAAGTAAGAACCCGAGACCAATTCTTAAAAAGTGCTCGAATAGTGTCATCAAAACTTTGTGTGAGTGTGCAATCAATGTTTTACGTGGAAATATACCTCTGACCAAGAATAAAATAGCTCGTTTGTCTTTTCACAAGAAGAGTTTGCGAAAGCTTTCAGACAGGAAAACTCCACTTTATAAGAAGAGACAGTTGTTAATTCAGCGTGGTAACGGTTTTTCTTTCTGTCTTATTACCTGCAGCCATTTCAGTTATTAGTAGTCTCATTCATGGAATACAGTAAAGAAATTTATGCTGGTACCTGAGGACCAGTTTCATGTTTTAGATCAAATATCAGAACTTGATGAAAAAATGAAAAACATTCTCCAGCAACAGAATTTATCAGACAGTGAGAAAGCAACTTTATATTTGCAAACCTTACAGAAATACACCAATTTGACTGCTGAAAAATCTTTACCCCCAGAAACAAAGACTGCTTCAGAAGAAAATTCTCCCACTGAATCAAATGATTTAGATGAAGAAAAATTAGTTGGAAAAGAAATAGTGCCTAATATAAAGACTGAGAATGTTAGTTTAGAAGAAAAAACAATTTCTATAGCGCCACTTCGGTATAAAGGAATTGTGAAGGAAATGTTTCGTTTTCTTGAAGAACAGAACTCATTAAAATGGACTCCTGAGGGAACAATCATCTACAAAGACAATATAATTCCTAATAGTAATATAGTAACTCTTATCAACGATTTTTTGAGGAATAAGAAGAATGCACCTGTGGGCAGAAATATATTATTAAATGTGTTAAAAGAAGAAAATTTTCCTAAGCATTTGGATGTAAACAAAAAATTGTATAAAAACCATCATAAAATTATAAAACCTGTTATGTATGCACGTAGAAATCGTTGGATTAAACTATGAAAATATATGGTAATTTTGTTTGTCATTTTCTTGTTTGTTTCTTACAGGTTTCATTATATTAAATAATTATGTAGAGAAAAATGGTTTAAACAGATACTATTTACCAATTGGTTAATGAAAAAATAAAGAAATGTATTGAAAATAAACATATGCATGAAAGATTTTTTTTTCGTAAGTTTGAGTAAAAAAAAAAGAAAGAAATTTAAAATAATACAATTTCAAAATGAAAAATAACAAAAAAAAAAAAAAAAAAAAAAAAAAAAAAAAAAAGAGATAAAATTTAAAAGCAAAGAATGAAACACGTTTTCAAATTCATATTCAGTAAGTGCAGATAATTTTAATTTAAAACAATAATTAATTTTAAGAACTGAGAGTTTAAAGAAATTAAAATGTTTTAAAATTTTATTTTTGAATTTTAACTATAATTATTTTGGTTTAAAATAAAAAAATAATGACAGTAATTCAACACAATAAAATAAATTCAAACTCTGTTTATTTCTTAAAAGGCATTTTTACACCATATTTTTTCTTCACAAACTGAAACATACGAAAATCATTGTTTTTATTTTCACATAACATTTGAACTATGAAATACATTGAATTTCCTTGACAACGTTTGAATATAAAATAAATACAATAGGCTCCACATACATTTGAAGTAATGCTTTGGAAGGTCACTGAATTCCAAGATACGTATGAATACTGAGATACATAATCACGGAAATATGTTCCATAAAAATAAGGTGATTGTCCATATGAATCAAAAAAATTCCAAATTCTTATTTTCATCCACGTAGAAAGCTAGCCAATGTGATCCAGGCTCTGATGAATCATCTTTATTTACAATGACAGCCGATCGTTCAAAAGATAAGGAATCGCATCTGATGAGAATACACCTTGAAATGCTGATGCTGTCATTTTATCACGAGATAAAACTGATGTTATCTGACTACCATCCATTATTTAAATATTGAAGTCGAATAAAATATTTCTGGATTTGTTGATTTCAATCAAATTTTCGAATTCAGCAAATATTATAACACATACAGTATGCTCTACAGATTGTTTAAATTTTATTTCAAACGTAAATTACTATGTTTAATAAGATTTAGATGCTCTCCATCGCACAAATCGGGTGATAAGTCAAACGCAAAGAGTGTGTTCCCCTTAGCATATTCTTCCCTTGATATATATATCCCTCGATCTTGCCCCATTTTTCCTGCACCTGAAAACAGACTCTGATAGGCCCGAATAAAATTATTCTGTGTAAAATCAACTTCTATTGGATTATGAGGCATAGGTTGACCATCCACGTAAACTCCTATGTAATTCAGATTAAAATGCTGAAAATCATAGGGGGATTTCTTTAAAGTCCCGTGAAACGCTTCATTATCAATACATCCTATGATAATTTTTTCGGCATTTGTCCTGTAAACACATTATCTTGAACAAAAGACATGTTTCCTTTTGGTATAGAGTATACCTTATTCAATACTCTGTTAATGGGGTATTTTGCCAATTTTGATTCTAAAGCTTTGCTGTGTCCTAATATGACTCCGGGACTCACGCGAACTTTCCGTATAAATAAAGAAACGTAATCCAAAACAATTTTAAATCCATCAGTACCCATTAAGCAAAATTCAGGTTTACTTCTGAATGAGTTTAATTTTTAAATCCACTAGATTTAGTAAAAGTCTTTCTTGATGAAATATGTCACTGTGAATGCCGCCAATCATGTCCACAGATGCACTGTCTTTAAAGTAAGCAGATCTTTTATTGAATCCATCTTCCGAGTCTTTATAAAACAATTCCGCTGTAAGTTGAGAAGTTTTGCTGTCAAATCCATGATTTAATAATGTTTCGATATAAGATCGATAAGGATAAGTATTGCTAGAATCCGAAACAATTCGATCATTCAATGCAACATCTACTTGAGAAAACAGAGAGTGTAGAAACAAATTTACAGGTCCGATGTTATCATCCTTTCCTATGGGTGTGTTATCTTTTTTTAATATTTTAGCTTTGACATAAAGTTGAGTTTGACTGAGATCTATGTATTCTTCTCCTGAACCGCTGATATAGAATTCGACAGGACCTCCATCAAAAACATTAGATAACGGATGAAATTCTACCCATTGTCCACTTTGTATAGTTGTTTGAGTACCAGGTAAGTGAAAAAGTTCTAATTCAGACTTAACACATTCGGGAGAATTCTTTAAAAGAAACGCCATCATGGATCAAAAATATCACGTCTTTGCACTTTCCTTACCTTTGATGAAGTGATTTGTTTTTGCTTCTTACGTTTTCTTTTATAGCTTCCTCCTCCTATCATCGATTGTACTTTATCAAGTGCTTTCTGAGCTAATTTTTTCCCACTTTGCTTGGTTCTAGTTTTAACGGCTTCTTTGAAATTTTGACCTGATAATACATCAGAGGCAACACGGGAACTGGTAAGCAGTGCTTCTTTTCCAATCGCTTTTCCACTTTTTACTAAAAAAGGAAAAGCTGTTCTAAACAATCGGCGAAATATACCCCCTAGACCATAACCTTTTTGGAAAGATGTTCCTTGATAATGTGGTAAACCAGAACCTGCCTGACCCGCATAATGGTCTTCAAATTTTTTTAAACAACAAACATAGGGTATGCTCATCTTGACGTCCAATGATGAAATGTCACATAACCTGATGCGTGGCTGTATTTATAGAATTTGTCTGATTCTAAAATGCAATACAATTATTACTTTCCCACGTTCAAATGGTACAAGATCTCCTGAATTCAATCTAAGTTCCACATTGATAGTCTGAAATGATTGACGCAACAAAGGTAAGTAATGAGGTCTATCAAAATACTGACTAATTATTTCTCCATCTTTTCCTTCTACTTTAACAATTCTTAAAAGTGGTGCCTGGATGTCACCAACGATCTGTGGCGTTACAATATCAGTATAAACGTAAAAATGGGAATGAAACATGGGGGTCTGCTACAAATGGACTGTGTACAGTTCCCATAATAGTTCTGTTATCAAATCCTAGTAGTTGTCTCAACCCATCGTTAAAAGTGATCGAGAATCCGTCTTTTACTGTGATTTTAACTTTTTTTGTTGACTTGTTAAATCCTAAATATACTTTATCTTGAAACAAAATATCATTCATTGCTTTTAAAATATCAGTAATGTTTTCATAACTTCCGGGTGGTATAGTTTTCTTTACATTCCGAGTAACGTTTCCCTCTCGTATGCCAAATATGAACGAATTTCTCTTCTCATTTACATTAAACCATGAATGAGGATATATAATTTCTGCTAAGCCTACCTCCCATTCTCCATTCAAATTTATTGGTGTTGGTAATTGTGTTATAAAATTAGAAACTTTATTATCAGGAAAGTAACGCAGGGAGCTATCAGAGGGTAGTGTTACGTAGAATGACATGATTCAAACTGGAAAAGGGCTTGATGAGATAGTCTATTTATACCATTTTCACATCGTTTACCCAAGCGTTAAATTTTTCAGGATATCCTAAAAATTTCACGAAATATTCTGTGACACCAGCATTTTTTCTCTTTTTGATTACCTTTTCTACTGGGTAATAACCAGAATCTGTTACCTTTTGCATTTCTTCAGCATAAAATGTGCCTTTAATATCATCTTTATTTAAATCTTTAATCTTATACACATTGGGATTTCGGGAAATAATTTCATCTACTACAAAAAGTTCACGTGTCCAGTTATTTTCATATCCTTTTTCAAAGTGAAGTTTAGATTTGATGATGCGTACAACATCTCCCTTTTTGAAGGAATATGTCTGATTCTTAGTTGAGGGTATATTACCATATAAATTATTCCATACTTGTGATTGATTATCAACGTTTACAGATGAAGGCTCCATTTTGATACTGCGATGTCTGGTATGGTTGTAACTGTGTATTAATTTATCGATCACGTCAATATATTTACGAGTATTGAATTCGGTAAAATATTTCCACATTTTCGTTTTCAAACTTCTATTAAATCTCTCAACCACACTAGCTTTTGTTTGATTATGTGTAGTAAAGAAATGAATATTTAGTTTTTTGAAATAATTTTGTACTAATTTATTTGTAAATTCAGAGCCAGCATCACATTGAATAGAATCTGGACGCCGAAGCTTAAATATTTTTTTAAAAGCTTTAAGAATGCTTGCACTTTTCTTTTGCTTAAGTGGAATTGCCCATGCAAATTTAGAAACATCAATGCATGTCAATAAAAATTTGTATCCTCTATTAAACTTTGCTAATGACTGTAAATCAACAAGATCCGCTTGAAATTGTTCATCTATACCACCAACAATCACTCGATTTCGTTTAAATTTATGTTTAACAGGTTTGTGTAAAGTATAAGAATCTTTAGTTTGTAACCATTTTTTAATATCTGACTTTTTCACTTTTCTTTTTAAAGAATGATAAATTGCATCTAGTCCACCGAAACTACCAGGGTGATCAGGATTTTTATATGTTAAAGATAATAGATTTTCCATTAGTAAATGAAAAGAAAAATAACATTTCAAGTACATCAAAATAATTACATTTGAGTTAGTATTAAATTTAGCATTGTAAAAGTCGACTTGTCTATGCAATATTCAGAATAGGAATGACAAAATTATATGGAGTCAAAAGAATTTATTACTTAATTTATTTACATATTTAGATTACAAAATTCATTTTTAGCAAACAATATTAATTTATCTAATTTTACACTGTTTAAAAAATGTTCATTCATAAAATCAATCAATAGTAATTGATGAGGAGGTACTTTTTTATCTTTCAACTCTTTCTCAAAATCGAGGATAATACTTACCATGTTTAAATTCATACAAGCCTTGTTAAAATCCTCAATATATATGGCATCTTCCAATTCTGGTTCTTCGTCTCGGGGCAAAGGCAAAGATAGGTTTTTCTTCTGAATAATGTGTCTGTGCAATACGTCCCGTAGAATGGAATTCATGTCTCTCTCAGCAGATTTGTATTCTTCTTGTTTGGGCCTCTCTTTTTGAATAGTACATTGGCTCACAAGTTTAAAAACTTGCTTAAAGTTCACAGCTCGGTAATTCAGAGTGATGAAACTGGTAAAAACAGATTCTTTAACTTCTTTCATTTTTTCCCATTGAGCAGAATTTAGGTCTACCGTAGACTTGTAAATTCGCCCACTTCTACATGTATAATTGTGAGTGATAGTGAAATCGTTCACTTCATTCATTATACAATATAAATCGGATTCTTTCAAAGGATACAGTCCTTCCAATTGTAAGTTTAAAGATACTATTTCAAACACGCTATTTGGCACATCTGAAGAGCACAAAACACGAAATTGTTCAGGATGCAATGTAATACCGTCCGTTGAAGGATAGTATGTCTGGCCATATTTTCTGTATTTCCTGATGTGAATAGTCACTTTTTTTCTAAATACACTCAAGGTAACAAACACATTGTCTCCCAAAGGATATATATGTTCAGGAATAGTGTCCTCATGGAAAGAACCAGTACTCTTCTGACTCTGAAAAAAATATAAAAAAAATAAGCGAACATAATATTTAAAATGTAAATAAAATACTACAATTTATATTATTAGATTATTATAAGATTCAAAAAATTCTACTTACATTGAATTCGTCAAACTTTCTTCAAATTCATGTCTCCGGTAGAAAGCTGTGCCATCTTTTCAAAATATTAGCTTAAATATTCAGTAATATAGTCTAAAAATATTTAGAATACAAAGAAATAAAGTACAAAGATTTGATTTAGAGCAATGTTTAATATCTCATAAAAGTGGCCTCTTATTTCAATGTTAGCGATCTGTGAACCAATTCAGTAAATCAAGAATTCTTCCAACAATGTGAAATGAAAGAAAGTAAATATGTTTTTAGTGATTTCTGTTGCCAATTTTGGTATCATAAAGTGCACGGACCAATCATAAAACTCGTTTCAGTTGCAGTACTTCTCAACTCCGTGGCCAGTGACTAACCTGCCCCAAAACACGCTTCATCCTGTTTCTTCACACCCTCGCTTGCCCAACCCCCCAGTATTGTTACTGTCCCCTCCTCGATTCATCACGACTTATCAATCTTCTTACTGTTGCCATCCCTCACCACACAACTCTTATACCCATCGTGGGAAATCTTAAAGACATGTACTCCATTCCTCTGTCATTATTTTATCTATTCAATGCTATGTATCGTAGCCTGAGCATGGAATAATGGGATAGTGGTTTAAACACCTAACTACTATCTCATTATTCCAGTTTTAGCGTTGTGAGTTCGAATTCTCAGAAAGAAAATTTTAAAATTCTTATATATATGTATTTTTTATAAAAATGTTGTGTTTCCTTTATTGCTGATGTATAGATTAATTAAATGCCTAATAATATTTTTAATTACAGTAAATTTATAATTTGCGATTCGGCACAAATAATAATAATATATTATTATTATTTGTAATAAATCACAAATAATATTTCCAAAAAAAGAATTTTTTGATTCACTCAGTAGATGGCACCACATTTTTTCAAGAAAAAAATGCCGTTGCCACTCGGTAGTTTCTTGATTCTCTCGAAAGAAATCATTTTTAAAAACATGTCTATGACTCAACTTAAATTCATTAACACAAAATCTAAAAAATTTTTAAAAACAGAAGAAACCCTACAACTCAACTCAACTCGAATCCTAAACCACGCGGTACAACCACATCGCCATCTTGTGACGTCACACTCCTCTTGCCGTTTTACTGAACAAAGTCTAAATAATTTTTAAAAACAGAAGAAACCCTACAACTCAACTCAACTCGAATCCTAAACCACGCGGTACAACCACATCGCCATCTTGTGACGTCACACTCCTCTTGCCGTTTTACCGAACAAAGTCTAAATAATTTTTAAAAACAGAAGGAAACCTACTACTCAACTCAACTCTAAACAAAAACCACGCGGTACAATCACATCGCCATCTTGTCACGTCACACATCCTCCTGCCGTTTCACCGAACACACCCCCTTTGATTGACAGGTGACACGCCCCCTTCTATTGTGTTCCCCAGGGGAGGGCTACTACTACTCACCTACTTCTAATAGCACAAAGAAATCTACTTTAACTACCAATAAATCTAAGATTGATGATACAAAATTTAAAAAACCAAAATCTTGGGAAAAAAGTTTAAAAGTACAATTGACATATCCTCTTCTGAAACAGATATGGAAATGGATTCCTCCTCTACAACTCAGAATTTAGAAATCAAAATTTAGAAAAGACAAGCACAAAAACAATTAAATAAACCTGCTCTGAATGACATTAATTTCACGAACTGTAGTGGTTCTTAGAAAACACACACACATAGGAAGTTTTTTTATATAACATTTATCAGTCTCATCTCTTTGACTTTCATGAGTTTGTATTAGTATATTATTTTTCTGGGACATTCATCTGAACATCTTCAAACATTAATTCTTAAACAATGTTTTACTCAAGCACTTAACTTTATTAAACTGTATTTTGTTTTCGGCGCAGCTTATTCAATATAAGGATCTTGCACCAGTAAAATAAAAAAATGGACTGCATTTCTCCGTATGAGAGATATACGATGTATTAACCATCATACCAATAACGTAGTGTTCATTTGTCGTAGGCGATAGGGGGTGTAAGTGCTTCAGGATACTAAAATCGTGATATACATGGTGTCGTATATGCAATGTCTCTTTTGTTTTTTCTCGTTTGTTTCGTTTCTGCACCTTTATTTGCTACTTCCGGCATTATCATTAATTTATAGATACATGTGTTAACTTTCACAGGTATTTTTTTTTCAAAAAACTTAAATTATTGAATTATGAATTACAAAAATTATTTTTAAAATCTAAAGAAAATGAGCTGATAGATGTATAATTTAAATTATTTTCAATTCAAGAGTTTTTGGTCTTCTTTCTCATTTTATGTACGGATGTTTTTAGTGATTTGTAACTTTTACCTGGGCTTGACCTATTGAATTTCCTTCTGTTTGCAGCAAATGGCTCATCGCAATAAATTACCCAGGACAAACAATTAGTATATAGATTATATTTAAAACATTTTGGCTTTGAGAAACTCGCAATATACTTGAAATACTATTACAAATATCGTGGTTTTATTTAACATACATTACCATATTTACACACACACATTACCAGTATTTATTTACTTATATCACCATAAATGCATATAATTTTATATTGGTGTTAAACCAAAGATGTGTGTGTTGTAAGTTATTTTTATTTTAAATGCTTTAAATCTCATATTATTTTAAAAGTACATTATTCATTAGAGAAATATAAAAATCCACATAACTATATAAATTGGGAAATTAAAGACAGGAATTAAGGATTATATTTATTTAGTTACGCTTCTGAATAATTTTTTAGTTTCAATTGAGTTAATTATTATAACAATTCAAACATGTAGGAAACTGATTCATGTTCCAATTTTTATTTTCTATAAGCTAATATTTAAACATTTAAAAAAGTAGAAATATAATTGCTTATCATATGCACTTATTTAATTATATTGTATTTTTTATAATTTATTGCGTTGTGAATTTCCTGATTATCTTTGGTTACATACTTTAGTAACAATAGATTGAAATGATTACTTTTCTCAAATAATAACGAACATCTAGGAAATTGATTCATGTTCCAATTTTTACTTATTTTCTATAAGCTAACATTTAAGCATTTAAATAATTAGAAATATAATTGGTTATCATATGCACTTATTTAATTATATTGTATTTTTTTTATGTAATTTATTGTGTTGTGAATTTCCTGATTATCTTTGGTTATATACCTTAGTAACAATAGATTGAAATGATTACTTTTCCCAAATAATAACGAACATGTAGGAAACTGATTCATGTTCCAATTTTTACTTTTTTTCTTTCTATTATTAGTATAAGCTAACATTTAAACATTTAAAAAATTAGAAATATAATTGCTTATCATATGCACTTATTTAATTATATTGTATTTTTTATAATTTATTGTGTTGTGAATTTCCTGATTATCTTTGGTTATATACTTTAGTAACAATAGATTGAAATGATTACTTTTCTCAAATAATAACGAACATGTAGGAAACTGATTCATGTTCCAATTTTTACTTATTTTCTATAAGCTAACATTTAAACATTTAAGAAATTAGAAATATAATTGCTTACAATATGCACTTATTTAATTATATTGTATTTTTTTATAATTTATTGTGTTGTGAATTTCCTGATTATCTTTGGTTATATACCTTAGTAACAATAGATTGAAATGATTACTTTTCCCAAATAATAACGAACATGTAGGAAACTGATTCATGTTCCAATTTTTACTTTTTTTCTTTCTATTATTAGTATAAGCTAACATTTAAACATTTAAAAAATTAGAAATATAATTGCTTATCATATGCACTTATTTAATTATATTGTATTTTTTTATATAATTTATTGTGTTGTGAATTTCCTGATTATCTTTGGTTATATACTTTAGTAACAATAGATTGAAATGATTACTTTTCTCAAATAATAATGAACATGTAGGAAACTGATTCACGTTCCAATTTTTATTTATTTTCTATAAGCTAATATTTAAACATCTAAAAAAGTAGAAATATAATTGCTTATCATATGCACTTATTTAATTATATTGTATTTTTTTATATAATTTATTGTGTTGTGAATTTCGTGATTATCTTTGGTTATATACTTTAGTAACAATAGATTGAAATGATTACTTTTCTCAAATAATAAAAATGATCAAAATGTTTATTTAAGAACATCAGTTATTATAATGTGTCCTATATATTCATTGATTAGTATTTATTACACGCAACTTTTCACAATTTTATGTGAACAGATCTATTCGAATGAAATACAAAAATTAAAATTTTGAGTATATATATACTGACCTAATATTAGATACTGTGATTTTTTTAGCATTTCAAGTAATGTATTAGGTGTTACAATCAATTTCAAACTATGCAGCTTATTAATAAATAGAAATTATTATGTTAATATTATATTAAAAAATAGTTAAACTTGTTTTATGATAAAGTAAGATGAAATATAAAATAAAGTTTTGAAAATTCAAAACATAAAAAAGTCTCCTTAAAATTTCTATTGAATATTAATACAATATGATGTCATTTAACAAATTCATTTGAATTGCCTAATGTGTGTAAAAATCCTGCTCATAAATAATACTGACAACATGATAAAGAATTATGGATTTTTAAAAAAATATAAATTAAAAATTAAAATCGCAATTATTCATGCAAATTTTCAATTTATTAAATCCTAAATACAATTTCTCTTTAAAGAAAGCTGAGTAAAATAATTAGTGTAATATTTCACTATTTAATTTGTAGATTATCATCATTATTTCTGAGAAGAAGCACAGATGCTGTATAATAAAGGATACTAAATTCTGAGTTTGGTGATTTTTTGGCGGATTTTCTTATGTATCTGGCAATCTAGTTTTTATTGCGTCATAGATATAGAGACCTATAAGAATTATGCTGAAAATTTTATTTTTGTAACCTTAGTATATACGTCCTTGGCACGTCACAATACGTCATCTTGGCAACATTTCTTCATCGCCAAAAAAATTCAGAATTTTTCATCCTGGATTATACGGTCCCTGTGACACGAGAAAAATAATGGTCACTAATTAAATGCGACAAGATTTTATTTTTCTCATAGGTACTTTGCTTTGAACAAGAAAATAGTAATAAAAATACAACTCTTGATGCTGGAATTCATTGCACACACGTTAAAAATTTTGTATCAATGGTGTAAGTTTTTGTTTCATTGTATTATCATTTTCAAATGTATTTATGTTTGAAAAACCATAAGAAGTGTGAGTGTATTTATGAAACTGGTGTAAAGTACATTAAGCAATTATTCAAAAAATTATCTAGGGCGATACCTTAAAATTCTGAAAATTTCATTTCTCAATTACATTGTAAAACACTATTTATCTGAAAAATTTCATTACAGGCACTTTTTAAAGTAAAAATAAAATTTTGCTGAAAAAAGAGCGAAATTTCTGAACGTTTAAGCTATTATAATTGTTAATTTATTTTTTTGATACCTAAATAATCAAGCTAATAGAATGAAACAATCAACAAATTAATTGATGGAACATATTTTTCAATAAGCAACTTTTGAACTTTAATAGAATAGATACCATTTGTGTATACATTACGTTAAATGAAATGCGAGCGAAAAACTCTTGATTTTATATATTAACAAAGCCAATAATTTAAGCTGCAGCTGAAGTAATGCGTACCTTCATGATTTTTGAAGTTAAGCAATGGCATTTATATTAAAAATTAGTGCCTTCAGATTAAATAATACAATAAAAAGAAATACATTGTTAGTAGGCACAGATGCCGTATAATTCAGAATTTCTTTGGCGATGAAGAAATGTTGCCAAGATGACGTATTGTCACATACGTTCTGACGTAAATACTAGGGCTGCGAAAATTGAGTTTTGTGCATAATTTTATAGGTCTCCATATCTATAACGTAATAAAAACCAGGTTACCATATACATAAGAAAATCCGCCAAAAAATCACCAAACTCAGAATTTGGCATCCTGGATTATACGGCATCTGTGCCGTTAGTACATGTGTACTTATACTAAAAATGTATTTCTTTCACAATGAAAAGTCTAAAAAAAAATTAGGATATTTCATGTATGTGACGTTTAAAATAAAATGCATTGTATTTCATAAGAGAAAATAAACCGTAACACACACACACACACACACACACACACACACACACACACACACACACACACACACACACACACACACACACACACACACACACAATAGAAACATTATAATTTGAATTTATATGTTATGCTATAAAAAGAATGAAAGCAAAATTTTTGTTTGAGATTCTTTATCAAATCTACAATTTTGACTGAATTGAAATATGTTTTTGTGGCTTATTGCAAGTCATACAGGAATAATCATATTTTCATTTCACAAAATTTAAAATTTATTTATTTAATAATAGTAATTAAATAATATCAAATTAGCTAAAAGTGAAATTTTTTTTGCTATTCTCAACATAATTTTAACTTTTGGTATAATCGTAGGATATTTTATTCAAAGCAAAGGTTTTGCATTTATATATATATATATATATATATATATATTTCAAAAAAAAATTTTATTATAAAACTTTTATTCAAATAAAAACTTTACATTAGAAAAAAATATTTCAACTGCTGTTTTTTTTTAAAGCAAAATTGATGAATAGTAATAGATGTGTTTACTTGGGCATATAATTATATGGGATTGGTTGGATGTGAGTTAATTCCTCAAACTATCTTGCATGATTAAAATTTTTTTGAAAGCGAGGTGCCTATTTATAGATATCCAAATAAAGGAAATTATTTCGCTAGTATAAATATTTTACTTATTAAAAATTTTAGGATATTAGTTTGCTACTTAATATTATGTAACATATTGTGAGAGCTGATATTTTTGTCGATCGAAACTGATATATATGTCCAATAGCTATGTAATTTAGCATCATGTTCAAGTGACGATATCGACATCTGAGCTAGTGCTATACTGTCTACATCTTGTCACACTTACTGAGGACCGTTGAATCTTATCGAATTCTTAGTATGTATTAACTTTATCAACGTGATGGTCTTTAACTCGATTAGATATCAGATCCGTTATTTTCTCTACTATACAAAAAATAGCTCATACTTTGAAATTAAATCGACATGCATTTAAACTTATTGCATTAGTTTTAAGCTGATCGTCTTTGTTAAGAAAGCCATTATACACATTTATTAACCATATTTATATTTAAACTGTAATCTTGAACCACTCTTATACAACCATGTTGAGATATGAGCTGTAAATCTCTACTTTCATCTCTTTCAGCTTCACATCGACAGAAAATATTGTATCCTTGGAATATTTAACGTGCGACGTTCCTTCAATATGATGCTCTTCGTCTGAATACGGTATCCAACTATTGAGTTTCCAGATACCAGAATGTCACTGTTCCTTACTAGAACTCTCTACTCTGTAGTCAAAAATAGAAACAAAATAAAAAATACTAATATTATACAAATGAAGTACTAAGAAAAATTAATATATATATCACAGAATAAGTATCATATCACATGAAATATTTCTCAAACACTACACGATAGTTAATTATATTGAAATCCCAGGAAAGAAGATTGGTTTGAAGCATATTGTTGTCCGAATATGCCTACGTGTGTTTTCTTAAGATTTCATATCTTACATTAAACATTTGTTTATTGTGCTTGGAGAGGATTTTCTTTTGAGGAAACATTATGATTTCGAAATTAACAGACCGTATTGCAGTTGAATAAATTTAGAAAAATCAGCTTTGATAAATGTTTAGTAATGTATTACCTGAGAAAAAAAAAGATTTGTTGATGCAATGGAGAGGGTAAAAATAAAAATCCAAGCGTCATTTCACAGCAATGCATTGCTTATTTATTTAAATTATATACTTTTTAAGTAGATATTCATCCTTAATGATATGCATTATATGCTAAAATTAAAATTTAATGCAATACTAAACAATAAATTAAAATATATGTCTGATAAAATATTAAACGAATAACTTTTAATAGCTAAATTCAAAATTTTTAAATTTTTTTTTTCATGTTATTGTAGATTAGGCTGCATCAAACATATATGCTTTCATATTACAGAGTTCTTTATGTAATTTGAATGCGCAATCTTAATGCCCAAATTTATGAAGAATATATAACTATTCATTCACACCCATTTATGGAATTTCTCTTTCATTATTTAAATGTCACCATCGGTTAAATATCATTTGGCATTGTAAAATGAACGCCAAATGAGGAAAATGTGGGTACGGCAACCCTTGGACTGAGATACGTCAGATGCGCGGGAAAATGGTTTCGCTGACGTCATGAGCGCCGCTCTTGTTTCGTTGTTTATTTCATCAGCCTTTTCCAAAGGTCATCGGTTATTAGGTCAATCGCTGGGCAGTCCCGAATTAGAGCCATTTTTAGTTACTGGGTCCCTGATTTTAATAAAGAATTTTCATCTTTCTATTGAAATATTACTAATTTTCTTATTTCAAAATTCATCTTTGCGCTTTAACATCTTGCAATGTGCAGCTTATTTTTTAGCGCTGCACAAACAAGATTTGAATTTTGAAATAATGCTATCGACATTTTCAAAAACTGCATACGGGAAAACAAACTACTGCATATTAAAAATACTTAATTATAAAATTCGTTTTTGAGTAAAAGAATGCAATAGAAATTGTTTACATCTTATTTTGTAAAATGTTAAATATTTTATTTGACAGAGTTAAAAATTGAATTAATATTATTTGCAAATTTATGAATTTAAAAAATGGTGTTATGCAGTTTCGGAACAAATAAAAATCTCTTGCAAGTAGAAATTGATTAAATTAGTTTTTTTTAAAGAGAGTTAAATATAAAATAGGTTCTTTAAATAATTGAAAAAAATGTAAAATCACATTTTCTGAAATATAATTTTTCACTTTTGAAATTAGACACTTTGGAATAGTCGGAGCAAACTTTGAAATTTTATCTTTCTGCATGTGCATCTGTCGTTGTGGATGCTTGAGAATTTTCCGAGTTTACTCGCTTTTGGCATAAATAATAAAATCCAAAATTATTATTCATAAAAGAGACTCATTCTTTCCTATGTAAAATACTAAATATTATTTATGTTGACAGCTATATGAAGCACAGCAAACATTAAATACATTTATAATATTAGTCTATAAAATAGTATTTTATAGCTTATTTATATATAACGTCATGGGAAAAGGAATAAATATTTGATGTGCAATATGTAATTTACAAATAAATATGGGGACGTATTAGCCTAGTGGTTAGGGCATCAGTCTTCCTTCCGGAAGTGTGGGGTTCGACTCCCAATGCCGCCAAAGACCAACCGAGTACATGCGATATATGTGCTCGTTAAATCTGGGAAATCGAAAGTCCTGTAGTCGGTCGTTGAGCAGTTACCATGGATGTAATAGTCAGAAAATTTTCTTCTCCTCCAAATCGGTGTCAAAACTGAGGGAGTGGATCTTCTGGTGGCGCCATCTATCTGAAGACTTTAGAGCAAAGTTGTACTTTCACCTTCGTGGTGCTCTGGTTAAACGTAAGGCGCACCCTACTGACTTAAATTCGCATAGCCAACGGCATAGGCTTGTCCAAGTGTTATAAGTAACAACAACAAATAAATATTCAGTTAAGAATTCTCATACGCTGTAAGTGATACACCCATATTCTTTATTTTTAGGTTTGAGTCTTGGAACGTCTTATAGCTAATTTGTTATGAGCTTCTTTTTCCACGGGAATCTGATTTTCGGTTGGACTTTACATAGATAATGCACATTATTTACGCGAGACAAGAGTAGGAAATATTCATTGCTACAGAAATGTTTGCCGAAAGCAGAAATGACGTACTGGCTAGATCTGAATTTTACTTTGAAAAGAAAGCTCCTGTTATTAAGCGACAATGCTCTCTTATGAATGTGATTCCAACCTTTCATGGTGAATACCCTAACAACTGAAAGAAAAGATTTTAAACATTTTTTTTATCATCTACCACGCTTTGCCTTCGGGATTGACATTTGATGAACAATGATGACTCATTGATGACATTGACATTTGATGATTGACATTTACCCACGTGAGGAAACTTTGGAAGCTCTCAGGCATTAATGCAGACAAAGCTGTTGAGAGAAAGCAAAAATACAACTGCTTTACCCAGTTCATCAACAATAATCAGGAATGCTCCTGGAATCTTTCAAGCTGAAAATCATCAGGATTCGTTAATTATTGCAACTATAACCGAGAACTATCTCTCAAATAGCATTTATTTAGAAGTGTAGCTAACAGTTGTATACTGAAATATGATGTTTCAGCACATAAAATAAATTAATATGTGAATTATATTAGATTATTATGAAATTTATAAGATAATAAAGAATGAATCTCTCGTTGAATGGTAAGGCAATGAAGGATAGATAATCTCCAAAAAGTATTTTATTTAAAGAATAGTTGAAATATCTATCGTATTGATAGACGCAATTTTCATCGTGGTGAGTAGTCTTCTGTTTTACTGTTTATACATTGTTGCAGGGCCTTGCGTAGATGGTGCTTCGAGGTTGTTGAAAGCTACAAGAAAGGGCTTAGGAATTCATTGACATTTGAGAATTTAAGCCAACAGTTGATTCAGTATATAGGTTGACTCAGAAGAATCACACTGAGGATTTTAAGTAGTTAAATAGTATTAAAAACTTGTCTGCAGTTTGCGCCGGCCAACTTGCCTAGTGGTCAGCGTGCCTGACTACGGATAGGAAACTCCTGGGTTCGAATCCCGCTTCAGGCATGGATGTACTTTCTCTCTATCCTGTCTTTGCCCTTTCCTTGTGTGTGTGAATGAAGTATGAATGATGCCTACCCTATAAATAGGTCCCTATGGCATGTGTGAGGGTGGGCCACCATCCCACCCCTTGTGGTGCACCCGGGACAACGTCTCGGCGGCTAAGATGCCGCTGTTTCTGGCCGGTTCCTTGGGTATCAGGGAACAATACATTAATATACTATGTTGCAGTTGTAACTGTCTACAATCTGCCGATGGAAAAAAAAATGTATGCAGTTTGCAGTTATCTGGAAAAAATTTGATAAACCTGCACACATATCAAAGCATGAGGTAAGCCTCCAGATTCAGCTAACTTAGTTCCACACAATCATCAGAACTGATAAATTAGTTCCATAGAAATCTATGGATTTTCAATTTAATGTCAGATTCAGCCGATCGTTTCTGAAGTAATGTTGAATTAAATATGTGTAGGAAATGATGGTTAGAAATGCCACAAGCGAAAGCTGCAAATGTGATGACAAATATCGTCTGTTTTAAGAGGGGGATTGTTTTTATTAATTTTAATATAATATCAAAAGATTGGCTGATAATATATTTTAGTATGTGATTGAATTATGAAAAGTTATATATTCAAGGAACACAGTTAACCGTGTTTAAGTTAAGTAAATGTTTTATTCACAAAATTTTTAATTTCATATTAAAATATAACAAGATAGCTAATGATACATTTTAATTATCAATAAGATTATTTAAAGATCACATTAAACCATGCATATGAATAAATAATGATGTTTTTTTTTATTCATGCTCGAAACAGTTACATTTTTTATGATGACATCATGGAAAAAGCAAGATAAAATTCAAGATGAACAGTAATGAAAAAAATGAATGGACTGAAAATCAGGTATTTAATTAAAGCCCTCTGGGTCTTCAAATATACTTTATCTGCAGTGGAAAAGTGTCTAACAAATAAGTCATTAAAAAGTGTCAAATTATTGAACGCCACACATGTTTTTATAAATAATAATATAATAATTCTTTGGCCACAATAAGTATACCTTCGGACAACGGTCGTTACTAAATGATGTGTTTTTAGTAATGAATTATCTCTTCACATTTCACCTTATGCTATAAGTAAATTTTTTTCTGATAAATAAGATAGGATAGGTCATTTGGTATGCGTGCCTCATGAGATGGCTGGCACTATCTCTTCCACTAACCAATCTTTGAAAGTTTCTCGAATGACTTGTTCCGATGAGTAAGTAATAATATCACTTCTTCATCACGTGACTGAATTCCACTTGTAACATCAGAGGAAGAGAAGAGCCTCGGTTTTAAGTGCGTTACAACGAATGGTCCAGTTACCAATACATCATAAAATATCTTTCTAAATTAGTACAATAGCAATTGTAATTTGAGGCATCAAATAATGTAGTTATGAAATTTTGTTAGATATTTCCTATTTGAAATTTTGGCACAGGTGCCGTATAATCCTAGATGCCAAATTCTGAGTTTGGCGATATATTTGGTGGATTTTCTTATGTATCTTTCAACCTCATTTTTATTACGTCATAGATATGGAGACTTATGAGAATTATGCAGAAAATTCTATTTTGATAATCCTAGTGCTTACGTCATCGCTCACGTCACGATACGTCATCTTCGAAACATTTCTTCATCGCCAAAATAATTCAGAATTTGGAATCATGGATTATAAGGCACCTGTGCCGAAATTTTTTTTTATATTATATACAACTCAAACATCATTTTCATATCGTCTGAATTCAGTTGATATAAAAATTTTTGTTAGAAACATTGGAAAAACCTTTAAGTTTAAAATATTTAGATTAGAAAATTCTGATGTCTTAAAACAAAATTTCATATTAAAATATAATAAGATGGCTAATGATACATTTTAATTATCAATAAGATTATTTAAAGAGCACATTAAACCATGTATATGAATAAATAAGGATGTTTTTTTTATTGATGTTCGAAACCTTTCTCATTCAAGTTAATACCGAACTGTGGCAACATAATGGTTAGTATTCTAATCTTCAATTGAACTTCGGGTTTTCACTTCCCTTTTCAAGTATGAATGTATGTGATTGATTGGAATCAGATTTAAACTGTAGGTTATGTCCTAATCACGTGCAAGTTTGACGGCTAAGCAAAAACAAACCAACCATTAAAGTTTAAATTATAGCTGGATGACATACGAACTCAAAACATTTTATTATTTTTAACTAAACATATTAAAATTACTACGATAGCATTATCTGGTATATAATCAGTACAATTAAAACAATAGAAAATGATGTAAGAACATATTTCTAAGGAATAATATAGAGAATATGTTTTCAGTTCTTTCCATGCTTGCGAAAAATTCGATTGCCTTTTTGTTGCACTTTAAAGATTTTCTTATTTCTTATGTGAACTCCCTTTCACGTGAAAGAGTCACATTCAAGGAGTCAAAAAGATACGATTTGCTGATCACTACCCTAGTAGATAAGAAAAAATGATAACAGGGATAGAATTACAAGTTAGAATGCAAACATCAACTCCGTTATTTAGTGGCTATTGCACCCATCTAATACTATCTTAGTTAATTTTACTGTTGCTCACGATCTATGTAAATATGGATAATTATTAACTAAAAAAGATGATAAAGCAATTTTCAAATATGCTTGATCATATTTTTCGAGATTCTGAAAACAAAAGATTTAATGTAGAAAATTAGTGGTTCTCTATTGGCAATAAAGACCACTTGTATGAGAATTATTTAGGGAGTTATAACAAATATAACAAGTTAACAAACCCAAAGGCTTCAAAGTATCGTTGACGAAATAAATGAAAAAAAAAAAGGAATAAATGAGAGTATTATATTTTTTATATGTATAAAAGTGTTACAAAAAAATTACAATAATATCACGGTTTATATTCTAAACATATCTTTATGAAGAATTATTAAAACTTATGAATCAAATTCATGGTATTTTAGAAAACTTGAAAGCACATTAAATATACCTAAATAAATTGGTTTCTGTTGAATATAGAGTTGTACCGGATATGACAGAATAAAATCTGATTTTGGTTCTTTCTTCTAAGAAAAAAAATGTGTTTTTATTTTACTGCGTGATCCATTACAAAGAAGTTAGCACCGGGCCTTTCCTAAAAGGATCATGGGATAGATTTATCCACTAAGATAAACACATAATTGTATAAGGATTTTCTCACAGACAGTTTCTTGGAGGATTAGAAGAAAAAAAATATCCTGTATTCTGATCTTCTTTTGCACAACAAAGTAGGATAGTTGCTGAGAGACTCATTATTTAATTGTTTCGCTTCATTCTTTGAACACATCAAGTCATTTTAATTTCAAAAAGGAATATCTTGATTAAGTAAGGGTGAATTATAATACACTGCTGACCACTCAAATTGCAACACTAAGAAAGACAAGAGATATCACAACAAAATTTATTTTATAGATAACTTGTTTACCAAGTATCAAATGATTAAATTTATAGACTTCTGTGAGGTGTGATTCCTGCCAAAATTAGTAGCCAGAGTAGCCACCATTGTTGGAGTTCACTGTTGCTACACGCTTCGACATTGATTGAAAGAGACTTTGGATGTGTTCTTGGGGTATATCAGAACAAGCAGCTTCCATATGTTACAAAAATTGATCTAATGTAGCAGCTGGAGATGTAATCTGAGTCAATCATTGAGCAATCATGGACCACATGTGTTTTATCGGTGAAAGATCCAGAGAGCAAGCCGACCGAAGAAGTAATTCAATCTGGCGATTGACGAAGAAACCTTGGACAATGCGTGCCACATGTTGTAGAGCATTTTCCTGTTCAAATATGACTTTGGTCTAGCCTTGAAGGTAATGAAAAACAAGTGGCTCCAATACCTCGGAGATGTAATGTTGGCTGTTTAAAGTACCAGCAATGCGTACTAGAGGAGTGCGAGAGGGATATCAATAACGCACCATACCACAATGCCCAGTGTAAGATCAATATGGCGATGCATAACGCAGATGTTTAGCATTCTCTTTCCATGGTATCCCCAGACTCGAATGTGACCATTGTGGTGTTACAAACATAAGCGTAATTCGTCAGTAAGGACATTTTCATTCCATTTTGCTGTACTCATCCTTCTTTCATTGCACCACTGGTATCGCAGACATCAGGTTCTACGTTAAGGGTAAACGAAGCAGCGGACAAACCACTCTGTTGTAAACGGTGTCGAATGGTACGCGCAGACACTGGATGATGCGTTACAGATTGAATGTGCTTTGCTATGGTTCCTGATGTGACTGGGCGACCCATCGCTGCCATATGTACAATTTGCCTGCCATCATGTGAAGTGGTGTACTGAGTTGGATGCGACCGAATATATACTCCTTTTGTACAATGATCACATATATGCATTGCAGTTGTTTGATTTCATCAAAAACGATTACCAATTTATCTGCTGCCGATAAAAAAGTCAAAATCAGGGCTAGTAATTTGGTCCATGGTTGTCGTAGTCATATTCAAAGTGAAAACATTTTCAGTAAGTCATTTATAGAGCGAGTGAACTCGAGGCTGCAATGAAAAATACTAATTTAAATAAATCTCCAGGACCAGATGGAGTACATGTTCAAATGACTGACAAACTTAGCTCCATTGGTAGGCAAAGATTACTTGATATTATAAATAGCTTTTGGAGTAAAGGAAAAATTCCTCGAAACTAGAGGAGAGTGACCGTTATACCATTTAGGAAACCTGGTAAATCTGATGGTACTCCAGACAGCTTTAGGCCAATTGTTTAACCAGTATAACGTGCAAAATTATGGAAAAAATGGTTGTCAGAAGACTCACTTATCATCTACAATCACACAACCTTCTTCCGGATGAACAGTACGGCTTCAGAGAGGGACATAGCACTACTGATCAACTGCTTTACTTCTTTCAGGATAAGAGATGCTCACAATAGGAAACCCATTTACCTTACAGTTGTGGTCTTTCTAGACTTGTCTAAAGCATTCTACAGGGTGTGGAATAATTTACTTATCATAAGACTTTATAAAGACTTTGGTATTGGCATAAGGGTCCTTCCTTGGTTATATGATTTTCTGAGAAATAGATGCATCAAAGTAAAGTTTAACAATTCTCTCTCGAGTTTCAGAATCTTTTTGGTTGTTCCTCATGCTTTGTCCTAAATCCAATCCTGTTCTCACTTTATCTATCAGGCATCGAGAAAATCGCCAAGTTAATTGGAGCCTTTGCGGATGATATTGTCCTTTAGAAGCCCGATACTGATTTCAGGATATTGGAGAGAGACACTAATCAAGTCCTTGAAGACATTTTGGATTTTGCAGAGAGCCATAAACTGTGTTTTAACCCAACTAAGTCAACGGTAGGCTTTTTTTTTTACCACCAATAGAAAGCTGTATAATTTCCAACCCAACATCTTTATGAATGACCATGCGCTGAAAGTGGATAAACACCCTAAATACTTGCGATATGTGTTGGACCCGGAAATTTTGTACAACCAACATATTGATCACCTCGTGCTAAGGGCAAGAAAATGAGATTAACATCTTGAGGTACATTTCTGGTCGAAACTGAGGCTCAGACGCTGATACTTTTACGAAACACCCATGTCTCATTAATTAGGCCAGTTCTGGAATACGCCATTCCAATTTATTGTTGTGCCTCCGATACTAATCTCCAGAAACTAGAAAAAGGTTCAACTCAGCGCAGCTCGGATCATCACCGCTTAAGAAATTGCTGTCCCAGAGATATAGTACTTTTTGAGGCAGGTGTTCAGCCGCTTAGTCTTAGAAGACGCGCATACCTAACCAAATATTACAATAAACTTTGTGTTCTGGGCTCTTATAATCGCACCTCAACCTATTTTACGGGTTGGCGTAGTAAGAGACTCAAGAGAAATGGCTACTTCAGCTAAATAACCAATTTAAACATAGCTAAAGTTTCCGTGGAACCACATCACCTGAAACAATGCCTTGACCCATTGGATGATCTAGATGGTGTTATTTTCCATCCGGACTTGCCGGTTCATGAAAATAAACGATCTGATATACCCGACTATGTGAGGCAGGTGACCCTTGAGAGAATTGGAGAAATACCGAGCGAAGCCATACAGGTTTATACAGATGGCAGTAAAGATGAATTCAATCATAGTGTCAGCGGAATTTACATCAAACAGCAATATAGTGTCTTAAGGCTGAAAAAGATGAATCCCGATTATTGCTCAGTGTTCGGAAGTAAACTTATTGCCATACAGGTAGCCGAAATTCACTTCCACATGGAGTGAGATTTGGGTTTTGTCTGATAGTAAAAAAGCAATATAGCATTTGGACAGATGGCAACAAGTGAGAGACAGGACTGAGGTTTCAATACTTCAGATGTTAACACGGATGTCCGTATCACATCATATTCACCTACAATGGATTCCTTCCTACGTGGATCTTGAGAGAACTGAGATTGCGGACACTTTGGCCAAAGCTGGTGTGTCTGAGGACGATGTGCCATCGGCACCTCTCACATTTCAGGAGATTCATTCAAAGATTAAACATGAGAATAAAACCACTTGAATTGTCCCTCCTGAGCATCATTGGACTACTGCGCACGTTCTAGGTGTTTCCTTGGCTACTGGTCTTAATAGAGAAGAACAAACGGCTGTTGTCCGCTTCAGAAGTGGCCATTTTAGTAACTTGAAATTCGTCGAGGGTACGAAGAAATTCGAAATTTACTCCAAGTGCTTAAATGAACAGGCCTCTCCTGAACATATTCTTCAATGCCTTGGTCTCTCTCCGGGAGAGATCTGATGGAGAATCCAATTATGATACTGGACTTCTTAAAGATGTACGCGCTCATGGACCTGGTCTAGTACTGCTGACCTCGGGGGCATGCAACAACAACACCGATTTCTCTGAAAGATAATCCACAATCTTGGTAAGCCTCTATTCTTCCTCTGTCAAACTCGGATACTCGGTCAAAAAAGATCGCTGTTAACTAAGAGGCATAATTGATCGTTTTTTTCGAAAAAACACAACTACTAAACATAATATCATCGAAATCTCCAAGCCTAAATAGCGCTTTGAAATGGCGCCACAGTCACTCGTGATATTTGTCTGCGCTGAATTTCTAGTCATTTCCATATCTCACCTCCGCTAATGCTTGCTGTAAATTTCTTGTTATTTGCATGCTTCTTTCAGTGTGTTGCATTTGCGGTGGCCAGCAGTGTAGTTTTCAAAAATACATTGACATGACATCACATTTAAGGGATTTCTATAAAAATCTTCAATTAGTAGGTATATTGCTCAACCACTTTTTAAAAGTCATAATTTTTATACAACAATTAAATACTATATTTGTTCAAGACAGTAGAAAAAAAATACTTATTATAAACAGTTTGAAACTTTAACAGATTCGATCAATAATTCAGGTGGTATTAGCATTTCGGTTTTTGTCAAAGCTATTGTAAAAATTGCAAGACTTTAACACTCGTTTTAAAGATTTTAAAACTGAAAACCGAATTCCGTGATTTTTAATAAAATTACAAATGCCGAAAGAGTAAGCGAGTTAAATTTTATAAAGTTAACAACCAATAGGGTTGAGTTTAAGTTATGGTTGTGAGATTTAAAAAACGAAAATCTGCGGGCAGTAAAATATATAAATTTGCAGTCACACACAATTAGAAAATACATCTGGAGAGAAAACCAGGCACTAAGGGATGAGTCTTTCAAAATATAAGAAGAATAAGGCAACACAATCTTTGAAATGTTTAACTGTTTTCTGGATTTTTATGATTCGATAAATAAATTAGCATTTTCCATCTTGACGCTTTTTGGATCTCCTGGCTACTGTAAAAAGATATTTCCATACATGATTATTGTATAAAAAGAAGTGCGCTTATTGACGAAGTATCGGAAGTTGCATGGAATCAAAAATTTTTGAATATTCATCCAAGTTGGAACAACTCTGTGTCAGCTCAATCACAAAAAATCTTTCGAATATTGTGTGTTTTCACTCTCATCATTTTTAAGACTTAATTTGCTTTTTAAGTATAAAGCTACCTAATCTACTGAATTTACGTTTCCCTCTTATTAGATTTACTTCAATTCATAAAACAATTCAAATAATAAATGCCGAGCTGGCAGCCGAATGGTTAGCGATGTTGCCTTCGGTTCAACAGTTCGTGTGTGCGAATCCCACCTTGGGCATGGATGTTTGTAGTGGTTCGGAATCCACTTTAAACCGTAGGTCCCGGTCTAATTAGCCCTCGTGAGCAAAAAATGACCGTTGAGCGACAAACCAATCAAATAATAAATTGTTTTACTTTTTTATTGAGTTTCGTTAACTATGTACCCAGCTACTTTATATATACGATTAGTTTGCTGTGATTTATTTTTTGTTTTTATACTCCCAGTGTCCATTCAAATATTACAGCCAGAAAAATAAAAACATACTGATTTATATTATCCAGGCATAAAAGAATCCCCATTAAATATTATTTATTATAATGGAATCTTAAATTATGTCACGATGTTATACGGCAAATTGTAAGAGTTGCAGTTACTAGATCAATGCTATCATGAAAATATACTACTTGGCAAGTGATAAAATTTTTATTATTAAAAAAATAGTAAGACGGCAAGCCCTCCCCCCACCTTACCTAGTGGTCAACGTGCCTTATTATGGGCAGGGAGGTACTGGGGTGGAATTTGATTTCGGGCTTGAATGTATTTTCTCAATCTTGTCTCTGTCCTTTCCTTGTATGAATGGGTTGTGAGTATAGTTGCTTATCTTACAAACGGGTACCTGCAATATGTGTTTACTGACAAAGTCGGACTCCACACCAAATTACGATTCAGTTGGAAAAGTGGAGAAGCACACCCCATATTGCTTGCCTAACTGGCAGAAGACATCGATGAGATGGCGATTTAAGCAAATGGCAGTATTTTTATTTGTATATAAAATGTTTAGTCCCTTCATTTTCTCCATGCACAACTGTTGGTGTTGTATACACTGGAATTTCCCAAATTTTTATCCTTGCGGCATAAGAATACCAAGTGTTTTTGAAAAAATTTTCCCTGCATAAATGAGATATGGAGAGAATATTTGTTACGTTTCACGTTTTTAGTTTAATTATTGCAAGGTGAAAAAAGAGTTAAGTCAAGCATGTACTTAAGTATTTTGTTGCAAATTATATTTAACGACATTTATATATTTAATGGCGCCTATTAAACATCCTTACATGATATTTAATTATGAACAAACGAGGAAAATATTATGAACATTTATGGAGCTTCGAGTTTTAGGGTGATTTTTCATAGAGAGGCTGACGATTCACATATTTTTTAAAAAAAACCTCGAAAACTAAAACACCAACACAAGTAAGCACAATAGTACAATCATAAATTGTATATTAATCAGTATAGTGCAATCATAAATTGATATCCATATCACGCTGTTTACAATTAAATCATAGTGAAATAAATGTTATTACCATACAGGTATCAAAAGTAAGTTTTATCTTTCACAGTTTAATAAATAAAGAGTAAATTTTTCAAAATGTCTTGCACTAATTGCTTTTAAAATATTTGGCGTTACTTAGCTTTGAACCTTATTTTTGATTGATTCAGCTGTCACCAGAAGAGAGGTTTTGAAATATTCCATAACATTCCAAAGAATTCACAAAATCCCGCTCTTCCCAGAATAGTTTTGAAACCCCAGTTTTAAGCAACTAAAACTAATATCAAATGATATTTTTGACATTTCTCAGTGGATAACCTAGCGCCTTAAAGCTGCAATGAGGCATTTTTATATCTACCTCGTCCTTTTCTCTGTTTGTTAATCAATGGCCGGAATCGAATCTGTGATACTTTTTTCTGAATAAAAGATAATTTAAAAGCATTTTCTATTTGTCTCGGATAATCGATAAATTTTAGAGTACGTATTCAAATACTTATTGTATTTTATGAAAGTATAACCACCCAAATATCAATTATATACTCAACTTTATTTTTCAACCAAAATTTTTCTTATCTAATTCTTATAGCAATATAATTAACAAAGCTGAAAGAAGTCAAAATTTGCTGTTACTCCAAAAGATACATTGACAAAAGACTGGAAAAAAAAAGGACTAGCTAGAGAAAGATATTGATTTCATATTCTCAAAGTAGCAAGTCTGATATCTGGCTCCACCGAAGATAATCGTATTGAGTTCATCTATGAATGCTTAACTATTATAACATTTACGACAAACCACTGACAAGATAATCGCATTGAGAGCATCTTTGAATGCTTAACTATTATAAAATTTACGACAAACCACTGGCAAGATAATCGTATTGAGAGCATCTATGAACGCTAAACTATTATAAAATTTACGACAATCCACTGACAAGATAATCGTATTCTGAGCATCTATGAATGCCAAACTATTGCTAACTATTATAGCATTTATGACAAACCACTGACAAGATAATCGTATTGAGAGCATCTATGAATGCTTAATTATTATAACATTTACGACAAACCATTGACAAGATAATCGTATTGAGATCATCTATGAATGAAAAACTATTATTACGTTTACGACAAACAACTGACAAGATAATCGTATTGAAAGCATCTTTGAATGCTAAGCTGCTATAACATTTACGACAAACCACCACTGGTGTAATATGTAGTAGAAAAAAGTGTTAGTCATACAGAACTTGCCATTCTATAATCAAAAGTCAAAATGGGGAGGTAATTAGCTGAAGATGGACCTTCAGCTAGATTTGGAACCGAATGATTTACTCCTTTTCCTCTATTAACGAGAATGACTTGTTGCCCACCAAGCCAGTAAGGCCTCAACAAATATTAATTTGGATGGAATATTTTTGGTTTATATTTATGTATATTATCCTATTGATTCTATTTATTGTGTTTACTGATTCATCTTATTGTACACAGTTGGCAAAATTTCATCACAGCTCTCTTCTATACTTCTGTTTTATATTTCAAAGAGTTTTTCCTGTTGACGAACAAGTTTTTATTTTTGACTGTGGTTCAAATTAATTTTCTCTGTTCTTACTAATACATAAATAGCTGCCCCAAAAATTTCCTTTTTTTTCTCTCAGAAAAAATTAAATTTGAATCAAAAGATGGATATTTTTGCTTACCCTGACTTCAAATTTAAATGTAAATGAAACTGCACATTTAAAAGTTAACAGAGTTGTTAAAATGAATATGAAAGTTAAGGGTTTCGCGAAATTTCACAATACAAACTTGGAGATTTTGTCATGTGATAAGCATTCTACATCTTTCAATAGTTATGAAAAAGTTGTGGATTTGTTCGATTTGAGTAAACATTTTATTAAAAATATGTTCTTAAAATCTTCATTTGTCTGCAATAAGAAACTATATATAATTTTGATAAACAGTCGAAACAAATATGCAAAGAAACTATAAATTGGTAACTTAAAATCCTGTTCTTTTTAGCAATGAATTAAAATTCGAATATTTCTTACCGTTAACAAATTTTATACAAAAATATAACTATCATTATATATTATTAATGACTTCTTTTCAATGTAATGGCGGTATGTATATTCCAATTTTTGAAAAAGATTTCCTTTTTTTGATGCGAAAAATTGAACTGGTTCTCGTTTGATATCTTCTTTATTTCTTATTTTTGAATTTTCCCCCTTCAAAAAATTTTGTAAGGACAAAATAAGTGATAGTCGGAGAGTGATAAGTCCGGATAATATGCTGGAAGTGACAGAATTTCCTAGCCTAGTTCTGCAATTTTTTGGAGAGTCCCCACAACTGATTGTCCCCTGGTATTATCATGGTGCAATTTGATGTTTTTATTTTTGCAAATCGCTGATATATTTTATTGGGCTTCTGTATTTAAGTTGTCCAGTTACTGACAATACTCTGAATTGAGCTTCAGTTTTAAAGGTTCATAATGTATTGGTCATCGAATGTCTTACTATTTACATAACATTCTCTTATTCAGAGTCAAATTTGGTTTACAAGAAAAAGGGCTAGGTTTTTCCGGATTCGCAATATGCCGTTTTCATTACGATGCTTTCGTATGTAATTTATTTTTCATCCACAATTAGAATCTGGTTCAAGAAGGGCTCGGTTTTGCTTCATACAAGCAGAGATATGTATAGCATAACCCGATCTCCCAAATTCTTCTGACTTAATTCATGGAACACTCACTTTAGATATTTCCACATCAATCCTATCTTCCGAATATGGTCCAAAATAGTTTACTGAGCTGATTTAAGCTATCTGCAATCTCCGGTGTTTCAAGAAAAGGATCTTTCTCTAATATGGTTTTAACAACATCATCGTCTATTAAAGACTAACGTGGATTACATGATAGATCCAAATGATCTGTTTCAATATTTTCAAACAATCTTCTGCATATCCTATCAGAAATTGTATTTTGACCAAACACTTTCAATATATATTTCTATACGATTCTATGGTATTTCTTCCTTATTGAAATCTGTATGAAATAAATTGATGTAAATAAATTTTATCAAAAGCTAACTATTGCTTGACACTTAAGATGGTAGTGAATCAACTTTATTTTAATTTATTTGCTACGTCAGTGTGTCTATATCATGCGATAAAAATAGAGTCTAACATGCACTAAATAAACATATGCTTACGTGTTGAGATTGTTATCATAGAAGCTGACAGAACTTTCCGGTAGACCTAACTTAAAAGCCTTTCTAAGTTATTTACTATGATTCAATACCATTGAAAGCTCATTGTTTTCAAAATTACGACAAAATATATAACAATAAAGAAGCTTAAAATTTATTCGTAAGAAAAGAAATAAAAGAGTAAATTTACAGCCTTTATATGCAGCCTGATCGATTTCTTTTTTAGAAAACCACTAAAAGCAATTTTTAATTACGAAATGAGAATTTCTTTTAAGAAAATTGTTTAATAATTACTTTTACGTTTTTTTCTTACAAAGAGACTTAAAAAGAAATAAATTTTTTTTTAAATTTTGGAAATTGATTTGCTTTTACCAATAAAAGACAAATCTCTCTCTCTCTCTCTCTCTCTCTCTCTCTCACACACACACACACACACACACACACACACACACACACACACACACACACACACACACACACACACACACACACACACACACACACACACACACACACACACACACACACACACACACACACACACACACACACACACACACACACGTAATGTAAATCATTATATGTCACGGACTTAAAATGCTTTCAGACGGTACTTTTTCAGAAATTATGGGATATATTCAGGTGTCTTATGACAGAAAAGTGGAAAACACACAGGAGGTATCTAGGCAAACTTGCAGTCAAAAAATAGAAGTATAACATTCATCTCCCGTTGTTCAACAGTGGCTTGATCATATCCGGGACTTATCGCTCTGAACTTAGCGATAAAGCAACAGTGATTCCAGTGGTAAGGTATATTTTGGTACCATGTTGTGAGCTGTCAAAATTATTAAAGTTTAGTAAAGATAAGGGGTACATGTGTTCCGTAAACTGATTCTAAATTTAAATATGTTTGCAGCCATAAATGAACTGAAATGAAATCAATAAATAAACTGTATATAATAACTATTATTTTATTAAAATTTTTTAAAATTAATTTTATTATATTTAACTGGTAAAAATTGTTGTGAATAGTCTACTGTAATTATTTAATATTTTATAAAACATCACAAAGTATTATTTTCGATATTTTTTCTAGAAAGAAATCATTGACAAAATTCATTACAAAAGCTAGAAACACATCAAAATATTCAACTGAATACGATTTGAAATATTTAACTTAAAGGAATTTTGTAATTTCTTTCATTCCTCATATTAAATTCAACTTCTTTAAAAATTAAAAGTCTTATTAAAATATGCTTATTTATTTAGATACTAGATGGCAGCACTAATTTATTTACGTTATGCATTATTTGAATACTGTTTCTTTCTCCTCTTTCATAGATGGCACCACAAGACAGCGTAGAAACTGGAATAGAAAAGATTTTTTTAATAGTAGCTTTTTAATTTGCAGAAAATCTTTAGAAAAAATAAAGTTTGGTTTATTTGTCGTTCAGCAGTCATTTTTTGTACATGAGTATAAAAAATTAGAACTTCGTCAATTTCATTAAAAATTTATTAATACCATATTAACTGACCAACGCCAAAGAATTAATGAGAAATAACCCGCAGCGGCTTATTTAATTTTGCCGCGCATTGTTTTTTTTTTAAATTTTCAGAATAATTTTTCTAAAAGTAACAAGGTAAGTTTTCAATATTCCATATATCAAATTAATCTTTCTATATTTCAATCATTGTATTGCTGAAGATCGGAAGATAGTTGTAATGTTTCTGC
Source organism: Latrodectus elegans (assembly GCA_030067965.1). NCBI lineage: Eukaryota > Metazoa > Arthropoda > Arachnida > Araneae > Theridiidae > Latrodectus > Latrodectus elegans. Next base: position 46,922,035 of record CM057812.1, read on the forward strand.
TGTCGGCATGTGTATCTGTTGGGCAACGTCATCTGGAGATATCCCAACAGTTTTTTTTTTTTTTTTTTTTTTTGTGAAACATGAATATGTTTCACTACCAAAGAATAATTCTTTTCGATTGGCAAAGAGCTGTGGATAATAAAAGATTTGTAAGAATTATTATATGCCAATTTATTAAATAGGTCATTTCCAGTATATCATATCACAAAGACTATAGAAAAATAGTTTTGTTCTGGATTTTCTTTACGTTAGACATTCAACAAAATTTAATTTATTTTTAGTGTACTACATAGAATGTATATTAATGATGTGGAATTCACAGCAATATTTTTTAAAAATTTTCCTATAACTGTTTTAAAAAAACCATATAAATAATCGTATTTTGAATCCACTTATAATTTCAATTTTATAAAAGCTTTTTTTTTTTTTTGACATCAATGATACAAGCTATCTACTCTCAATGGAAAATTTTTTCTAAAACATAATCTTTTCAGTTATTGTGATTATTACGAAATAATTTGAGGAATATGAATTTTTTTTATTACAAATATTAGATATTCTGAAATGTATGAATTCTTTTTTACATGACAATATTTAGTAAAATTATGATTTTTCTTGAACTTGAGTCAATAGAAACAACTTTTTGTAATATTGCATTTTTTGCAAAAGTATTTAATTGCTTGATTATTTCACAAACATGCGTAACACACAGTCTTAATTTCATTTTATTAAGTTCTTTGAAATTTTTTATATTCGAATTGCAAAGACAAAATCGAATGTAAAATTTGGAACATTCAGCTTCAAAAGATTTTACTTCTATTTATGCCATCGTGGGCTTTATGGTTTGAACTATTTTTTAAAGGATGATATGTAAATTTCAATTTTAAAGGATTCAATATTTTTTTCAGTGCTTAAAACAAAAATCTATAAAGTTAATTTTTTCTACACAGCTAAAAAAATTACGGTTTTCAACAATCAGTGTAGTAAAACTCATCCTATAATTGCTGAAGTCTAAATTCTAAAAATAATTTCAATTGTTAATAAAGAAGCGTTTCAATGAAAAGAAACAGAATCAAAGTCAAGGAGAGCTGTTACCACGATAAGCCTTCCTCTTCAACACTTACCTTTTTAGAACATCAGCCTACAGTTAATTCTTAAATATCGAAAGGGTTGAGGATTCCTCCCTGCCATCACTGGTAGGCGGGCAAAGAGCCTGGATCTTCATTCGCCCTCAATTGTAACAGAGCCTCTAGAACCCCAATTTCCAGACTAGCAAGCGGCCACACGAGGGGTCTCACGTATTTTGAAGGCAGGAATATCTTTGAGGTCTGCTCTAATTGTAAAACTGAGCAGGCTTTTCCTAATCACGTCCTGGACTGCTTGGGACTTTCCAGAGAGAATATATACTCATCCCTCTTCTGGTCTTCGATTTCCTTAGGATCAATGGTCTGATAGACCTTGTTCTAAGGAACTGATCTAAGGAACTATCTAAGGAACTGTCCTAAGGAACTGACCTAAGTAACTATCTAAGGAACTGTCCTAAGGAACTGACCTAAGGAACTATCTAAGGAACTGACCTAAGGAACTGTCTAACTTCGTCAGATATTTGGAGGATAAGCCACAACAACAATAAAAAAATTAATGATTTCGTTATTTCCCAAATATTAATATTGCTTATGTCACCTACTGTGTGTAGACACATAGTTCCAATTTATATTTATGTTCATTTGTTTCCATGTGTTTGTATGTGTTTCACAATTTTGAAGATCAACCGCGAAATCAACCTATTCTTTACAGCTGATCATCTCCATTCAGCGAATAATGTCTATTGTTTTTGTTATAAAAGGAAAATGGCACATTAATAGTTTTTAAATGATAATAATAATGTAATGAATATAAAATATCTTTTCAAATATGTGCTTTCAGATCTTAAGTTCTTTAAAGAATAACTATAATTTTTAATAATATTTTGTATATAAATTAAGTATATTACTTAAAAAATTAATTCATAAAAATATTTTCGTAAGCAAAAGAAGAGAAAAAGTATTCGGAGCATAATTTTTCCTAAAGTATTTTCAAGAGAAATTTTTAATAAATATCCTATACCTAATAGAACTATTTCTGTACCTCATCAGCTGTGTTTAAAAGTATGTTTCTTTCTTAAACCAGAATTTTTCTTAAATAAACTAAAAATCAAGCGGTTAAGTTAAAGAAGGAGTGCGACTCACTAATAAATGACACATTTAAATCGGTGTGCCGAGATGGCAGCCGAATGGTTATCGCTCTGCCGCCTAAATCTTTATTTCTACCAGTGGCTCCAAAGTTTACTTTCAGCTGTGAAACCCGGCCTAAATTCGCGTCCTTCAACAGAACGGACCATTAAGCAATAAACATTTACATACGTGACATGACTCTTAAAGTAATTTACACACAAGCTCATAAATTACGGAAAACCCAGGAGCACATATGAAAATCAAACACATGGTCAAGCCTTATATTCAAATTACAGGAAAACACTTGATGACCCCAGCCGTACTCACAATAATAAGAGAGTAAGAGAAGAGTGTATCCAAGAACCTGTGGCTAAGGAAGAAACCATTAAGCAATAAACATTTACATACGTGACATGACTCTTTTAAAGTAATTTACACACAAGCTCATAAATTACGGACAACCCAGGAGCACATATGAAAATCAAACACATGGTCAAGCCTTATATTCAAATTACAGGAAAACACTTGATGACCCCGGCCGTACATCACAGTAATAAGAGAGTAAGAGAAGTGTGTATCTAAGAACCTGTGGCTAAGAAAGAAACCATTAAGCAGCAAACATTTACATACGTGAAAGGCATGTGAATGTAACATACGTGAAAGGCATGTAAATGTAACATACGTGAAAGGCATGTAAATGTAACATACGTGAAAGGCATGTAAATGTAACATACGTGAAAGGCATGTAAATGTAACATACGTGAAAGGCATGTAAATGTAACATACGTGAAAGGCATGTAAATGTAACATACGTGAAAGGCATGTAAATGTAACATACGTGAAAGGCATGTAAATGTAACATACGTGAAAGGCATGTAAATGTAACATACGTGAAAGGCATGTAAATGTAACATACGTGAAAGGCATGTAAATGTAACATACGTGAAAGGCATGTAAATGTAACATACGTGAAAGGCATGTAAATGTAACATACGTGAAAGGCATGTAATCTCACAGCAGTCCGTCTGGTGTTCAATGCCGCGAACGAATAAATATGATACAGATGTGGATGATGCGCTTTGTAGGAGATTTATCAGTCACCTGAAATGCAGAAGATGGCACCAGCCGAGGAACACGGAATGATTTAAAGTGTCATCTCTAGGCTATGGTAATGATTCCAAGAAGATGGACATAGTAGATTTTAGAGTACTGGTCGTTTTTGAATGATAACGCCGAATGACAACTGATATTTGGCAGTGGTCACTAAAATGAAATAGGGAGAACAGCACCGATCCTATTGCGTCAATTATCGTCTGCCACGGGTATGACCATTTTAAAGCTAACTGTGTACAGATGTTTGGAACAATATGGTCTATATGTTCACAAGTCTTTCAGTGTTCTATTCACGGTAACTTATTGTCGTCAGTGGTTAGCCTGGAATAGCGAACATGCAATGTGGACACCATTTTAATGGGCTTGTATAACGTTTTCCTTCGAATCGAGGTTTAACCTTAAGTCCGATTTACGCCAGATATTTATATCCAGAAATCAGGTATCTAATACTACCAAGGCAACAACATTGAACACCAACGTTAAGGTGGTGCAGGAATGCTCATTCGAGGGGTTTATATGCTAGGTTCCAGAACAGATTTACATGTTCAAATATAGACCATGACAGACCAAATTCATCTGGAAATCATTCTGAAACAACACGTCCGTTTCTGTAAGGATACTATGTGCACTGAATTTGTGTTTATGGATGATAATACGAGTTCTCACTGTTCGAACATCGTCAACGACTGCCTGCCTATATTTGAAAAATATCACCCATATGGAATGGCCACCATTCGCTCCGAACTTGAATCTGTTAAGACATGTGTTGGACTTGCTTGTCTGACAAATTGCAAACAAACAACCACCTCCTGCATCTGAATGGATCAATATTAATTGGTGAATGGGGTTTTCTGCACGAGGTAAACCTTATGATGATATCTTCAGTAAAGAAGCTCTATAATGTGATCTTCAACATGTTTTGGCATTGTATGGACTGTATCTTTTAATATGCGAGACATACGGTGTATAAACCATCATATAAGCGATTTACTGTTTAATTTTCGTACGGGCGATATGTGGAGTAAGTGCTCCAGGGAGCTATAATCGTTGTTTGCATACCTGATATAATACATACACAATCTGTTTTGTTCTTTCGCATTTATTTAATACATGAGCTTTATGAATAAATTATGTCTGCCTTGTTTCTGAACGTTTAGTTCTCAATTTCAGTATGATTTTAAATTTATGGTCATTAAAGTATTGAGGTAAGATGTACTTCCGAACTTCACTTTCAGCGAGGCAAAGCAGAAGGATAGCAATATTCATCGTAGGACATCTTGGGTTCTATACTAGCAAAGATGAATTTCGGTGTAGGTTTAGAAATCTCATCATAGAAATCTATTTTGAAATGCCTTATAGACCTGGAAAATAGAGAGATAAAACAAAACATCAGTACCAATTTCGAAAAGAATGAAGATTTTCTGAAGATATAGTAAAAAAGTTCCTTAAGAATATTTTTCTCAATTTATGTGACAACTATCTTTATAGGTGTGAAGTTAGAAGACATACTATAAAATGTGGTGTTAGTTATGAAGATTTGGTACATAGTGAATTTCCCAAGAAGTAAGGATGATACGGAGAGAGGGTTGAAAAAGTATACAAGCATCATTTCTACAATTTTTGCAATTTTGCTGTACATAGTTTTTAACATTTACAAAATTCAATACATCGTTTTAAATCATAAAAACAACTAGGTTTTTTAACATGAACTTTTATGTCACACACACATGCATCAAAAACAAGAATTTTTCATGTTTGATACGTTTTGTATTTTATTTTAACTAAGATTTATAGGGTAATTATTTAATAATATTGATAAGATAAATTTTATTTGATAAAATTTCAAATCCACAAGCAGATTCTATATTTAAAAAAAATAATGTTTCTAAAAGTTATGGATAGTTGTATCTAGGATATTTTTAAACTTAAACGCTTAAAGCTCTTTTAAAGAAGATTTTCCCTGAGGTGTAAGCTTATGAACCACAGCAAGGATTTAATTTATATTTAAAATCAGCACAATTAATAAAGATACTCTCTCTCTAATTCATCCATTGTATCCACTAAGTGCAATCAAAAAATAAGTTACACTAGAACAATATAAGTCAAAAATAGTCGTTTGAGAAGTGCGCTATAATACAATATACTACATACACAACATACAATTTCTCAACATAATATCCTAATTGCTGCAAACATTAGTCGAAACGTAGCACTAATTTTTCGATGCACTGACAATAGAAAATCGTTCCTTGGTCCCTGATTCAGCTTAGAACAGCTGTCTGAACCTGGTCAGTGTTGGAAAATTGTCTGTTATCTAAATGTTCTTTGAGCTTGCTGAAAGCATGAACGTCTATATATATATATATATATATATATATATATATATATATATATATATATATATATATATATAGCAGTGCACCAGATAGGGGCTGTACAGTGGGTATTTATAGGTTTCCCATTAAAAAATACGAAGCAAATCCTGTTCTGTGCGTGCTTTGTGAGGATTTGCATTGTCATGCAACAAGACAACGCTTTTATTTAACTTTCCACATTACTTATTTTTCACAGCTTTACACAAACCTCTTTGTGTTTCGCTGTAGGACTCAGCCTTAATGGTCATGCCCTATCCCATAAACTCGGTGTAGAGACAGAGAGAGAGAGAGAGAGAGAGGGAGAGAGAGAGAGAGAAATAGTTCAGTGAAATTTAAAACCTAGAATTTTCTTTTAATTATAATAAATGTAATTAAAAAAGGAAAATATTACTTTTAAGCGCATATATTAGAAAGAAATTAAAGTTCATTTTCAAATTCATGATAACAAAAATACTTATCCTTCTCAAAACTAATTAAAAATAATTTTTTAAAAATAAATTTTGTTAAATATAATATGTAATAAATATTTTCATTTAATAAAACCATATATAGTATAGAATATATTCGTCATACAATAAAATATCAAGGAGATATGAATATTAAAATTCTTTTTTGCTTAAAATGGTTGAAAGCATAGATGCAAACTTTTAAAGTTAGTTTGTATCTATACTTGGATTTTAATATATTTAATATTTTTACAATCCGTATCATAATGTTTGCTTACACAATATTTAAAATCCTTATCATAGAGTTCCCTTTGAAAACTAATTATTTAAAATTCTAAATCTACCTCAGAACAAGATCTCTTTCGCTCTTAAGTGCTGTAAGATCCTTAAAGTATGACAGAAATACCTTCATTGAAGAACTGAAAGATCACGAGTCCTTGACATGATATACTTAAGCAATAAATCGTTTTGCTGTTGCTGTTGTTGTGTTGCTTCTAATCGCAGATGATGTAGCTAAGCTACACCCTCTCCATAAAACCAAAAATTGTCCAGAAGGTCCAAAAATAATATCGGATCCCTTAAAATATCAAAAACTGTGAAATTTAGACAAATAAGAAGACGATCGGGGAGGCTTGGACAGCCCCTCACCAATGATATTCTAAAAAAGAGCCCCTCGCCCTGGTGAAAAGGCAAGTGATTTGATATGGCCACTCAGAAAACGTGAGAGAGCCGTCTGCTGTTTTCTCGATATCTTGAGCATGTGGTACAAATGAAGTCTTTTGCCAAAGTACCGAGGGTGAGCAGGGGTAACTCTCCAAAGAGTACTTAATTCCTTCCTTGTCAAGGGAAGGGAGCAGCTTCAATTGGTCATGGAGCACTAATGGGATAAGACTGACTTAGCCCCGAATGTCTGCTTACGTTAGCTGGACATAATGGAATGGTTTTCAAGTTTACGGTGACCTTACCAAGAGTAATAACTCCTGACTTACATGACCCATTCCGTCCTAAAACACCCGCCCGCCACGATGAGGCAACTAGCAGGACTTGGGAGGGGCCCTGATTACTACCTCATCATTTTTTTTTTAAAAAAGGCAATGAACCATTTTTTAAAATTTCGAGTTGTAAAATTATTTGAAAATATCTCCACAATGGCTTATTTTAGTCTATTGATAGAATTCGGTTTTCTGCAATACAAATTTCAAGGATCAATTCCAAGTATTATTAAACAATGAGAGATGGATATTGCGTTTCTGCTCTCTGCATATCCATTTGTAAGGGTTGGTGCTTGAGAGTCTTCCGAATTTTATCCCTTGTGAAACGGGAACACTGTAAATTAACGATAAACCCCCTCATGAAAGGTTAAGATTCAGTGGTTGTTCACTTACCTTCAGTTATTTGACTGTTAATTACGGAGTCAAAAATTTTTTTCTGTTTCATGTTTTTGTTCTATTGAAATGCATATACTTATAAAAAAGTGTGGCCAGAAATAACAATGTATCAGAAACTTAGAAAAAAAAACTCTTACACAAATATAGAAACATCTAAAAGTACATTCTTATTCACACCAGTAACATACATATGATGTTAAATGAGTATTAACACGTTAATAATGTACAAAATCTGAAATATATATATATATATATATATATTATATATATATATATAAAGTTGATATATATATATATAAAAATAAAGTTGAGGCAATTTTCCATGAAGAATAGAGAATCTTCTGGGAAATTTTTATCGCTTCATCGATGAAAAAGATCATTCCCTAGTACAGTTTGAAATTGGTAGTTATAAAAAGCTTTAGAGTGTTGTCTGAACATTAGAAAATGAAGATGGTAAATTTTTTTGTAACATTTTCATAATATCTAATGCAATTTCCTGTTTGTATACTAAAGAATGGAATAGTTGTAATTCATCAAGGAACTCATCACACCTATATCAGAAAGATAATGACTCACAAATTCTTCAGTTTCAATTTTTGGAAAGTTTGATTTTGATGAAAATTTATGCAGCAATTTTTCATATGAAATTCACGATTGGTTAATTTAACATTAATGTATCGCATAACAGTAGTTTATGTTAATTATATATTGGTCACGTGTCTAAAAGAACTTCCAACTTCAGGTGCATCTCCATCAATTAACAGCCTATTTTTTTCATTTTACCTCCTACCTACTGTTTTCTGCCAAATTTTCTAATTTTTCAATTTCATATTTCTTAAATTCATTAGGAATCGAATGCACAAAATCTATTAAAGATTCAAATAATGGTGATGCCTTGTCTAACTGTGCCAAAAAATTTTGGAAAACTTAACTTGTTTGATTTAATCTTTGCAAAATAGTATCTCACGCGACTTTTTAAACACATTTTCAATTTTTACTAATTTTTTTTTTTACAAAGCTTTAGTTTTATATCTTGCGCATCGAGTTGGTTTTTGATTATCTGCCAAATAACTAAAAAATTTTAGAACTGAAGTATAGTTTTGGCTCTATATTTTAATAGAATTTGCATTAGCCTACCATCGTATGCTTAAACAATTTTTTTAAATTTTTTTAATCAAAAGAAAGTCAGTTTTTGTTTACTTTCTTTAAATTTTTTAATCATATTCTTTCATTGATCTATTAAAACAGAAAAAAAATTATATAATTTTTGGTGTAAATAAAATAAAATTACTATTACAGAATAGGTTTCTTTTGCATTTATTGCAACCAAATTCGAAGAATGAGAAAAACATGATACATAATCAGCAGTTGGATTAATATTTTTCCTTTTTGTTTGAACACCTGAATATTTTCCAGCCAAGTTTGAGGTATTAAATCATTTGTTCCATTCTGTCTCAAAACCTAATTCAACCAAAACGTGTATAATTATAGTTAAATTTTCTGCATTGTGATCAAACATCTGTATACATTTTATCAATCTTTGAACTGGTTCATGGAAAGAACCAAAATAACGTAAAATTAAAGTTAGCTGATCCATATGTGTGGTCCTTGAACAACAATTAAAAAATACTTGTCATCCATCACTTCTTTAATTATCACATTCAAGACCTTTTAATTCAGCAGGCTTATTTACAATTGTAGATGATAAATAATTGCCATTGCCAGCACCTTCATAATAAGTTTTTTCGATAAGCTTCGTAAGAAATAAGTCAATATGGACTATAAATCCTGAGGAACACAAAATGTTACCATTATGAGATAAGTCGAAAGTTTCGTTTCCTTAAAAAAAAAAAAAAAAAAAGCCATACATCTTTACGATAAAATTCTATCTGTTTCAACACCTCTATATAATATTGGTTACTTGTAATGTATTTCACTTTGACATTGCTTGATTAGTGTAGAATTAATTCTTTCATCAGTTTTAAATGTTTGGGTAAACTTTGTTTTTACGGTGCATAAAAGGATTTCCATGCTCTGTTAGCCTAATAACAATATGCATCCAATCATCGAAGCCAGTGTTAAAAGGTTAGTAGTAGTATTTCCAAATAATTTGCAAATTTAGTAACATTTTCTTTTCTGATGCTGATAACAACAGCCATTCTCTTACCAATTTTTCTTTGCTTTTTTAGTTAGTTGATAAAAATTATTTTTAGTTACAAGACGTTTGCCTCCAGTGAGTATTTTAATAGTATTTTTTTTTACAAGATCTATAATTTGTGGAGAGGATCTTCTAAGAAAATGATCACTCATATCATCCATCTGTGACAGCGTGCCATTTAGTCTGATCTTGATCGACCATTCTTGTTTGATGTCACTTTGATGTTTATCAGAAGCGGAACATTCTTGTTTTCCCAGATGCTTTTTATTATAAGCTGCTGAATCATTGATTGGTAAGATAGATGTTATTTTCTAGCATCTTATCCGCGGAAGCGTACTCCTCTTTTTCGTTGTCATGGACTTTTTATTACCATCAGCTTGTAAATTGGGTAAAACTGGAAGTGTTTGTGATAGAGAAGAGAATTCCCATTGATTTTTACATGTTATTCAAAAAGTTAGGTTAGTTCAGGAAAGAGTTTTAAGTTGCTTTCTTTAAACTTTTTAGTTGGAAGTTCTCGATTTTTTTAAGTTTCCTTTTTCTGGCTACCAAACATGTAAGACCTCTCCGTTTATATTTTATTATAGCTTTAATAAATATGAAACAGGTCAAAATACATTAATACAAATAAATAGGCAATTATAATAAAATTACTATGCATACAACATGTAATACCATGCGCTAGAGATATAAGAAACGAACAACAAACAGTTAAGATACTGGTTTCAATCACATTATACGTTACCGTTGGATATGTTTGGAAAATAGTAGATTTTCACAGTCTTGCAAGTGAAATTAATTAATAATTCCTCCGCAAGACTGGTAATATTACAATTTGCAAGAAAATGATAATATTACTCTTGCAAATGAAATAATAGTGAACATTTTGTGAGAATTTTGAGAAAATAATTTATATATAATGGATTCGACTTTCTATTCGATTCGGAGGCCCTCTCTGATGTGTGGGATTAGGGCAATTGCCCCATATGCCCCTGCCTTAGTTAGGATTTGATTAAATACTTTATTACCCCAGATTATGTTAGGGAAGAATTTAAAGTGCCAAAAAAGCAAAAATAACAAATTTAGTATTTGGTCAATAAGTGCAATTCAGACTTTCTAAGGGCACAAGGTAACCAGAAGTAAAATAAATAATATATGAAAAAATAATTTAATAAAGCGAAATATTTGGTTTTGGTAATTTACAAACAGTGTTTTCATTAATCAATTCCGAAGAATTGTGCATAAAAAATTTTAATTACAGAGCACATCTCAATTAGAAAAGGATTGTTAGTTTTTTAATTTCAACTCGGTGAAAAATAAAAAGAATTATTTTTATTGATTTTCATAAAAAATTTATTAATTTTTAATGTGTCCAAAGTATATATTTTTTTAAAAATGAATATCATCGAGAATTAAGTAATTCAATTCTTATATAAATTATTTTACTGCGACCGAAATTTTAAGCCAACCTGAATAAAAGAAAAGATATAAAATTCAGCAATAGATGGCAGCACTAAAATAAATTTAAGTTAGAGAAGGAATTGAATGCATTTTCAAATTTTTATTTTTTCTATGAGTAGTGGAAAAATTACTTTATATTTTATTTTTAACCTCGTATTTTCATTTAATTTTCTTTTTGAATTTAAAGCACATTTAGTATTTAGATTTCATATCTTAAAAAGAAAATGCCTCAAAAATAACTTAGTAAAAGTAACTTGCTTTAAATATACTATATAAATATATGTAAATAATTTATTATAAAATGCTTAGTATTCTTTTCGCAGCAAAATGTTTCTAACATTCATTTTAAGTTTAAAATCTATGTTTGAAATATATCAAATAAAGAATTTATATTTTCTGACACCACACTTTTGCCTTTTATAAATTTATTTTGAATGTTAACTATGAGCATTAAATTTTATGATAAGTTTTAGAAATCCTTTATTTAGTTCTCTTGTACTTTTAGACATCAATAAGTCATTACTTTTTACTTCTAATTTTTTGGAGGGTGGAAATTCATATTTAAGTTACGGAATTTAGAAACAAATTTCTTAAATTCCAGTGTATGCTAAAATAGTATTTAAAGGCTTCTGTTATATTGGTATTTTATTTAGACCTTAGTTAGCGATTTTTTCTTGATTACATGTATTTCTGTTTGAACACATGCAAGTTTCTTGTTGTTTCAATTAAAATAGTTACAAGTATTCTTTTACGTAACACAAATATTGGTATCACTCAATTTTGCAATGTGTAACATCACTGTAACTTGGTGATAATAACTGATTTAATAATAGTTAAAAGAATAAAAAAAACAATGAAGAAGAAATGCTGCGTTTCTATTTTCCGCATGCATTTCTCATCAGAGTTGATGTTTGGATGCTTCTGAGTTTTCTTCTTAAGAGACTCGTGAATACGATCCACTCCTTGAAGTCGCTTAATGGACAGTTTAACAGCTGTTACCTCTATAGATATTTTAATACCCACTTCCTAAATTGCCTTTTAAAATGACTTACAGATAGCTGGTAGTATATATGTGTCACAAGTGGGATGTTGTGGTTATCTTGTGGCCAATACTGTTTTTTATCTGTAATTGAGGCCTAAATTTCATGCAACTTCAATGGAAGCAGCAATAATAATACTTGAGTCAGCAAAAGTTATCATACTGATCTACATGTTATACACAGAAAATGAAATACATGAAGCAAAATTTATTTATTATAAGACTATTTAGCATCAAAAAATGAGTGCACTTGTCTATCTTCCTTAACTTCAGGAGGATTGAAGCCATAGGGATCCAACAGGACATACATTACAACCACCTGTTTACATTGATGTCATGCTTTTCTTATTATTATGGTACATGGGATTTCATGAGGAGAAATGACGTGTAAATATAATATGAAGTATCAATGGAACTTAATACTGCTTTGGTAAAATTCAAACAAACTTTGCAAGAATTTCTTCTGCTGTTGTTGCATGCCCTCCGAGGTCAGCAGCGCTAGACCAGGTCCATGAGCGCGTACACCTTCAAAAAGTCCAGCACCATAAGTGGATTCTCCATCAAATCTCTCCCGGAGAGACCAAGTTATTGAAGAATCTATTCAGGAGAGGCCTGTTCATTTAAGCATTTGGAGCAAATTTTGAATTTCTTCGTACCTTCGACGAATTTCAAGTTACTAAGATGGCTATTCATGAATGAAGAATGGTTGCCGCCTCCGTTAGTCCATAAGACTGGAGCGCCCAAAGGAGGAGGACTGACTAAGCTCCGTAGCATCAGGCTCTAGCTTAGTAAATTGGAGTGACTTTCACGAATTTCTTATTCTATATGAGACTTGAAAACATGTATATTAAAATAACCAATTGTTAATGCGATTTTAAAAAAATGAACCTAATATTTCTTTGTACTTGCAAGTCACAGATGATTTTTCAAAACTATCTGTTTGCATAGTACTAGTTAGGTGTTTTTCAGAATGTAATAACTATTATCGAAATTTGAAATTGGTTGGGATTTTACGCCTTTGAAAAATGTAGATTTTATAAAATATGCTTTATTAAACTATACCTTTTTATTAAGTTAATTAAATAGATTATTCTAATAATCATCCAGTTTTTATAATAAATATCTTTTGAAGTCACATTATTTAGTAGGTTTATGTGCCAATGTATAATTTCATGTGGTTAAATCTGTATTCAAAGCTGAAACTAAGAACTGGTAGTGTTGAATAAGTACTTGGGCTTGATTTACATATACTGATTCAATGGAGACTAGAATAAATTTTTAATGAATGATCATTCTAAAGGAATTCACAAATTTATTATCAAATGAATTCCCACAGCATATTAAGTTAAAAATTTATGTCCCACAAGAAAACATTTTAAAAGCGAATATAGCTGTGTGTGAAAGGTTTTATGAATTTCTTAATTTGTTAAATTTTAAGGAACATCATCCATAAATTGGTATCAATTAAAAGTTGAATGTGCTGTATTATCGGTAATGTTTATTTAAAATTTCATTAAATTCAATTTAAGGATTTTAAATTGATAAAAGGATTTGCCTGCGAGTTGGTATACATCACAATCCACATTGCGGTACATGCACATGTACTCTCTCTCTCTTGAAAGACAATATAATATAAGATAAGACACGTCTTAATTCATGCATTTAATTTATAAGTTCATTATACTTTTTGAAAAGTGTTTTCCATTTTAATTCTAGCTGTTACTTTTGCTTCAGAATTGATTTTTTTTAAATAAAAATTAAATTAATCGAATTTTAATTACAGGTAATAATTATGTATGACATAAACTGTTTCTTAAAGATAATATGGACTTTATAAAACTTGCACTAAATATAATATAAACAAACTTAAGCAGTATGAATTACTTTCCTCAAGTGGAACTTAAGGAAAATTAACTAAAACTGTTATCATGGGACAGAGTTACTAAAAAATAAAATATTCTAAAGAAATGAATTTTATATTTATTCTTTATTTTAATGAAATAAAAACGAAATTTTTTATGAAAACTCAGTCAAAGATATTCTGTCAGAAAAGTTTTTCTCATGAAAAATTTAGAAATTTTCTAATTCTAATTGGTATTATCTCAAAATATAATATATATACACTTTTAAATTGAGGATACTTATTTTTTAAATACATTAGTTTATTTTATATATAAGATTTTTTGAATGAGGATTTTATTTTAGATTTAAAAAAATTACCAGTCAAAATTTCCATTTTTTTTTTAAATCTATTATAAAATTCTACTTTTGCCTTTGAAGTTTTTGAATATTGTGTCTATTAAAAATTACAATGCAAAATATCTTTTTGCATTGAAATTTTTAATAGACACAATATTTTGTTGATAAAAATGGAAAAATAAGCAAAACATAATTAAAAATCTAAACATTTCATTATTATTGCTGAGAGCAAATATTCTGTGAGCATTAATTACAAATTAAAATATGATCATGCATTTTCAAATGTATTTTTAATAAATAGAAATAAACTACGTAAAAACACCAGGAAATACCTCAGTAAAAAAATAAAAATAATATTCATTGCCAAAAAATTTTAATGAAAAAATTTCATTAAGTTAAAGAGAATAAAATATTCAACAAATCGCCTGATATGGTGAATGTAATGAGATTCTTTGAAATGTTTTCCTGTAATTTATTTTATTTCATTGTAATTTACAGGAAATAACATTTGAATACGTTACAATGAAAATAGTAAATTTTGTGATAGAAAGAATATACGTTGTAGGAAAATTGAGTAATTTGATGTAGAAATACAATTAACATTCTTTTAATAATTAATGCTATTTGTCCAGTTAATGTAAAATTTGTCATGAAAAAGAGTATCATTATTATTTCAAATATTCCGGAGAACAGTTTCAGACAAGTCAGTCAAAATCTTTCCGTGAAACTGTTCTATTTTTAGTGCTAATAATAGTTTACAGGAAAGCTAATATTCCCAGATCTCTAAGAATGTACACAAGTGAGAATAATATATATATATATATATATATATATATATATATATATAAAGATTATATTCCCACACACACACAAAAATTAATGCATAAATTTTATTTAGTGACATTTAGAAAAAATTTGAATGTACTTACGGAATTAAACTTTCCATTTTCTTAATTAATTCTTTCAACTTTAATTAAGCGTCTATTCGATTAACAAAATTAAATCTTAAAAGTTAAAGAAACATCAAACAGCAAAATAAGGAAATAAAGAATGAAATGTTATAAAATGAGCTTGTGTTGTAGGGGAATCATTAAAAGGAAATAAGTATGAAAGTTCTTAATGACGCTTCTGGAAGACTAATTTCTAAAAAGTTGGAAGAAGTTTCATAACTCATTTGTAATAACATTATTTTAATCGCTTTTCCTATTCAATTTAAATTAAAAAAAATAGGAAAATACAGTTTTCTCACAAGTTAAATTTGCTAAGTAATGCGTAGTTAAATAATGTTTCTCATTAATTTCAAAATAAATGAATAGCAGTTTAAGAAATATAAAGAAAATGATATGAAAAAATATCTTGGCAATAAGTTTTTAAGTTACGTATTTATACAAAAACAATAATCTTGTCAAAAATACATATTAGAAGAAATTTTTATATTAGAATTTTCTTTCTTTCTTACTTTTTTTTTAAAGAAAAAAATTATTAAGTAATCTTTAATTCATGAAAGAAAACGCGTTATAAAATACGTGATCATTTTAATTTTAGTAATAATTAATCAAGAGAAGTGAATAATTATGAAATTTGAACTAGATGATTTGGCATTAAAATACTTCCCATAAATATCATTAAAATGTATTCTTTTCTTTTTTGCATTGTGTTATCATTTTGCTGTTTAGGAAGTTACAGATAGGAAAATGTAATAGGTTTGGAGAAACTAAGTGATCTTCTATTATAAAATTACTGAAACTAGTTCCAATTCGATTAAATCGAACTGAGTATTTTTTTTAAACTTATTTTTTTTCTTTCTTTGAAAAAATCATTCATTTTCTTCCTATTCATGAACCAAATGATATGAGACGTTACTGATTTTTAAATAATCAATATAAAAACTTTAAATGCTTAGAAAAACCATTTGATCATTTCCTTGACTTAATTTTGATGACAAGGCAATTTTGCGTTAGAAAAACTGTTGATAAAAGAGTATGTCTAAAATTAAATTACTTTATATGTATGGTGATCTAAGAATATTGTTATCATTAAAATAATAATCATGTTAAATAGCGATTGTTGGACAATTCAGAATTAAATTTAGTGAAAATTCCTCTTTAATATTTTTAGGTAATGTTTAGAAAAGTATATGTTTCATTTCTAAGGTATACAAGAATTGAAAAAGGGTATAACACCATAAATGCACCAAATTTAAAAAAATATTTCATTAAATATATAAAATTATTGAAACCCTTAGCATTTTTGCTATATATATTCAATAATATCTTCTTTTTATTACAATCAAAATAAGAAAAAATATATATTTTAAGTATAACATAATTTTTTGAATTCTCATTTTTTAAAAAAAGATATAAATTACCCAAATAGTTAATTACTTTGGAAGTTCTTATATGAATGAAAAACTATCAAAATTAATTAGGAATTTTTATATTTATCAGTAATAACGATTCTACTTATAATAACACATAAAAATTAAAAATGAATAGAAAAATAAATGAATAGGAACACATATAATTGTTTTCTATTCATTTTTCCTAAATGATACTAAGATATTAGGCACAGGCGTCGTATAATCTATGATTCCAAATTCTGAATGTTTTGGCGATGAAGAAATGTTCCCAAGATGACGTATCGTGATGTACGCGATGACATAAATACTAGGGTTACCAAATTAGATTTTTTCCGTCATTTTTATTGGTCTCCATGTATACATATGGACGTAACTAACACGAGATTGCCAGATACATATGAAAATCCGCCAAAAATCAGAATTTGGTGTCATAGATTATACGGCACCTATGCAAGATATTAATACTTTTTATAACTACATTCATATCTTATAAAGAGTTAATGACTCTGCAAGCAGTCATTAACTCTTTATAATTAGTCAAATTCCTATTAGTTTCTTTACACAATGCATCGCATGACGATAAAATAAATAAAATAGATGTGGCAATTTGCTCCAAATAAGTTAGTGGAAGTATGAAGTAATGCATTACATTTCGTATATAATCCTGCTAATTATTTTGATTTAAAAGAGGAAAATTCCCTGTTTTAGCTTTAGATATTTTATTTACTTAACATTAAGGAAATATCATTTACTAAAAAAAGAAAATAATTGTTTTTCTTTGTTATGTATCCTAACAATAGGAATTTTATCACATTCAAATGAATCATGATAGTTTTGAGCAAGGTAAAATATTTAAAACAAATTTTGCTAACAAAAATTGAATATTATGAATTTCACTTTTAATTCGTAATTAATAACACCAATTTTACTTGTATAGTATCAACAATATATATTAAGAAATATAATGTTTACATATTTTAACTGCAAATTACACATTTTTATGATTTTAATGGTAATTTTTCATTTAAAATGTGTTTCATATTAAATATTTTGCGAATAAAATATTCAGCAATCGAAATATAATATCGATACATTTTCAATCACGAAAGGATATTTCTTAAGCTTATATATCAAAGCAAATTTCCAAATTTACTGAGAACTATTAAGTTGCATATTTTCTTACTAAATGAAAAAATCATAAATGTATTCAAAATAAAAAAAATAACTAATTCATAAAAATATTTTACATTTATTCTGATATAAGATTTTAAAATTTGAATTTTTTAAATTTGTAAAGGAACTTAAAGTATTATATCAGTATATTTCACAAGGATATTGGTATTTTCCTGTTTCTTTGGATTCAAAGTCTATAGTTATGTTTTTGTACCTTTAATTTAAGGCATAAGAGATCAGTTGTTTTGATTGATAAATCGATATACTTGTTTTACAACCAATGGATAGTAAAAAAAAATAAATCTTATAAATTATCTTTATAAACTTAATGTTGTGGTCTGATATGTTAAAAAAATTATTATAAAGAATCATCAACTGATGCGGAACGAATGTTACTGCAGAGCGAATTAAAATTATATATATCTGAGAATGCAAATATGTATGTATATATATATATATAAACTTACCCTATTACTGATATTAATAATGGCACTAGGAGCTCAAAAGAGATACAGTAACATAGAAAAATAAATAAATTAATCATTTTGAAATAAAAACAATGTGAATTTACTTAGAATATTTGTTTGGCATATTGTTAAAGCACAAAGATATGAACCAAATATTTTTTTTCTAAATATCATCTGAAATGTAGTTTCTTATATGTTTTAAATAAATTTTTCTCAAAAGAAATTATTAGTACTATTAATGAACTTAATTGGAATAAATTTAATGATGTCATTAATGATTTCATTAGAATGTTTTTTTCACTACATTCTTTAATGACATCTTTAATGAATGCCGGAAACAATAAATCAATGAAAATTTCATCAGTGAAAAAATGGGAGGTGGCATGACTTTATTTGGAATGTTTTATTTGCATGTTAAGAAGAAAAGATGTTAAGCACAAATTTAAATTATATTAAAATTCTCAAAAATACATTTTTTACATGTTATTGGATTTAAATAAGATTAATTTCAAGAGAAATTATAAAACACACCTTTGTATTAAAATTAAAGAATAATATAAAAAATTAAACCAACAAATAAGCTTTTTAGAAACAATAAATGTGGCAATTTTAATTTATAAATATTTTTTATATATAATATAGAGATATATAAATCACGACTTTCTATATTAATGCCATCACTAATGTACTTCTCCAAATTTTATAAGCTTTAACTAAACTATATTCAGTGGAATTATCAATTCTATCAATGAATTAAAAAAATAAGATTTGAAAGTATTTAATCAATGAGCGTTTTTGAAATAAAAGAGGAGAATAAATTTAATTTGAATGATTTACTTTTATATTATTAACCAAGTAATCCACAAATTTAATTTCTAAGCAAATTCAAATATCTTTTCAATTGAGACTGAACGAAATTATCTTGCTTCCGTAAGCCAATTCATTTTTATGAATTCAAATTCATGCTTTTCTAAATTTATTTCATTAGTTATTTATTTTTTTTTTCAAATGGAATAGTAAAACTTTCGGCGGTACTTATAAATGGTTGGAATATTCATTGCGGAAAAGAAAAAAAATTCCTTTTGACATTTATTACTTAAATAAAAAACCTTTTAAGAAGAAAATATTGGATAAAATTGACTTTCAATAAATTTAGCGGTAATATTTTTTCTTCTTTTTGATAGAAAAATTATTCCCTTTTAAGATTCCGATTCACGGTTTTAGGTTTTAATAGTTTTTACGATAAAGACTTCTTAATTGAAGTTAAAGTTTAGAATCGCATTAAAGTAATAAGATGTAAGAACATTTTTGAAGGTAAGAAAACATGAACAAAAATGAATTAAATTTTTATTAGGTAAAATTAGCTTATGGAACAAAGTAACTTATAATTAATTTTTTATTTTATTTGCTATATTCATTCAATATATTTCTCAATAATAATGCTTGCTTAGAAAATTAAATCTACATTTTCAGTTATTTATTGATATATTTATGAATAATTTATTTCTTAATTTGATGATATCGTTTAACATTTTACAAATGTTTTTATATCATATAAAAAATTATTAATATCTGTAATTAACTATAGCTTCAATTGAAAATAATACACAACACGAGCATGGAATAATGAATTTGAACTAATTCTAAATAATAGAATTACTATTTTAACTAAACATAATACTTCTGATGCAATTTGAAATCATTAATAAATTATTATAGAAACACTCTAGTGGTCATTTAAAAATTAGTATTCCCAATTTGAAAATCTTGACTCTTCTATTTCATTATACATATCTGTACTTCTTTTAAATAGAATCAACAGGAATTGGTTTCTTAGAAAAAGTTTCGCTTTTAGCTTTAACTATAGCTGGGCAATTTCAACCTTTCTTTATTTTTCTTACTTTTTCTTTAAATTTTTTCTTAGAAGTTTTAATCTTGAGTTTTAAATACATTGAAAAAACCATTTTGCGAACAAAATTAATGGGAGTTTAGGAGATCTTGAATTATTTGGTGTTTTGAATTAAATTTTCTGAAAAAATAAAACCATGTATGATACTCATTAAATAATACCAGATTTGATCTTAAGTTGAGTATATCTTAAATTTCTTTTCATAGCGTGAAATTTGCAAAGGCAAATTTACTGTGAAGGTTTTTGAAAGTAAATATAATATGAATGGAAAAA
The DNA here is from genome assembly GCA_030067965.1 of Latrodectus elegans. Lineage (NCBI taxonomy): Eukaryota > Metazoa > Arthropoda > Arachnida > Araneae > Theridiidae > Latrodectus > Latrodectus elegans. Next base: position 46,942,605 of record CM057812.1, read on the forward strand.
AAATTTTTTTAGAGAAAATATATTAATGAGTGCTAATTCGTAATTTTTAAAAAAAATAATCTAAAATATTATGCGCAACAAAATTTGAAATTTATTGTTAAGTGTTGCATTATACCCCATTAAAAGCTTTAATCAATGTTTGTGGAGGTGTTTACTTTAAATTTATGCAGAATGAAACAGAAAAAAATGAAATAATAATAATAAAAAAGCTGGTATACTGATAATACAATAATGTACGCAGTTTTACGCTGTATTTATAGCTGTAGTTGTTTATTTCTGTCGACAGGAAAGGCTAAGCATAGCTCAAACTATAATTTTGAACTTCGGTCAAGAGACGATGTTGACGCCTGAGTTCTGAGTTGGTTGCTTGCTTTCTACAATAGTTGAGGGATATCAGAGCTAGCAGAAGGTTTAACTTTTCATAGATTTTCTCAGAACGTTAAGCATTCTGAGAGATTCCATTAAAAAATATCTCTTTATTGCTCAAAATTATTCTAGTATTCTCAATGGCCCAGTTGAGAACACTAGAATTAGGTTTTAATTCAGTATACCAGTTTTCGGCTGAGGCATGTACCGATTCAACAACCTTCCGATCACTAGAATGATACGTTTCTCTACCGTAGTTTACTGTCTAGAATCCACAGTTTCACCATGAAATTCATAGCTTAAACCATTGATTATCAATATTTTAAAATTTTTTCTTATTTCAATTTTTTTTCAAGAATTTTCAATTTAAATTTCTAATTTTTTTTGAAATTTTTTGTAATTTAAAATTTTTATTTCTTTCAATCAACAAAAATCATATTGCGCATTATGTGAGAACACTTTCTCATATGAGATGGGGGAAATAATGCACATTGAAAATTAATTTTGGCTTTGTATGAAAGTTATTGGTACTGAAAATAATTTATCTTCAGTTTTATTTTCTATATTAATTTTTTCAAAAAATGTTTAAGGTTTTCTAAAAATTTCAATATCAGGAAATTCCTATCTATTTTTAGAATTTAAATTATTCAAAATATGATAGTAATTTAATTTTATGAGAAAAATAATCATATCATTTTCTTAATTTTGTTTATATATATCTATAAACCTTCAATTATAGTATTTATTATTTATGTAGTATTTATTTTGGTGTCATGTAAAGTTAGTTAGGGTTTATAGGATTTATATTATGTAATACTTTATTTCACACATAATTATAAACGATTTAACTGTACAAATAATGAAGAATTTACATTGAAATATAAAAATTTGGGGCAATTAAAATGCTTAAAATATATCTTTCATATAAAGCATATGCATAGTTAAAAGATAAAACTTCTTAAACTTTAAAAAAGAAAAATGCATTTAAAAGAATATTATTGTTAATTTTTTAACATAACTAAAAAAATATTGATCTGATGCAACAATTCGCATAAAGACTTGCTTAGTATGATTTTAGAATTTAAATATTCTTCCAAGTTTCAAACATTTACTAGATTCAAAATATCTCCAAATATTATACATGCATTTGGGAGTATATTTCTTTTTTAGAATTTTTAAATGAGTGAAATCTTTAAAAAAATGCAAAGAATTTTGGCTAAGGAAAAATATTTTCTGCTAAAATTTTAGTTTGGAAAAGTAAAGAGTCATTTTTATTTTTTTATAATATAGTCGTGTTGCATTTTATTAAATGTTACTTAGAGACTACTTTTCCCATAAAAGTAACACTAAAAATTCTATGAGAAGGTTTTTCAAAAAAATTATTACTGATTTAAAATATGTATATGTTATCGTGACTATATGATGGCGATTGTTCATTCCATGAATGCCAACTTAAGTAGGAAGAAATATTTAATTTTAGATAACACATTTATATGTTAAGATTTATAAATTCTGCAGAAACTAATAGAAGAAACTTTGATTTTTACATTTATAAGTCTGATTTAAAAGTAAACTACATTTACTATTTAAAGAATAGTAAAACGTAAATTATTAGAAGTAGCGTTGAAAGAGGGAGGTAAAAGAATAAGAAAATTAAGATGAGAAAAAATATGAAGTTCTAAAATAAAAAAGTTGTATTAAAAATATAGGAAAAATAAAATAAAACAAAGACGTAACGCAATCAATTACATTACTGACTACAGAGAAAAATTAATAAGTTCAACAAGTGAAATAAAATGACAATAATTAACGTTTTTTCTTCAAGTTTGATAAATCAGTGAAAATTAGCACAAGGGAATTTTATAAATATACATTTGAAATTCATCCTGACACCCTACTTTAAAGTATAGAGCAAAAGCACTTAAATTAATTTTCATATTTTTTTTTTACTAATATAAAATATATGATACGATTTTACTGTACAATGCATGCATCCCCTTTTCATACGATATAGCATATTATAACATAAATATGTCAATACTAATTCTATAATCTCTATTTCTATAACTTTTAATCAAAGGTATATAATTTTTGTGAGAAAATGCATTATAAAAGTTGATGCCAATAAAACACTCATGTCCATAAATTAAGGATAATTCAGAATCACACAGAAATTGAATACTAAAATAAACATTTCACATGTAGAATTATCACATACATCTTGAAGAATAAAATGCAAATTACAAGAAAACACAAGATGGCACCGATAGTACGTCACAATGATGACAGTGTAAGAGAGGGGTACATAAGGAATGGTTGCAAGGAAGTAAAATCATTCACAAGCACTTTAAAAGCCTTTCAGTGCAATGACTGCATAATTATGGCATAAAGGAAGCATTTGGATGATGTTTTACGTGGTAGAATTATCGGCCGTCTGGAATGTGGACATACCCAACTAGAACCATCCGAGGAAATTGGAATCTCACAGAATGTAATCTCTAGGCTTTGGCAACGGTTCCAAGAGGATGGTAATGTGAGTAGACGTTACAGCACAAGTCGCCCCCGAGTTACAATGCCGAATGAGGATCGGTATTTGGCAGTTACTGTCAAAAGAAACAGACGGAGCACAGCATCAGACCTGTCTTGTTAGCTCTCTTCAACCGGTACGACAGTTTCAAGGAAGACCGTGTACAGAGGCACATTGGTTTGTATGCTCGTAAGCGTGTCATATGTGTTCCACTTAACGCATCTCACTGTCGCCTGCGGTTAGCCTGGAGTAGAGAGCATGCGTTGTGGACACCGCAACAGTGGTCTTGTGTTATGTTTTCCGACAAGTTCAGGCTTAGATTTCAGTCTGATTCTCGTCAGACTTTCATTTGGATAGGGCCAGGTACCCGTTACCACCAAGAGAAAACCATAGAACGACGGTGGTGTAGGACTGCTCGTTTGGGGAGAAAGTATTCTGGGTTCCAGAACTAACCTGCTCTTCAGAATGTAACTATGACAGGCCACATCTATCGGGATGCCATTCTGAAACAACATTTACGTTTGTTTCGGGGGCCATGGGTGCAAAATTTCTGTTTATAAATGACAACGCCTGTCCTCACCTTGCAAACATTGTAGATGGGTGCCTTCAACGGAGGATATCACCCGTATGGACTGGCCAGCATATTCACCGAACTTGAATCCAATAGAGCATGTGTGGAAAATGCTTGTCCGACGAATTGAAGCCAATAAACCCCCTCCCACATGTGTATCTGAACTTCGGAGGGCATTGCTTGATGAGTGGTGTAAGATTCCCCAATATCAGATCGATAATTTGATACTCAGTATACCTAAACGTTGTACGGATTGTATTGCATCGCTGGGGGCATACTATGTATTAACCATCATACCGACCATGTTATATTGGTTTCATACCAACCATGTAATATTGTAAATAGGTTCTTTTTTAAATTTGCTCCAGGGAGTAAAAATCGCAATTTTTATTAGTGATGTCAAACATTTATCATCCTGTTTGCTCTTTAACTTTTGTTTAATAAATAGACTTTACAAATAAGTCACACCTGTTTTGTTTCTGTCTCTTTCTTTGGCTGAACTTGTCTCATTCTTAATTTATGAACCGGAGTGTATAATTTAAATAAGAATTGTTGAATGCAGTTTTCTGCATTGATCATTATAATCTTCTTACATTTTTATTATTAATACATCACTATAATGTTACATATATATATAACATATTATTAGTTATAACTTATTTACAAGAGTTTTTCATAGTTAATAAAGGCAGAATAGAAAAAGAGAGTTGTTATCGAGAAGTGAAAGCAAAAATCAACCAATTTCTGAAATATTGGATTTCATGATTTATTTTCTAATTTTAAATAATGAGGGGATTAATTTCAACTCGTTCTCAACAGCTGGTATTTTTTAATTCTAAATATCAGTGTAATAAAACTGTACAATCTAAAGACCAAATAAAAACCAAATTTTGTATTTTTTTCTAGGTAAAACTCAATAATGCGTGATGACAATTTTTGTACGGTAAGGTACCCTATGGATATGCCATCTTTGCCCCGAAAGTGAAAGGATAGAGAAAGGCACATCCATGCCCAAACCATGCTTCGAAGCAGAGATACTTATCAATGCGCCATCGGAAGGGCACAGCTACCGCTCAATATTGAGTTTTTGCCCTTGAATTATACTTATTTGCTTTTCAATTTAAATTTTGCACTAAAATTCATTTGTAAAAGTTCTATTCTATAATTTGTTTGCTCTAAAATTCAATTGTGAAAATTCTACTCTGCAATTATTTTTTGCACTAAAATTCAATTGTGAAAATTCTGCTGTACAATTGTTTTTACACTGAAAATTCAATTGTGAAAATTCTGCTCTACAATTGTTTTTGCACTGAAAATTCAATTGTGAAAATTCTGCTCTACAATTGTTTTTGCACTGAAAATTCAATCGTGAAAATTCTGCTCTACAATTGTTTTTGCACTGAAAATTCAATTGTGAAAATTATACTCTACAATTTTTTGCACTAAAATTCACAATTTTGTGAAAGTTCTGCTTTATAATATTTCTTTAAATTTACAAGTTTAAGCTTTAATCAAACAAGCTTCTTGGAAATATATGTACATTTTTCATAATGAGAAATAATTTTCGTTATCAAGCAAATAAAGGAATTGAACATTTTATTATTTATTTAAATTTTTTGATATTAATTAAAATAAATATACAAATACACATTTTTATACTTTTAATACAAAATACTTATAAATTTTTTATAATCGCTTGATAAATAATGTAAAAATATTTTTATTCGAGTATGAATTGCTGAAGTAGGAAGAGAAAAATATTCTTCAGAACATGCTTGCATATGTTTATTAATGAATGCTGTACTTATTGAAAATTTTTGAATATTTAAAATGTTTTATAAGCAGTTTATTGCTATACATTGTTGGAATAAGTTACTTTTTTATAACTTTTAAAAAGCAAAGTATGAAAACTGAGAAACAGATACTTTATTACATTTTTTTGTAGTGGCACACTTTTAACGATTTCAAAATTTGGCAGCTCAGAAATAAAAATTTAAAAATTCTTTCATACTTACCTATGTTACCCTATATAAAATAGCTTACGACAGTAATTTTAAATGTAAAATAATATAGTATGTACTGTATGTAAAAGCAGAACGTTTATTAAGGTATTTTAATTACAATATAGTAATACTAATAGATAATAAGAATACTTTTAATGAGAAATTTAAGTTTAATGTTTTTTGTTAATTTCATTTATATATATTTGGTAGTAAAAATGGCAACACTACTCATATCAAATCGTCTGCTACATTTAACAGTCTCGATTTTCTTTCTGTTTTTATGTTTACTAACACTGAAAATCCGAATTCACACAAGTAAAATGTTGAAAATTTTAATTATAAATTCTGGGAACAATTGAAGTTTCTTCACGGGTATATATTTCGCTTTATAAAAGCTCACAATTATCGAAGTTAAAATGTTTTTAATTGTAAAAAAACAAAAAAAAAAAATCTGCTACTTATCTATAAAAATAAGTTTTCTCTTTTACAGTGTACTTATTTAAATAAAACTATAACATAATGAAAAAACTATAAATTTCACTATATATATTTATAACATAAGGTGGCACATAAAATATTTCATAATTAAAGTTGAGGATCACTGCTTTAGACAAATGCTAGATAATATTTTCATATTATGAATTCGAAACCTTGCAAATATTTATGTTTTTATTGTTTTAAAGTAACGGTTCTGAGGGACTTGAAAACCCCACTTTTTTATGATGTAAAGCTTGATCTTATTTTGTAGTGGAATAGCTGGAGATGTGTTGCGTGTTTGTTATCTGTATTTATTTTTGTCTGGTTGCTAAGAATTTTCCAGATTTCTTCTCGTGACCCTAGAATGTACCTGAAATCTACGAAACCTTCCACTGGGGAAAGGGCCGGCATGCGTATCAGAAACAATTTACTACTAATTCTAAATTGCATGTAATATTTCGAAAATATTTTCTTAATTTTATCACTCATATTTAATTCAAATAATACTTTCCAATCATAGTTATAAAATTAGTTTTATTTGATTTAATTATATATAATATATTTTAGATATCTCTCTCTCTCTCTCTTTTGATATGTTTTTGTACTTTTTTGCTAATGATCAAGAATCGCTGCTACAGCATTTTATACACCTACTTTGAATAAATAAACGCAAAGCAGAAAAATAGGTAGACAACGGCCGACACCAAATGCACCACGAAGATAACAAACATTTTTACTCACAAAAATAAAAAAAAAAAAAAGAATTGCACGCAAACATGAAAAGAATATTACATTTTCATAAATTATACGATGACGTCATTTACAAAATAAAAAATTTCATGCTAAAACAAGCAGAAGGAAAGCAATATTAATACGGCATGTGAATACCTCTTTGAAAATTAGCATTTTTTCTGCGTGCTTTGTTTTCGAAAATAAATATGCCCATTCAACGAATTCTTTATTTTTTGAGTAATTCACCCATCCTTAAATTAGTTTGAAATATTGTGGATAGATATTCTAAATATTTAAAAAAATATTTTGAAGTTTTTCAATAAATTTAAATTTTAGAATAATTTTTCAATTCAACATGAATTTTAATGTAAAAAATAACGGTAATCTTCTTGTGTTACACTTCTCAGTACTTTTAAGAATTCAAAACGAGGATGATAATTTTCCTCTGCTTTTTTCCCATTACTCTATAGAGTGATATTTTTTTTAAAGTGACAGCTTTTAGAGCGCCCTGTACGCGATCTAATTGCTGAAATGTCACCAAACTTGGTATTTAAACTAATCAAGACACGGGAAAAAGGAATCTGTAAAAATAAATTTAGTTCTAAAAATCACCGCTTGGGCATTTTGTGGCGTTTTACAATATATAAAATGTGAGAAAAGAAATATACTAACACATGCAATCGTACGGTTAAATTATTAATGTTTAATTTCTACATTAACTTCCCCGGTGAGAAATTAGAACACATTCAATGTGAGCACCGATCTCAGAAATAACACCGTTCATTATGTCCACAACGTTCTCCACAGCCGTGCGTATCATATCACGAGCAATATTTCACATTGTTTTTGTTATGTTGTCCTTTAGAATTGACAAATTTGATACTCAACCAACATAAGCGCACGTTCCGATAACGCGAGAGGCTTGGCTATTGGAGCTCGTTTACTGCAGCTGAGATTATTTGTCGGAGCTGTCTACCACTTGCTTTTATAGCCCCTATTACAGGCACTGTCATTGCACAATATTTGCATTTTTCTTTCATACCCGTGTTTTATGCTAATTCTCGTTATTATATGCTATAGCAGACCCACAAAATACCCTAGCGGCGACATTTGGAACTAACTTTTTTTACGAAATCCTTTTTTCCATGCCTTGATTAGTTTAAATACCTAGTTTGGTGCCATTTTGCTTATTAAATCGTGGTACAGGACGCCCCAAACACTGTTACTTTAAACCTGTAATTTATCCTGTACTTTTTGCGAATATAAATAATCTTATTTTCAATGGTCATCATATTATGCTTTAATCGCAACATAGTTGCTATTTTGTTTTGTTGGCTACTTTTGCTGTTTAATTCCCAATGGCTTCTTTTGTATCATTGCGAAACTGGAATAAAGGAAGAAGAAAATTTTATAATACTTTTTTTTAACTTCACCACACGCAGTAAAGAAATGGATATTTTTCAATAGTTCTTTATGTGTTTACTTCAAAATTATATCAGATTTCATAATTCTAACAGAGAACTATGCAAAATTAATTTGGAAACTTATTATATTTGAATTAATTGCCTTTTTTGTATCTAAATTAATCTTTTATTACTTTAACGTAATTCCATATTTTAAGTTTAAAAGTCCCATTTTATAGGTTAGTTTAAAATTTCTGATGGAACGAAGGAATTTATAGGGGTCTAGTAATAGTCTAAATGGGTGTGTGCTGATTTTATTTAATACATAACTTTTAAATGTTTTATTTTAACAACAATCTCATGTATAACTAAAAATTAAAATTAGCAGACAACAAATTTATGTTAACGAAAGGATTATTTGCTAAAAAAAAATATAAATAAACGCGATTAATTGGTATCATATATCAGCAACATAATTGTATTAGAAATTCAAACAAGATTGCTTAATTACTCACTAAAACTAACCATACCTTGAAAAAATAAAGTTTCATTAAGGCTGCTTTAATTATACATTTTGTCACTTAGATTTATTTTTTGTTTCCAAAATTGTAGAGTACTGTTTGCAGAACAGATTAATTTTCTCTGTACGTAATCTTTCCAGATGCTTTTCGAAACTCAACATGTTTACACTACAAATGAATGAGTTAATTAACCATGGCCTCGGAGAACTTGGTTGGAAAATGTTGTGAAATTCTTTTTTTGCATTAGTTAATTTATCATTCAGTTTTTATTTGTTATAAACTTGTTGGAAGATTCCTGTTCATTCATAATTCAAATTCATTTTGACGTTCAAAATACTCCATTGCCATTTATATTATTTCTTGCTAAAGCAGTCTGACAGTAACTTTATTTTTTTTAGGGAAAAATGTCTCTTATTATGAAGCTGCGATTTTAAATTATCGTACTTCTTTAGAATTCTTACGTATTTAAAATTTTATATTACAACAATAACGTTTCCTATCATAAATTTGTATTTTTTTGAATGGTCATTTCAGTTCTTTGTATATTTATTAAAATGTAGCGTCACTGAATCAAAAATAGGAATAATAATAGTAGTTTTTCTCAAGTGCCTTTTTAATATTTTTTTACCTTCTAATAAAAACAGAAGCGTTTATTATTTTTTTTTATCTTTAATAACATCTTAATATTCAAAATGAGTTTTAAAATGATTATTAAAATGAAATTTTCTTTCTATGAATTAATGTTTGAAGAACTCTTTGCCAAGAATGAATACAAAAAATTATTTTCTCTGGTCCAAGTGATCATGAGTTAAGGCCGTTACCTTGTGTTTTAATGATTGTATTAGTCAGAAATTTACAGTAAGCTAATGATCTAGATTAAATTAGCCTTCTTGTGAGAAAGATTTGTCAAAATATAATCGGACATGTTGATAAACTAACAGATAAACTATATATATAATTTTTGTCTTTTTAAAGAGTATAAATAAATCGTAAGATAAATCTCACAATTAAAAAAAATTTGATAAAACATTTAAAAATAATTACAATTTATGTTATCTATAATATTTTTTATTATTCACTGTAATATTTTGTGGTAAATTATACATAACTTCGAATCCAAAATATGCTTTGCATATAAGTTTTCCTAGTTGTAGCTTACAAAATAGATGAATCGAACTGGTAATTAAAGCTGCAGTGGTCTCAAACTGCTTGTGAGTTCGTTTCTCGTCTCGACTGAGGATAATTGTTGCGATTCATAATGAATTTTGAATTAGAATATAATGTTTAATTAGTTCGCACGCAAAAAAAAGATTTTATAGTGATAAGAAAACTAAATCAATTGCATGGTATACATATATGAATTCAGAATTCAGTGTAAAAGATTCTATTTTTTAGAAGTTCTGTCAAAATGTTGGAAGACTGGTTTATTTTATAATAGGCACAACATGTCAAGTATGTTATCACACATCTTCAGGTTAACTCTGCATTTTAAAGAAATTCGGTAATTTAAAAATTTTCTAATTTGATATTAGTCATATCAGTATTATACATTCTATACATATATGCATGCATGCATAAATTTACTTTCATAAATTTTTACAATAATGTGCTAAAAATTTGAAACGATGCTATATTATTTTAAAAACAAACATTTAAAATATGCATGAAATTCATATACAATAATTGATTACGGACTACTTTTCTTAGCTGAACTTTATTTTGATGAAATTTAAAGAAAATTTAATATTTGTAATTTCAAAATCTGTACCTAATCATTTTGTTATAAAAATAGGCAGTCATGTTAATAATTTTAGCTTTAAAAATTTAAAAGTTATCATTAATTTCTGATTTAATGAGATCTTTTTACATTTTCAAATGATAGAGAATTCAGTGATTCTGTAAAGTTTTCCTAACGTCTGCAATGATATCTTTTAACGTTTATTTATTTTTTTTTTATATTTTACTTTGAAATTTATTTTAGAACATATCAAAGCATTTGTTGCTGAATAAAAATTAATGAATGTTTTTAACTGAAAATGTTTTACTTCTTGAGGACAATAGATGAAATGATTGTGAAAGAACAAAAGTTGCTTCGAATTTGATTTGATTTTTGCTGAATGGATATAAAAAGACATCACAATTTATTTTATTTGAACTTCTAGTAGCACCATGAATGAATTAATAAATAGCTGTGAAATTCTATTATTAGAATGCCTTTAAGAAATTAAAGTTTAATTTCAAAGGAAGATATTTTAAAGTAAAACTTATGTTATATCTTCAAAGAATTCTAGTTTTATTTATAATATATACTTGCATATTTAATAATGTAAGGGAAGAAAATTTTTATAAAATATGCATTTCATGAAAAATACTCTCAAATAAATTTTCATTGTTTCAACATCGATTAAGTTAGTTTTACACATGTAAATGATACTTATTTTTGAATCAACTGCTTTAAAATTCAAAAGGTATCATAATAGAATTTGTGAAAGAAAGTTTTGATATCATAACATGACATCAAATATTTAGAATTTCGTAAAGTTTTCATGAAAATTAGAAACAATTGTATAGAACTAGCACTTTTAAAACAAGAAATTCTAAAAGATACAAAAAAAGAAATTTAAAATTTTTTTACAGTAGACATTTTTCAGTATTATTTTTTTTTAAATGAACGCAAACCAATGAAATTTATTCAATTTTTTCCAATATTTAAAAAAATATTTCATTAGCCTTTTATTAGTGATAAATAGTCAAATACAGTGACATAGTGATAAATAGTCAAATAACTTTGTAATTACAATAATTTTGATGTAAAGTGATATTTTAAGTACCCCATAAAAGATAAATGTTTGGTTGTCAAACGGAATAAGAGTTTATAATGTGCATATAATTTATTTTTAAGGTCAAAGCATGCAAAATGCGTTAACGAAAAACATTGGTAATTAAAAGATTGTTTTTTTTTATCACAGTTCAATAAAAATATGATCATTGTACTCTATGTCAGCTGCGTAAACATTTTAATTATAAGGAATTCAAGTTTAAAATCGTTAGAAAATAATAAGAATTGGATTTATGTAAAAATAAAAGGAGTCAAGTTTATACATGTCAATAAATTGGGATAAGTTAAGTTGAAGGAAGAAAAGGAGACAGTAATATGTTTATATAATGACATCATTTATGTACTATTAAAGAAAAAAAGAGTCTAATTTGCTACAATAAAATCGAATCATTTCAACCATTTATTTTAATAATGTGATTTCCATTTGTGAGGCTTATTTACTTTTTTGAAGTAAATAAGCCTCACAAATGACATTAAAAGAAACACAGAAGGAAACACGACATTAAAAGAGAAGATCTACTCGGCAATACAAATTAATGATTGAGAAGGAAGTTTAATCCATGTAAAATTTTTTCGATTATGCAAAGTAGAAAACTTTATGAGAATAACCCTATAGAGGGATTACCATAAAAGATCAGAAATATCCTTCTGAATATATGAGAATCAATTACTTTAGATTGATGCAAGTAATTTTCAAGAAATGCTTTTCAAAAAAATCATGTTTCTTCTTTTCAGCAAGACATTTATTATTTAGTTACAGACAGTTATTAGAATTTTAAGGATAACTAAAAAAAATATTTTGCATTGAATAGTAAAAAATTTATAGTTTATAATACAGCAGTTAAAATAAACTTTCTTATTTGCATATGTAACGTATAGATGAAAAATGTCTAAATGATAAATGTATTAAACAAATGCTTTAATGTAATGCAGTGTAGAAAAAAAAAATAAAAAAACGGATGAGGAAAAATAACAAAAGTAGAAATTATATGAATGTGGTTTGTCTGCATTTTCTTCTCATCTACATAACTCATTTAGCTGTGAAAATTTCTTAAAACTTTTATTTCAAAATACTTTAAGAGCTTACAGAAAATATTTGAAAGTGATATCATATTATGTCTACAATTTTGAATATTAAATTTATATTACCAGATATTAAGAATTGAAATTAAAATATTTACTTTGGCACTAATTTTCAGAAATTTAAACAACAAACTAGAAGATTATGATAACTAATAAATGTGTTAGCAATTTCATTGAAACTTAGTATCAATATTTAATATGACATGTGCAACTTTATGTATAAGAAAAGTTAGAACATAACCTAAGCATTCAGTATTAAGAAAAGCAAATATATCTTAATTTTGATGTGGAATTGATGAAATATAATAATACTGATTAGATGTGTGTGTACCGGCATCACCTGCACATATCTTTAAGTGCCTGTGGTTGTCTGTTGAGGACCTATATAGGTCTCCTACACTTGTTTTTGACTTTCTGAAAGTAAACGGACTCGTGGACCTCGTCTAGTATATTCCTAAACATGGAGATTAGAAAGAAGAAAAAGAAGAGACGTGTGTGTGAGTATGCTATCAATATTCAAAAGCAAATTTAGGTATAACATTAATTATATTTCTTAGTAAAGAACCATAGTTAACATACTTGTTTAATTATAACCACAATATAAATACTGATTCTACACATTAGAAATATACAAGAAGATAATCTTACGTGATTCGTCGTAGATTAAATATGTGAGAAATAGAAGACTTAATCTCAAGTTTTATGTTGCTTGACTAAACATCGTCTTTGTGCAAGTATTATATTTTTTAAGTATCTCTATAATGCCTGCTGATAATTCTGTAACTGCAGAAGTAGAGAGTCAGCATTATTACTGTTGATTCTTCATTGGAAACTGTCTCAGAATTGCACGGATTTTCACATTGAAATATTTCATTTGTCAAGCAGCAAGTACAATCTTCAGTTACATTAAATAGCTGTGTATACATTTATAAAGCTGTCAGCCATTTATATAGCCAGCCGTACTGATTATGATTGTGCCAAGTTGCCTTTCAAAGTATCTCTTTCACTTCCTTAACCTATGTGTGTGAAGGAACGGTGACTAAAGACGTGACGCTTACTGTCCATTCTCTTTGAACTAAACATTTACCCCAAAGAATTGGAGAAGAATTGAATAGATTTTGATCTACCATTATCTTCTAAGTTAAAAATCAAGTTGATCTAGAAAATTCTAGATTTCTGTTTTAATGGCTATACTTTTGAAAATAGAATGTTTTGCTTAATAGCATAATCAAACGCATCTGACTATCTAAAGTATTTTATCTCATATATGTTAACTATCAATTACAAAGTTTCCTTTATCTATATATTAGGTAAAAGGTAACGAATGTTTGCTATTTGAAACCATACAAAAATGTTTTTAAAATTATTCTATGGAATAAATGGTGTTTAAAAGTGAACAACTCAGATCTCTATTAACTTTAAAGCCTTGTTTACATTGGTATTTACGTAATTCACTAACATCTGGGAGGTAAGAATAACCTTCAGCATTGGTCGTATTGAACACGTTTTTTCCCAGCACAAAAGAATCCTATAAAATATCAATTATTTTGCGATGCGCACAAATTTTACGCAATCTAAGTTCAGAGAGATATTTTCTTGTTTTCATAATTTCTATGACATTACAAGCAAGTATATCTGATCTATTTTCATTACACTTTTACTAAGAAACTATGGAAATTTTACCATTGCGAAATATTGCTTGTTTTCAATCTGCTTATGGTTAAATAATTTATTTTTTCTCAAACATGCTCTAAATGGTATTCATTTTAGCACTTTTGTTGCACCGATATATTCATTCTCTTATAGTATTTGATAATTTCCCTATAAAATATAATTTTAAAATGTATTACTTAGCCTATTTATGGAAAAAATTGAATTTTTTTACAATAACATTAACAAATAAAACTATTTTAGAGCAAGCATATGTCAAATAATTATTTTTATGGAAAGATACACCTTTTACTATCATCACGCCTTGTCCAATATGATGAAAACTAATTTTATTCAATTATTTATAAACGCACACAAAATTGCATGCTCAAAAATATATTTAATTTGAGAACGAGAACGAAAATCTAATTATATATATTATTTATATTAACTATATTTTTTTATTTATATTTTACATAATTAAGTTAACGACTGCAATTACTATGAATAGGCAAGATCTAAATAGAATATATACATATCTACATAATTTAATCGATATGCTATTAAAATTGTGAATATTAAAGTTGTGTGTGTGTGCTTTGTGTAATAAAAATTTCTTTAAGAAAAAGAATTTTATGTATTTCTAAATAACATAAGAATAAACATTTTTTAATTAAAAAGATTAGTTACAAGTCCAAGAAAAGAAAAAAAAAGAATTATTCAATTTAATTCTTGAAATTTGAAAATTGCTTTTTTCCGTTCTTTTTATGCTTGGCATAGCTAGAAATTAAAAAAAAATGTAGATACTTTTTTAATAGATATTTTCCAGATGTTGTTTCTGAACAATGGAAAGAGATCCATAACAGTAGAAGGAGATTTCGTTTATTTAAAGCAGAAAATAATTAGATCTCACGGTGAAAAAAAATTGCTAAAAAATATATTGCTTAAAAAGAATGAATTAATCATATATGCGTTAGGCATCTTTTTTTTAAAGAGAAAAATAGCACCTACTGCAAGAAATTAAAAAAAAAATTCTTTCTTTTTTATAAATAGCATTAAATTTGAGAAACTGCAATGTTACTTACTTTTTATTTAGGGAAAGACAATAACTATAGTTTAAAAATATGCTTGGGTTGTAATATCAGGAATAAAAATTTATAGAGATTTCCATTTAAAGATATTAACAGAAAATAAGATTTTATCTCTTTTCTGCTTTAAAATTAACATTCGAATGAATTCCCATTTAAAATATCGACTTAACTCTGTTTTTTGCAAAATTTATTTTCTTGTTTTATGTTAAAAATTATTTAACTATTATTAAAATAACTAATCACCTTTTAATTGATAGGATTATAAAATATTTTGATACATTTGTAAAGTTTAAAAATAAAAATTTAATTATTTTATTTTCAAATGAACATAAGCAGTTCTAATTTATAAGTTTTGATGTAACTTATGACGTCTTTTCTTAAGACATTTTAAAAAGTAATAGTTTTAATTTATTTAAATTTTAATCAGAAGAATTTTTATCTTAAGTCTTAAGAGTAATTTATCCTTTAAGAAATAGTTCAAATGTTTGATTTAAATACGAGTATTATTGGTTATATTTTTACAATTTCCAAATATTTTTATTTTGAAAAAAAATTAAAATGATTTATATATTAAAAATGTCAAGAAATATAAATATTATTTGTTAGTTATGCAAATATAGTAATATATTTTTTATTAGATTTAATACACTGAAGTAACAATGATATATTGATTTTCATTTGTGGTTTATATACTTAGAATACCAAAGTTGTAGTAATCATAGCAAATTTAATCTCAAAATTAAGATAATTTTTTTATAATTGGAAGTAAACACCAATGTTTTAAAAAAGGCATTTTAATAACGGGAGAGACGAGAATAACTAATGTTATACTTGAATACCAATGGAGAAATATTTAAATTGCAAATTTAAGAAGAAGTTCTATGTTAATTTTACATTGGCAAATTTTTCCTCAGTGAAAGATTTAATTGAAGAAATAGAGCTAATTTAAAATGGTATTTATTTATTATTTAAAATTGAAATCGCCGTATTTTTTGAAAAAAATTTAGATTTTGAAAGTCTTAGAATTAATTTTGATGTGAATTATAAGAGTGGATGGACCTTATTGATGCAAAATTTATTAAACGTAACGAAATGTTTTATAAATCATATTTGATGAAATTCATAATTACGTTTTGTCATGACATGTCGGAAGTAGCTGCTTCGCTTTATATGGCATATTAATTTGTTAAATTATTGTTTTAGGAAATGTTTCTCTGAACATTTGCATACATCCCTTATGATGATACAATAATAAATTTTAGGTGTTAAAAAAGCCTTAAAACATAGTCAAAAATATTCTCTGAATATCATGCAAAAACCATTTTAAAATGTAAATTTAGAAATAATCTTTTAACATTAAAAATTCTTTTGCGTGAATAAAATAGGTGTTTAAAATCAAATTATTTTTACTCGCGTAGCTGATATACTGATTTCGAAAGAGTGTTGAATAGTTTTGTTTTTTGGGTGAACGTTTCGTACATATTGAGACAAATTCAAGTGTCGCATGTAAAAAATGTAAAATTACCATAAGAGGGCGAATAAAAAAAGAGAACAGTTGCTTTACGTTGACTGTTACGATGAGACTCAGAATGGATAAGCCAAATTTTCAATAAATTTGTTATTTTTTGAACTGCTGGGACTTTTCTCAATACCTACGTGTGAAAAAAATTCAAATGGGAAATAAGTTAATATATTTAGAAAACACGTAGGTCAGAATCTGGAAAAGTCCTAACTATGAACCTTAACTAATATGTACGCAGAAAAAACTATTATTACAATCCTATTTTATTGTTCAACGGAAGTTGAGATTAAACGTGGATCATTCCATTCCGAAAAATGCCGCGTTTTCTAGACAATTATCTATGACAATTCTAGACAATTATTTCTAGAAAATTATCTATTACAATTACAGAAATATCATAGTTAAGATAATAACGCTTGGTGTTGGATTTTTCATAAACTTACAACGATTATAGCAAAATTGCTTCAACAGTGCACTTCAGAATTTTGAGAAACAACTTAAAGGTTCTTAGGAAAAGGCGAAGATATCATCACTGATGAGAAGATTAAACGGACTGATAAAATTTAAACTTGATTATTACATTTTCAATCATCAATTAGATGATGTATATCAGTACAGCTTTTACTATTATGTTGGATATAATAATATTTTTTATAATCTTGTATCACACACACACACTTAATACCAAATTATACTTATCATAAAATAACTGATACTTTTACTTTATTTAAATAAAAAATGTGAAAATTGTTAATTTATAGTAATCTTAAGAATCTATTTCACGATCATAATATAACGAGGAATGTTTTCAAATAAATAATCACGAAAGTTGCATTGAAATTAATTTAAAAAAATAAAAAGGTTATGAATGGTATCTGTGAACAGTTCAGATGATTAACTAGGAAGAGACGACGGACAAGCTGTTATAGACAACATAGCAACAACATGTATTTAACAAATAGAAAACAATTAAACTAATGCAGGAATTTTAACATAACATTGTGGGTGTCGTTTTACCAGAATTATTCACCCACGCCCTTCCTGCTCGGCAACCAAGTGCCGCCTGCTGTTTGAACGCCTAGCACAGGAGCAGTTGACGCGCATGCGCCAACAATATCTATATAACATCCTTAAAAAAGGAACTATTTAATTTCGTCAAAATATTATATTAATATATCAAATGTGTTCAGAATTAAGTACTATATCTATTCATAACTGATTCTAATTTTAAAATATTACATTTTTATCACTTTATTTTACTTATTGTATGCTAATTCAATTATTTATATATTCACAATTTGTAAGCAAATTCTCCACTTTTTTTAATAAGTATATTGCAAAAACCATACCCATATTTAATAAGTCAAAGTATTTTCTATAATTTTAGATTAAATAATTGGAATGCATTTTTTTTCAAATAAATTTACGGTGCACTTCATATGAAATACTCTTAAATTTTTAGGGAATTATAAATTCATCTTTCAAATGTTATCTAGAGAAATTAAAAAAAAACTATATTCTAATTACTATGTAATTACATTGATAAGCTCTGACATAGTTAAAAAATGACGCTTCCGCAAAATATGAATCACAATATACTAAAGGAAATCTAGCGAGCGTAAAAGCAGCAAAAGAATAGATATTCCAGTATAAATAAGATAAAATAATACATCCAGTATAAATAAGAATTTCTTCTTATCCTTTGCATTGTATATTTTAGTAAATTTCCAGTTTTGTATTTCTGATTTCAATATTTTTCATGTTTTGTCTTATATATATATATATATATATATGAAACGATAACCTTTTTAAACAATTTCTAAATCCAACTAAATAATAACATCAATATATTAAAAATTATTACGTGATCTTCTGGTTTATTTGATTGAAAATTATTCTCTGCGAACATATAATGAATGAAATCTATTATTTGAATAGTCAAATAATATTAGCAAATTTAATTATTTCTAATTGCTATTTTCCTTTTAAATTTTTAAAAGAGTTAAATTATATTCATATTAGAAATTCATTTTCTATAATTTTAATATATTTTTTTAAAATTTATTTAGGTACCGGATAGAGATAATATAAAAGTTGAAGTTGAAAATTTTCTTAATATCTATTGTTCCCCAAAAAGATATTTTTATAGATATATTGTTTTATTCAAGCTTCACGAACGTTATTTAAGCTTTTACTCTGACAGACTTGCATGCAAGTTGAGTAGAAAGCACTCAACTTTCGTCTTTCAACAATGAATAAAACTAAACATAAAAGCATCTACTTTTAAGAATGTAGTCACGAGACCTAAGGGCGTTTTAGAATTATATTTTTATGAATTTATCTAATTTGAAATGTAAAACACATCATTCACAACCTAAGCTTGATATGGCTTTGACTATAAATAAGAAGGCAAAATATTAAAATTTTCCCATCTTTGTGATACCAAACTTTATATTTTATATGATTGAATAATTGAAATGCGTTTTAGTGTTAGACATTACGAGTTTGATGTTTATGTGTAAAATAGGGGATTGACTCCAAATTGAGAATAATTGCTTTTAGAGAAATAGATTCAAAATAAATCATTATCCTTAATTAAAATCTTCCATGTTTTGTATATAAATGTATTTGAGAAATAAATTCAGTTCGATTTTAAATGTTAAGTTAATTAATATGTTTCTTTTCCAACATCCACATTTGGAAGATTTCTAAAATTGTATGTCACAATAAAACGAGTAAGATGAAAAAAGTATTCATCATAATAATAGACAGTTATATTTTTTTATATACCTTACTCTCTAAATAACATTATAAATGACTTATATATGTCTATTTAATGACCTATATATAATATCTCTAAAATTTGCAATTATGGTGTTTTAAAATTAACTAATTGTTCAAGTAAATATTTTTTTAAAATCGGAAGCCGAAATTTTCTTTGCGAATTTGTTATATTTTAGTAAACATATATTTGATACTCCTTTGCAAACATCTACATATATAAATTAATTGAACATACCTCGGTGTCATAATGTCCAGGAGGAAATTTCATAGATGGATTCCTGGCTAATAAATTTTGACTACTTTGTCACCATATAATTAATATAAGCCAAAATCAATGCCAAGTTTTGAAATTTTGTACAATTAGTTATTGATGCTGTTAGATTAATTATAATCAAGTTAACTCAGGTAAATTATGATCAATTTGTCAAAGAAACCTTATAGTTATTATGTAGCATTTATCAAGTATTAACTGTTGCTAAATTCCTTGCAACACTTTTTGATTCGTTTTAGTAATTATAAATTATTACTTTAAATATTCTTATGTGCTTTATTTAACCAAAATCTTTTCATATTGAAAATAATTTTATGTAATAATTATGGTAATAATTACAAAAATTTTATTGAATTATAAGTTTTTATTAGGGATTGCATTTAAAAGGGAGTTATTTTAAAAATAATTCAATGGTTGAATTTTAAAAATAATTCAAAATTTCATCGTTTCGTTTTAAAAATGATTTAAAATAATACCTTCAAAGAGTTCTTTATACAATTAAAATGCCATAATAATCAATATAAAAATATTTTTTGAAATTATTACGTATAAAATTTCTAGAAATAAATTAAGTTATGAAGCAAATAAAGTTAATTGCTTCATAAATAATAGCAATGGTACCATGTAATTTTATTGAATGGTAATGCACTTTTTTGTAATTTGAATCATTCTTAATAAAAATATTTAAACAAAAAATATCCCTACAGGAATATGTATCGAATTTATATTTCCTTTCGTTAAATAAGCAGAGAAAAAATTTCACTAAAGGTTTTCTTAAAAAATCTTTGATTTCTTACTTTTTTCTTACTTATTCTAACTTTTTTTGCCACAGAAAATGTTTACAAATTCTTATGGAAGTATGTGATGGCTTTTAATAAAAGAGTATTACTTATTACATTACAGGTTTCTGTTAAAAAAACGATAAAAATTTTTAATTAAATTTAAATAAAAAAATAAGAAGAATTTTTTAAATTATATAGGAAGAAAAATGATTATTTTTTATGAAAAAATACATATAATCTGAATGTTTAATTAATTGATTAACTGTAACAAAATAAGTTTGTATAATTGTCATTAATGTTCGTATAACTGAAAAATAATATTTCACTCGAAATCCAATCATAAAAGATTAATATTATGCACATTTTGTCTGATATTCTTCTTAATCATATATTTTTTAAATAGTTTATTTTATATTTTTATATTCAGTTCACTTAAGTGCAAAAACAATTTAAATTCCATTTCGTTATTTGCCTTTTCTATGATTAAATTCATCTCATTGAATAAATTATTATGAAATCGACTTTTCAATCGTACGCTGGAGTTATCATCATTTAAATAAATCTAGTCATCATTTCAATCTTTATATAAATCCCTAGTTAAACCTCAAATAAATTAAATGTATTCCCCAGTGATGCTTATTAATGTTTAAACTTAATATCAATAAATCACTCTGCATAGTATATCACACAAGCTATATCTGTTTGATTTAACTTATATTTAATCTTATTCTACAGATAGTTTATATTAATAAAGATCATATATTTTTATGATGCGTTTGAGTATTGTTTTTTATTTCAAGAATAATAAAATTACAATTTTTTAGTATAAATTCAAAACTTTAAAGAATAATTTAACGGTATTAGAAATACGCAAAAAATTATTGAATTGATAATCGAAAAGGAAAGTTTAATATTAAAATAAACGTTCCACATATATTCAAATAATAAATATATGGTTTTCCGATGAGCATACTGCTGTTAGAATTGGTTACTTTCCAAATTCATTAATTATAGCACACGCGCGGCATTCATTAATTATTTCACATAGTTAAAACTTATTGTATGGTACATAAAGTAAAATTAGTTAGAACTTAGATTTATTGTACAATAAATGAATTTAGATAATAAGATAACTTTTTCATGGCATAATAGTTTTCATAGTAAGTTCTATAATTACTTTTTATTGTCATAATTCAAACGATTAGATATTAAATTGTGTGATTTCCATGATTTAATATTTCATATAATTAGAATTTAAGCAGAATTTGTAGTTAATTTCATGGTATAATAATTCACATGGTTATAATATAGATTGTATAATATACATTTTATAATGATTCAAACTGATTGCATAGTTTAAATGATAAAGAATATGTAAATTAAAACTTAGATTAAGTATATAATATAATATTTAGATGATATAAGGATTCATATAGTTTATTGACTTTAAGTAGGAAATATTTTTTGAAACTGAAGAATATTATTAATGTGCCTAACTTTATTAAAATTTGACTTTTTAAAAGAATAATGTGTAAAAGAGTAATGAGTTGCCCCTGATAATTGATTGCACATGCTGAAATTTTGAAGCAAAAACAAACGTGATAAAATGCTATTCATAGCATTGCATATTTTATGTTCATGTAAACAGTAAATTTGAGAGAAAGGCAAGATCGATACGAAGTTCCATAATTTGCTTAATTTAACATCATTAGGAAACAGAAGAGGTTGAAACATGAAAGAGACGTCTATCCATGAAACAATCTTTTCACACAGTTAATCTAATTTTTTGTAAAATATTTAAAAAAAAATTATATGCCGGTTAATCTTTCCGTATACTTAACTACCTCTTTAAAAATTCTTTATTTTGAAAGTTTTTTTTATATTCTCCCTTATGTATGAAAAAACTCAAATTATATTCAAGGTATTAGGTATCCAATTAAGGGTCTAATCTTTATTTATCTGAATTACATGGTATCAACATATCGGATTCAGTTTCTTTCCCATTCTCATTAAACATTAATTTTGAAAACGTTAACTGTCCAGGTTTACCGCAGATATTTTTCCAAACAAATAATCTAATTGTATCATTGTTTCTAATAAAGTTTGAATTTTTTTTTGCCCATTTTGATGAAATTTTTCTATTTACTTCTAAGTACTGATCAGTAATCTAATTTTTCCTCATTTAGCATTTTTTATAAAAAAAATTTTTAAACTTATTTTTGATAAGTATGTAAAGGAATCTTATCTTTATTTTCTATACAGACAATTAATGATTTCATTGCTGAAAAATAATTATAATTTTTGAAAATAAAAATTCTGAAATAGAGGAAATAATTGAGTAATTATTTGTTTTGTTTTTAAATTTAATTTTATCAATTTCTGTAAATTAAATGACATATTTCAAAAATATTAACATGTTTCATTAAGAACAGTTAAAAAATAATGTAAATTAGATTTCGTGTCAGGAAAAAATAAAATTATTTGTTTTGTATAAAATTGATAAATACATTTTTTATTGTGTGAGTAAATGTGATATGAAAAAATATAAAGGATTTTTCACCTAAAATTTTTATAAGGAGAATATAAAAGTGAATAATTTTTAGAATAGTACTGAAAATATTATTCCTTTTACCTGAAAGTTTTTTCGGAAATAGATAAGAAATGAAAATCAAGTTAAAGAATTAATCTACTGTACATATATAAATGTTTATACATTTTTAAATTTAAATGACTACAAAGCCATTAATAGTGAATAAAAGTCCAAATAAACTGTGTACCTATAACTACACTTCATTATAGATAAATATACTATACAAAAGCTTAAATCTTATATAAAGTGAATTGAGCTTTTTCAATTAAAATGACATAATATTCTTATGAAACTTTTGCATACAATGGGACTCCAATTATCCCAATGAATTGGGACCGAATCCCAATATGAAAAATAAAAATTCGGTTGATTGGATTTTTTTTAGAACAAAGGACAATTTTAAATAATTACTGTATGTTGGAAATAGGAAAAATAACTATCAATTTTTATATAAAAAATTTAATGAAAAACAATACATGTTGAGGTATTTACAAGTGCTGTATATAAACGCAGTATGCATATACAATGCTGTCAATGAATGTCACCCCTTGCTGAACATTGTTGTTTCAGTTTTTATAAGTAAGCTTTTTCACTGACTTCATCCTTATACAAGCAGCGAAATCACACTTTCGTTTGCAGTGAGAATTTGCATGAGACCATACTTGGGCAGATGCTTCATCCATTACAAAGCAGTTTCAGAGCTTGCAAATGTTTTACCAGCTGATGATTCTTTGTGTGTCTACTATAACTTAGGCATCAAGGTCATCTTCTTCCTCGGCACTTTCAATAAGTTGATCATCATTTCCAATTGGAAATCCAGTCTCTGGCTCATAATCTGTTTTTTTTATATCTTCAGCACAAATTTCTGAACATTCAGGAATTTCCAAAAGAATGTTCCTGAATTCCTCAAGTGTCACGTCTCTTTTATTCTCAGCTTCTCCCTTTTCTTATCTTTTTTTCTGGAGCTTTTTTTTTTCAATTTTTCTGTTTTTTATTCTGTTTAAATATTTTTTCTGAAATTCTGAAAGTGATTCGAATAGACGGAGTTCGGATAATTGAGTTTAATTGTGCATATATGTAACATTTATTTAAAGAAAAAATGAAGTAAAGTTATGTTGTCCATCTGTGACATAAGTGTGACCCATACCGATGTTAGGAAACATATGTGTAGTGTTTCTTACTGAAGGGGGTTTATATAGAAAATCTAGATAAGCAAAAAGTTCTCTAGAACAGGTTTGTATATGAAATTATATTTAAAAACTTTCTACCTCACTTGTGCGGGATTCGAACTTTCTTCATCCAATGGAAATCTGCTGATAAGACCACTGCGCTACAACGGCCGCGGACGCAAAACGCTTTAAGGGGCTGTATTATTAAAAAAATTATAATATTATTCCTAGAACATTTTGTGTTATCTAGATCACACACATTTCATGCAATCTAGATACTCATTTTGTCCCAATAAATTGAACTCAAGTTCGTTTTCAATATTAAAAGTGTTTCATTTGCTTAATTTTCTGTGATCTTCATCAATTAATTTAATGTGCTGATTTAAATGTAATGAAATAAACATTATTTATTTCAGTGAAATTCATTGAAATTTGTAATGCATATATAAATGTTGAAAACAAATTTGAAATAAAATTGCATATTCAAAGTATGAAGTTACTTCAATGTCATGGTTTAATCTCTTCACTTTTTTCCCACCCAGTTTTTATTCTATTTATGAAGAAACTTTTGAATCAAAATTTTAAGACAAGTTTAGTTAAACTATAATAGGAAATGTTATCAAATCGGATAATAAATTGAAATTGAGAATAAATGAATTTATTAACAGTAAATAGAAATTACTTTATAAATTAAAATAATCAATTGTGTTGTAATTGCTTAACTTAATTAGGAAGCGTATCTAATTACTCTTAATAAATTCATACCACTTCTCAAGTAAAAACTGGTATGAAATTTAATTTTAAATTTGAAAGACTTAATAGTCGAATAATATTACCGAATACATAAGCAACTGTTTAGTTCTGCACTCCACAATATTTCAAATGAAAATATTTGCACATTTGTCTTTTGAGTAATCAGAATTACTACAGTTTTACAACAAGTTGATTCAATAGAAATTAGATTAATATTAATAAATACAATTAGATTAATATTATCATCCGGGTACTTTTATTAAATACCCGGATGATTTTATCACGAAAAAGAATGAGATAAGGCTCTCCAGAATCACTGCACATTTTCCTACCAAATTTTCCAACCAAAGTTTTCATGAAATTCTTCAAAGAAAAATGGTCCAAGAATGAAATATAGTGTCAATTTAGATTTTGTTAGATGGTTCTAAACAAAATCTTACTATTTTTTTTTTATCCTTTTCTTGCTAATCACATATATTTATCATTATTCCTTCTTTACGCATTTTAAATGAACTTGAAGCTAATTTAGTATTTATCGATATGTGTACATGCATGCATACATAAATATATATTAATAAAGAATATTTTAAAATATTATTTAAAGACGCAAATCTTTCAATCCTGTTAAAATTAAGAAGAAAATTTTCAATTCCTTTGTTAAAAAATTACTAAGCCTTAAATGGATAATTTTAGAAAACGCAAGGGGGTATTACTTAATAAGTGTAATTGCTAATGTAAGGGAATAATTCTTTAATCTTCATATCAAAATAGAGATATATGCTGAGAATATATATTACAATTGGATTAATATCAAAGGCATTATGGTATAATGAAATATTAATTTAAAAAAATGCTTCTATAAATACGAAATTAAGCAAAATTTATTTTAATTAGTTAAATAATTTGCCATGAATTATTCATTAATGAAACAGAATCTGAAAATTAATTCCTAACTTATTGCAAATTATAAATGCCTACATTCAGGTATAATTATCCAATTTATCATATTCAAGTTTTTATGCGGTCCAGTTAATGAACTTTACCATTTTTAACTTATAAAGGTACCACTTGATATTTTAATTGAAACTTTCAGTGTAACATTTATCATTTTTTATTTTCAATTTTTATTCATAACTATTAAAGACTAAAAACGCAAACCAATTATTCAATTCCCAGATGCTTTTAAAACTTTTAAATCAAGCATAAATTTCTGAAAACATATCATGATGCAAATTATCGTGAAAGGCGCTTATTCGTAATTCTTATCACGAGAATTCACCTTAGGGAATGCTATTCCAGCGATTACGCACTTAAATGAAAAATATGTGTGTATAAGGAGAAGAAGAGTAAAGTTAGGAATGTGTGTGTGATAAGAAGTTTTCACTTACATGTACCAGGGGAATATTTTAAAACAAAATCTCAAAATTTAAATTATGTGATGCATTAATAATAATTTCACATGTAATTTTTATAGCTTTAGAAATATATTGTGTGCGTTTTAATTAATATTTTTTTATATTTATTATAATCTAGAATTAACTTATTTAGTATTGCTTCTACACCAATACCCTTAATGTGGAAATATGTTGGTTGATTTTATTTCCCAATTGATAATTCTATTATATATTATTGATTTTATTTTTTAATGACTTCAAGTTGGCAAGTCCTTAATTACTATTTTGATAACAGTTTTTTAATTAAGTATAATGAAGAAAATTACGAACTTAATTTGTTTGTAATTTCCTTTAAAAATTTCAAATGTCCAGCAACCAAATTTAAAAGTTTATTCTTTAAATATTCTTGCAAGATTTTATAGCTAATTATAGATAAAATTATGTAAAAATTATAAAAAATATATAAAATTATATATCTTGTAGATAAAATTAACTAAAAAATTTACGACCCGGAATCTTACTTTTTCCTCGTTAATATCTAGCCAGTAGCACAGTTTAAAGTTGCTGTAGTGTCACTTGTTCATTCATTGACTAATTGAATTTTAAGAAGTTGTGTTTTCTGTCGAAACGTTATATTAATTTATGTCAAGTTTTCCTTACTCTTTCTTAGTACATCAATTTTATGTTTCAGAATAGTGAATTTAATGTTGCGTAAATCAAATAATTTATATTGGTATCTCAAAATAATAATTATAAATTTAGGTATTGTGGGACCGTGAAAAATGAATATAGTGATCGAAAATCTAAATACTATGCAGGCACTTTATTAAAAAAAATGAACAGATGACATCATTAACATAACCTTATTTCAAAAAACGAATTTTTTTAAATATAATGAGAATAGAATATGGGGTTGATTAATGTGTGCGTGCTTTTCTTTGAGTGATGCAATGATGTTGGAAAGGACAGAACACTATTTTAAATTAAAATTTTTGTTAAAACTTTTTTCCTTAAATTTATATGTTTTTAGCGATATTGTATTTAAAACATTTTTTTTCAGCCACCGAAAAAAAAATAAAACATAAAAAATTAATTACTAAAAAAATAGCTTAATGATTTTTATAATACAATTGCTCTATAAATAAAAATTTCAAAAATATATTTCAGAATTAACAATATTGATTTTAAAAGAATAAATCCAAAAATTAAATTTGAATATTTCTTAGAAGTGGCCTTTAATATTTTTCTAATTTGACATTTTATATATATATATATTGCCAATAAAAGCTGGCTCGGCTCAACGAATGGAGAAAATTTATGTAAAAGAACATTTAAAAGAATTTTTCTCCTCTATTGTATCACACGCACTTGGAATGATTATCTACCTCTTATCCCTCTTTATATATATATATATATATATATATATATAAAGAGGGATAAGAGGTATATATATATATATATATATATATATATATATATATATATATATATATATATATATATATATATATATATATACAATTTAATCCCATGAATTTATTGATCCCTATCCATATGAATAAATGTCTTAAAGGCATTTCTCATAACTGCTTAAAACAATCTTTTAAACTAAATGTTACTTTAAATAATCTAAAAAATAATCAAATGTTTTCAAATAAAAATAAAAATTTGGAAATAAAATTAACAAATTTTTGTTGCAAATATGAATTTACGTTGTTAACAACTACAGTAGCGATATTTTGTACTGTGCATTTAAACGATATCATATTTTTAGGAGCAAAATTAGTCAGAATATACTGAAGAAATATTTATATTAAAAAAAATAATTTGTGTGTATAATTATAACAGATACGTTAAAGAAATATTAGGTTATAGAGTAACAAAAATTTAATTGTAATTTGTTTGTGCTTATTCGAGATCCTTTATTTTTTCACAACTTATATATAAAAGTTTTATGTAATTTATTTATAACGAAAATCAATTTTATTCATTAATATTTACAACAGTTTATTTAAAAGTCAAAAAAATATAATTTGTAGATTTTAAAAAATATATTGTTTAAAAACTTTTTTCCAGACCTCTTCATGGTGTGCTCATTCACTCAATTTAAGCATTAGTTTAACACATCAATTGCAGAATACTAAGAAACACTCTCCTTAATTATTATTTTTCGATGGCAGCAGAAAAAAGTTGCTCTTTCTAAAACGTAGCTCCTGCTTATGTGGTAATAAAAAACAAACATTCAGTCTAGGGTCGTTATCCTTCTAGAGTTCCACACTCAGATCGCATCGCAAACACTCTACGAAGCTGAATAAGAGTAACCTTCATTGTAAATAAACTAATTTTATGGCATAGTTTGGTGGATAAAACGAATGGCATCACGTACTTTGTGAACTGTACAGAACAATAGTCTCTTTTGATGAGATTTTAGAAGTACTTGAATATATAAAGTACCATTTACACAGAACCATTCTGTTTCAATACTATTTACTAGAAGTATCATTCATCCGGAGACACCCCATTGCACGAGTTAAATGAAGTATTCAATAAGTGTTATTACTTAAGTTGCAAAATAATAATGTTGTTTATTATAATATGCAATCAGTGTTATTACTTAAGTTGCAAAATAATAATGTTGTTTATTATAATATTCAATGAGTGTTATTACTTAAGTTGCAAAATAATAATGTTGTTTTTTATTATATTCAATGAGTGTTATTACTTAAGTAGCAAAATAATAATGTTGTTTATTATAATATTCAATGAGTGTTATTACTTAAGTTGCAAAATGATAACGTTGTTTATTATAATATTCAATAAGTGTTATTACATAAGTTGCAAAATGATAATGTTGTTTTTTATTATATTCAATGAGTGTTATTACTTAAGTTGCAAAATAATAATATTATTTAATAATGAATGTTTGATTAATTTAAAAATAATAATGCCTATGTTTTATAAAATTTTAATTTATGTATGGACTTTGCTTTAACATTGATTTTGCATCTTTTGATTTATAAATAAAAACGTTTTATCATTTTAAACACAATTAATCACTTAAAAAGTTTAAGACTTTAACAAATTCCACTGAGTATTATTAAAACTTGTACTATCATATTATTAGAGACTGAAGTAAATGTAAAAGAAAAATTTATTTCAATAAAGTTTTTCCCCTTAATTGTTTTTATTTCATGAACATAAAGCAATTGTTTTTCTCTTCATTTGATAATTTTACAACAACAATTTTTAGTAAAGACTATTTACAACAATTTAGACAGTTTTTAGTAAAGACTTTTACAACAATTTTTAGTAATAAAGCAAAATATTATAAAAGAGGATGGAAAAATAGTTATATGAAAAGAATATATTGCAATAACTTTTTTACAGCATTATTTACTTTAATATGGTTAAATTAAGGGCAAATTATTTTTATTCAGAGCAATAATAATCGAGTAAAGAAACATTTAATATATTAGAGAATTTTTCATTTTTATTCTATTCAGCACATAGGTTCCTTTAATCATTATATTTTCAGATATACTAATGTATTTAAAACTAATTTTTTAGTAAATTTATAAATAAAAATTAAACATAAAATATTTCATGTTTTCTCTAAAACAATTTGATAGTTATGAAAAATACAGAGATTACTTAAATAACTTAGCATTTATTTATAAATGCCACTGAGGTTTACTCTTTTAAAATATGTAAATATCTTAAATGTAATTTAGCTTAAAATATGGGAACACTGTTAATTGTTTTCTCATTGATTCTGACTAGATGCAAATAATAAGAATTTCTGGTTTTATATTTAAAATAATGAAATTTAGAAATTTTAGTAATGAAAATCTACGTATTTTTAAAATATCTTTTCTTTTATTTAAACACATTAAATCTGTAATGAAGAATTATATTTGCAACTCTTGGAAAAGTAAATCAAAATATTTTAAAGTTTTGTTCATGAAGGAATATGAGTTAGATCCATTTGTTAATTCATTTTTTAATTCATCAATTTGTTAAGTAGAATTGAACATTTTATTGAATACATGTTTAATAATAATAGTTAGGCTCATATTTAATGCCCCATTTTTATGGAAAATATGAATACGAATTAAGTAAGAAAGCCAATGAAAATTTGAGAAGGATTAATAAGGTGTTATTAAATTATTAATATGTATGTCTGTGGGAAAAGAGCATAAACATTTATATTTATGTTTAAATACTTTAATAGAATTATATACCCTTTATAACGTGCAAAGTTCTTCACAATACTTAAAGTTAATTGCAAAATATTTAGTAAATTGATTCTAGAAATTTATGAGGAAATCATTAAAAAATGTTTGAAATTTATATATATATATATATATGTAATTATTGAAATGCCCACAACTTTAAATTAAGATTAAACATTATATACTTATAATATAAAGAGAAAGAAGTCAGGATTGGAAAACCTATTCAATCTTAAAATCAAATCAAAATTTTCATAAAATCTTTGTAAGAAAATTAATTTTATTTTAAAACATTTAATGTATCATTTAAATTTAATGACCTTCAGTCTTTCAAAAAATATTTTGATAGCTTTTCACGTAACATTTTTTATAACATTTTGATAGAATTTATTCTACATATGAAAATGATATTTATTTTTGGTGATTTGTTTACTTTAGTAAATTTGACAGAATTGTTATCAGAATATGAAAATGGTTTTTCCACTTTTATATAAAAATCATGTATCTTTTACCTTTTCTTATTCTAAACAAAATAGGTTCAGTAAACAGTTCTTATTTAAATGTTGTAACCGAAATGTAATTGAAGAAATACACAAATATTTTAATTATAAATCACACAGAAAAGACATTAAAAATTTCGGCTTGTAGTATCAAATTCTTTTTATTTATTTAGATTAATTTATTTAATTACTATTGTTAACTTTGCTAATGGGAATATTAATTGAAAGCTACAATTAATTTATAAAATGAATAAACATAAGTGTAACAGTAAAAAAAAATTCTGATTTTAAATAAAGATATTCTAAATTATATTATAATTTAAAACATGGAATCTTTTAAGTGGAAAAAATAGATTTAAACTATTGATCAAATTTTCATTCATAATTTGTGAGGGTATTTTTAAATATTGTAAAAAATTTTGTCTAGGAATGTTGCTTAAATATTATAAGTAATATTTTGTTGAACGTTGATAGATTTTGACACTTATGGAGAAGATTCAAATGATGCTCTTAGAAAGTAAATCAAGAAACTAGAAAGTGTTTACCGGGTGCTAATCGTCAGGAAATTGGAATTGGAATTCGATATCGATTTCTTTCCTAAATCATGAAAGAATTCTAAAAGTAATTTGCTTGAGATTCGAAAGATATTTTGAATTGTTTCCGCGAGAGAATAAATACTCAATTGCTTAAATTGTTCGTGCAATATTATTCTATTCTTGATGGAAAAGTTCTTAGAATATACGAAAGTAAAATTTAAATTATAACAGTATTTTACTTAAAGAATTATTAATTTTACTTATCGAGATTTCTAAAGAAGAAATAAATATTTTTCTCACGCGACGTACACATTTTAATCATCAAACAATTAACAAATACTTTTAAATTTAAATTGTTATAAACCAAATGATTAAGTGAATTAAATTCTGGAATTTATCAAAATATGTATATAAATAAAACTTGCTTTGAAGTGTACTATGTTAGTATTCTACAGATTATATAGTATTCTACAGAATACTTTAAGTGTTCTTAAAATATCTCTATAGAATACTAACATACTTTGTGATTAGTATAAGTTACGCAATAAATATTATAGTTTGACTTGAAGGCAATTAATGCAGCCTGAAATTAGAATCCAAGTTTCATACCAAAGTCCATTCATTAGTTCTGAGAAGTATCTGGCAATTAATTTAATTTGAAATTCAAGATATGTTCGAAGTTTAATACGCAGTAGAAAGTTAAGAATATCAGGAGTTTTCAGAACTGCATTAAAACCTTGTATTAGTGAAGTTGGGTTAAGGTAACATAAATTTCCACTTTCTGTAATATATTTATTTTTATTCCTATACCGTTTACTAGATGAAAGTCTATTTTCCATTAGTTGTTTTTTCTTAATAATATAACTTTAAAAATGTTTGAAAAATTAAACACAGGAAATTTATTCAGATTTATAATATTCTAAGAGAGAACATATATTATTTTAATAATTTGTGGTAGTACTTAAGATTCAATGTAACATTAAATAATTCACATTTAGCTATTATTTTACATAGTATTTTATAAAAATAAATTCTAATTCAATGTTTAGGATGCATATTTTTTTAAAAATGATTAATATCAATACGATTTTATTTAATAACATTAAAAAGGAAAGTAATTAAGGAATTATTTTCATTAATTAAAATGAATATATGAAATATACAGTGTGGCCTAAGCTGATTTATTATTAATTAATATACTTAAATTTCTTTTAAATTAAAGAAGGGAATTGTTATTTTATTTTACTGCAATTAAATCATTTTTTTCAATTGTTTCACTATAAAATGTAGTATTTTACTAATAATTTTAATAATTACAAGTGCAATGTGATATCAATTTAATCAATATAGTACTTAAATTCTAAATCAAAATTTTGAGATTAAATAAATTTGCACTTAAATTTGTTTTAAATTATATAAAATTTAATCAAAACTTTCCTAATAAATTGTGTGTGTTTGTACAAAATATAATGTTTTTGCCCCGTTAGCCAGAACTCAGCATCATAAATCATTTGAAAATTTCTTAGCATGATTTTCTATTCAGGATCTAAATCCAAATTCAAGATTTTCATACTGAATACAGAGTTTTTTACTTAAAAGCAATTTTCAGAATGTATTCAAAGATAAGATAAGAACTTAAAATATTTCATACGAAAATGGAAAGATTAAGGTTATTTCAAGTAACCAAATTTGTATCTCCATAATAATCAAAAGTAACTTTAAGTTAAAAAATATTTTGTCATTTTTTTAAAAAAAATTTCAACATATTTCCTACTTTAACATGTTTGTAATATGAAAATTGATTGAATACTTTCTTTGGGTTCTGGTGCCAATCTTTCAAACGAAAGAACATGCATTAAAAAAGGAAATTGCTTGGAAAGTAACTCAAAAATTCAATTATCCTTTACCTGAGGTGGAATTTCGCACCCCTCTATCCGAGTGAGAAGAATGCGCTTATTATTTGAAGTAAATACCTTCAATGCTGTAGAACGTCATATTAATAATTTAACTATAGACATTATTAGGATAAATGATGTTTACTTCATATTTAGTTTACCAATATAACTTTAACAAACTCCTATTTATACTTTGAGAAATGGCCATGAAGGTTATATTTTTATAACAAATATGTTTACCTTGACATGAAACTTATTTAAAAATATATTGTTATTTTTCAATAAATATGAATTTAGTTATAAATTAAAAAAACTTATTTACATTTCTTAGCGTTTTATAATAAACTTGTGAAGTTAAATATTATTTAGAAGATATTGATTGATATTTTCAAGTCATCATTTCTCTTTCTCTATAAGAATTCATTAGCGGTTACAAGTAAATTATTTAACACTCTTTTTATGGATGCATCAAAATATTAGTGGTAGGTTTTTTTCTAATTATTTTATTTATATAACACAAAATTTATATTTTAACTAATAATGTTTAATAAAAATATATTATATAATATATATAAATTTATGCACAGATTTTATTTAAAAAAATTATTTTTGTCATGAACATACATACCTTTATGACAATATATTATTTTACTAACATTTTGCGACACAGTAGCATTTTTTTAAAGTTTATTTTAGCCGATCAGAAATGTTTATTTTAATCAATTTTAAAATACAGATATTTTAATGAAATTATGCTTTTTGGAGTCTTATAACACATTTAGCTTGAAATTCATAGAGATTAGATTTTAAGAATATAGACCTAGTCCAAATCGTGAAAAGAATTTTATAAATCTTCTATTGTATTAGTATATATATATATATATACAATATAACTTACACTGAAAATATTTAGCACTTTTAAAATGTTTATATATATTATAATAAAGAAATAAGAAAAAATCTTTCAGTTGTTTACGTAATTTTTATTACACATATTTTTATTCACATATATTTTATCATATACTATTTTATGATTGAACTACATGATCAAATTAGAGTGTATCAATATACTTAGCTAATATGTGTTGGATATAATAAGTTCATAAAAATGCATTTTAACTTTCATAAAATACTCAAAACATATTATAGCTATTTTTTTCATTGCATTCATTGCACGAATATCTATAAAAATGCTAAAATTTTACAGCACTTAACACAGTCTTTGTTCAAAGAAGTTATGTTATTATATATATCAGATTTCTTTTTCAATTGAAATTTAAGAGCAATAAGACGTATTATGTTTGATGCATGTGTACATAAATCGTTATAATATATATATAATATGCCATTCGTTCTAATGTTTTAAACTTGTTTAGTTACCTGGTAAAAGAGTTCATATATATTTTTGTTTCAGATTTGGAAAATCGCAAGCTAAGGTAAATACTAAAAATGCTGTAACAAGCTTACAGAGACGAACTTGTGAGTCATGCCCACATCTGATTTTAATTGAAATCAAAATTTAAAATGGATATCAAAAGACTGGAGGACTAAGAAAATAGCGATCCTCTGAAAAGATGTCGGTGTTTTCATCGACGTTTTGTTGACATAACGGATATCTGCAAAGATTCATTCCAAAAATTCTGATGAAGTATTTAAATGAAAACGCGTTAATTATCTATTAGTGTTTCGGAAATTTTACTGTAATTCTGACATGTAAATGGGTTTTCGTTGTTTACCACATTCCCTATTCTCAAACTTATCTGTCATTATAGCCCATTTCTCAATTTAATATTAAATCTGAAAATAACATTTCATAGTATTCCAAACATTGAAATACCATTAACTACCTGATACGCATATTAAAACAAATTCTAGTACACTTATTACACATATTAAACTAAATTTTCATGGCTACTATTTTTTCTTTTAAAATTATTGAATCCAGATGAAAGTATCAAAGATCATATAAAAAATATTATAATTCATTAATTATTTTTTTAAAATTATTTTTAAAAAATTATTTAATTACTTTTTTATTATTTAATATTTTAAAAACTAAAATTTATTAATTAAAATTAATTTTATCTATCCGAAAAATCAGGGAATGTTTTTGGAAGAATGGCTATTATTTTTAGTAATGACAATTTAAAAGCTTAAATTTGGTAAATATCTATGAGACTTAGCTTATCATGAAATTATTTCAAATATGAATTTCTTACACAAAACGAAAATAACAATTTTTAATCTTTTACTCATTGACAAAATCTTTTTATATGGAAGGATAAAAGAATTGATTAATTTTAATACTAACTATTTTTTTTTTGATTTCGCTTTAAAATATTTTTTGAAATAACGTAACATGGAATTCTGAATCAGTTTTTAGTTTAATGCAAAGTTTGTCCACAAGTTATAAATTATATCCTACATTTATTAGATTTCCACAAATATTATTTATAAAACTGAACATAATTTATCTTCTCACTTGGAAAGTTTATAATTTGTAACATTTATTATTTTCTCACAATAAATTATTGTACATTACATATTGTCTTTCAAGATGTTAAGAAATGAAATGCATATCGTATTAATGAGCATATGCATGAATTAAATATTTGAGAATCTAAATTTTATAATAGGCAAGAGAAATGTTTCTGAAAATACAACTTATATGCATTAGTATGTTATTAAATTCTGACATTAATTTTGAATAACTTAGAACTGATACTAATACTTCAAGAAATACTAAGATCATAAAACTTTTAACTGTAACTGCAATTTATAGAAAGTGAATAAAACATATTTTTTGTTTACTTATGATCCTGAAGAATGAGCTGCGAAAATGCATACTTTTGAGATGAATTCAATATAACAAAACATTTAAAATTAAATTTTAATTTCAGATTGAAATAATTCAATCAAAGCTAATAATAAAAGATTTTAATCATAATTATTAAAGAAAATTTAACCCATTAGTTTAGCAAAAAAAACCCCAAAATTTAGCCTATAAATTTGAGTGAAATCTTCATTTTCCAGTAGCTGTTGAACTGCAGAAGTCCGTTGTTGCCGTGCATTGTCATCCATAAAAACATGTCTGCTCAAATATAATTTCGGAACAGACGCACGTAAAGAAAAATTAAATCTTTAAAATTTCGATCTTCGATTACAGAGTCAATTGAAAACCGTTCAACATAGTGCCTATTCTAAGACGACAGCCTAAAGGCCATCGTTTCCGTCTCTAATCGTCTTCAATTCTATCCAAATCAACTAATGCTGAGAATCATTTTTGGACTAAAACGACTCTTATTCATAAAGAGGACACAGCTGCATTGACGAGAGTCCCATTTTTGGGCTCCTTGTATATTTGAAAGAGAGACAGATACGGCTATCTTCCTGAAGACGTCTGCACATAATAAACAGCCACATTTGTCCCCCACTGATAAATCCCCCGTTGTACACAGTTTCTGAATGCTTGTACACAGTTTCTGAATGCTTGTACACAGTTGCTGAATGCTTGTACACAGTTGCTGAATGCTTGTACCCAGTTGCTGAATGCTTGTACACAGTTGCTGAATGCTTGTACCCAGTTGCTGAATGCTTGTACCCAGTTGCTGAATGCTTGTACCCAGTTGCTGAATGCTTGTACCCAGTTGCTGAATGCTTGTACACAGTTGCTGAATGCTTGTACACAGTTGCTGAATGCTTGCACACAGTTGCTTGTTGACCAACTTCAGGCTCTTTTAATCTACTGGATGATGCATTGGTCACATATAGCATTTTTTTCTCAGATGGCCACCACCAACCTTTCTGACAGATTACGCATAATTTATAAGGTAATTGAAGCACGAAAAATGATATTTTAGTTGATTCCAAGTTTTTCCTTTACACTGATCGCACTACGTCTTTTCTTTAGCTTTCCGCACGACTTTATCCACCTGGAGTTGTCAAGGTAATTTCTTCTAACCACATTTCACGGAAAGAATTCTCTTGCACTTTTAGAGAATGTCTTTAATTGCGTCTCCATTTTATCAGTTTTTGTAGACTTCCGATTTTTTTCCACTACATTGGTTACACTGAGTTTTTCCTCTATCCTTCCGCTCATCTTTACCCTGATGAAGTTGTCAAGGTAATTTCTTCTAGCCACATTTCACGGAAAGAATTCTTTTGCACTTGTAGGGAATGTCTTATCTTGCGTGTATATTTTACCAGTATATACAGACTTGAGCTGCTCATGCCAACTGCACGCGTTTTGTGCAACTTCACTTCGTGTATGACATTTTGTTCGTGAATTTTCATTAACATAATCCTTCTACTGAAATGTGTGTTCATTGTACGGATCGCATAAATCCCTTTTCTTAAATTTCATGGCTAACTATTTA
This sequence comes from Latrodectus elegans, assembly GCA_030067965.1. Lineage (NCBI taxonomy): Eukaryota > Metazoa > Arthropoda > Arachnida > Araneae > Theridiidae > Latrodectus > Latrodectus elegans. The sequence goes on from CM057812.1 coordinate 46,980,672, forward strand.
AAATTTCATTGTTGCTTAAGATTTGAACACTATTGTATGAATAACAATAATTCCATATTTTTTGTCAGATGTCATCTTTTTAGCAGTTATCCTAATTCAAAGGTGTTTTGATTTGTTTCCCTGTACTTATATATTATTTTGATTAGTTTGACAAAGTTAAACATATTTGTAATATTTGTGCAATATCGTTTCTTAGAATGTGTTCTGGGTAACTTGAACAAAAAGTTATATTTGGATTTCTTGACAAATTCTTTTGTAATTCGTAGTTAGAGGGCTTAAACTGCAGAGCAGAATAAGAGTTTTTGTTAATGCAATTCTTCTATGTCAGTAAATTCATTGTATTTAAAAAATCTAGCATATATTTATTCCAAATTTAACTTTTCTAATAGTCTTCACAGCTATAAAAATAATTTCGAAAATACATATTTTAGAGCGTGTCTAAACAGATTTCTTGATTACAGTATATAACAAATGGCTTTATTCTCGAAATAGTTTTTTATAGTTATTTAAAATGTATGGCATAATATCTTTTTAAGGATAACTTTTATATATTAATGACATTTATATACGGTTCTTAATGATTCATTAATATCAATCCCCCTCCCCAAGACTATTACTTGCTTCGATGCAAATGTCGTTGCAAGGCATCAGCTCTGCGGGGGACTAAGGAAAAAATGGGGCCTACCGGAGCTTAATCCTGACCATGGTATCATCTCTACCATCAGCAGAATGCGGATTAGGCACATGAGGGGTATAATAATCATACCCGACGAATCTAGAACACACGCAGAATGCAAACACTGCACAGGCGTTTCACTGGATCCTAGGTATCTCTTCAACTGTATCTCTGTTGCCTCGACCCTCTTCAGCATCGACCCCAACTGCTGCCATGACACCCTCTATATCGAAAAAGCTAAACATGTGACCAGGACAGTGCTCCATGCCTTTGGTCCCAAGTGATTTTTCTTTTTTACCTTTTCTTTTTTTTTATTTTGCACTTGTTACACGATAACACCAACAACAATATTAATTCATTAGGATGAAGAATCGCAAACTTTTAATCTTAAAATAATTTTGCCGTAAATTTTTTTTCAGATCAATTCAAAAGTTTTTAAATTTTCATGTAAAAAAAATCAATATTACTGGTTTTAAAAATGGAGCCTTAAACTTAGAATTTATCTAAAATTAACTTAATCCATTGGGATTTAATTTTTATTTAAAATCTAAATTTATGACTTTTTTTTTAACACTTTTTGTTTTTTTAACATTTTTTTTTAACAAGCTTTGAATTTTCCTACGTAATCAGAATTCCTGGTGTTAAAACTTTAACTAAAATAAATTAAATCTCTATGAAAACTAAATAAATTCAAAGAGATTTAATTAGTTTTAGTTAAAATTTATGTTTGTGTCTCTAGTTTTAATAACAGGAAATTCGATTTTTCTAAATGATGTAGAAACTTTGGAATATAGATCTAAAAATTCTTTTATATTTTTCCTAAAACTAATTAGATTCAGGAAAGTAAATATAGTTTTTCTAAAACTAATTAATCTTATAGAATTTAATAAGTTTTAAAGTCGATAACTGCAGTTGTATTGAGGCCATTATGTTCTGAAATATTTTACTGAATAGAAAATCAACATTTTACAGTATTTGCTTTAAAAATCTTAACAAATGGGAATTAGAAAACACTTCAGAAATCTAATTAAACAATTCTCAAAAAATATGCAGAAGTAGTTGTGTTGCACATTAATCATAAGAGAAATAAATAAATGTTTGTTTTATTAATCTGGAATAATATATTATTCATCAAAACTACTGAAAATATATTCGGTATTAAAGAAAATAATGAGCATATTTGAAGTTTATGGTAACAAAAAAATCACAAACACATTAATTTAATTTCTTAAAGATAACAAAAACAATTTTGGTTTCGTATAAATTTCTTAACTGATAAATCACATCAATGAAATTTGTTTTGATTTAGATTATATATATATATATACTCGTATATATATATATATATATATATATATATATATATATATATATAAATCCGTGTTTTTTTAAAAAAAGTTATATAGCAAAATTTTATATAATTTAAAACTGAATGAAAAAAATTGTTTTTCCGGAAACAAAGGATTTTTTTGCTATCTGAATATTTTATGATACTGCTTCAAATTAATTTTGATTCTTATTTTGACGTATACACACACACACACACACACACACACACACACACACACACACACACACACACACACACACACACACAAATATATATATATAAACCTTTAAAACTCTTATGAACTATATCACGTGATGAACATATATATATATATATATATATATATATATATATATATATTTATATATAGACTGCTGGACAATTGCTAAGGACGGATAACACTATCATCCATAGCAACCACTACAAAATGAAAGGAATCAAAATCTTTTTTGACAGCCACAAAATTAGAATAAGTGCGGGATATAGTAAGAAGAAGAATGCGTATGGAATTATTTTTTTCCACGTCTGTTCATCACGTGATAGAGTTCATAAGAGCTTTAAAGGTTTTGACGCGCGTGGACAGTTGTTGTTTCAAGTCAAAGTTTTACATGAAAGATTTAATAGACAAACTTGAAATTTTTGGCATGTCTTCTCGACATCACTTAGATGATTTTATGCGTGGCCGAATTATTGGAAAGATCAAAGAAGGGCGAAAAATAACAGATGTTGCCAGGGAGTTGTACATCGCTCACAGCGTTGTTTCACGGCTGTGGAAATCATTTAAAACTACTGGAATGTGTAGTATGCAGCACGGGGGAGGTCGTGTTAGAAGTAAGACGCCTGCAGAAGACAGATATATCGTCCTATCAGCAAAAAGGAACAGGCGCACCACAGCTTAGTAGGTGGCAAATCAGTTTCTTGCTGCCTCAGGAAAGCAGATCTCGAAAAACTGTTGCCAGACGTTTGAGGGGAGGAGGATTATACTCCCGCAGACCTGTTGTGTGTGTCTCATTGACCAGACAGCACTGTATTGCCCGTTTGCAATGGTGTCGTGAGCATCGTAATTGGACTGAATATGACTGGGCATACATTCTATTCTCAGATAAGAGTAGGTTCAGTCTTTCATCGGATTGTAGGTGCCAACTGATCTGGCACGAGAGTGGTACTGCTTTTCGTCAGAAAATATCCAGGAAAAAACACTGCATGTCGGATATCGGTCCATGGTGTGGGCAGGCATCATGGTTAATGGCCGCTCGTCCCTAAATGCGGTTGCGAATGGGACAGTGACGGGCCAACGATACATTAATGAAGTTCTACTTCCTCATGTTCATCTTTTCCGTGGTGCTGTCGGTGATAAATTTGTTTTTATGGACGACAACGCAACATGTCATCGAACACTTGCTGTTCAAGATTTAGACAGCGAGGGTATTCAACGCCTCGTATGGCCATCACGTTTTCCAGATCTAAACCCCATTGGAAATGTGTGGGATGCTTTGGGATGTCAAATTGCTGGTCGAAACTATCCTCCGACAAACAAGAACATACTCATCCGTGCACTCACAGAAGAATGTGATAAATTGCCTCAACAGCAGCTGGATAATGTTGTGCAAAGTATGATACGACGTGTGGAATGTTGCGTAACACTCCACGGTGGACATATCTCGTACTGATACCTTTCTTCAAAGTGCCTGCTGACTTTCAGATGCATTGTTACATTTTTCCTTATGCAGTATTTAATGAACATATTTTTTCTTTCAGATGTTTCACAGCTTTTTTACTTTTAAAAACAATAAATATTCTTTATTCTAATGTCTGAACAGTGTGCCAACTATATTTTATCCTATTAGGCCTCATGTCTCGCTTAATGTTATGCTACATTGCAATTTGTGATCCGTCCTTAGCAATTGTCCCGCAGTGAGTGTCATACTTGAGAAATATTATTAATACATGAGAAATATTATTAATATCATTTTTTCCCCAATTTCACTGCATCAATTGCTTTCTCAACTTTAAACTAAGAGCTGTTGAGATATACATACTTTTCATATAATGAAATCGGCGTATGTATATTATACGCACAAAAAACTAAATTTTATTATTTTGATAGCGTTCATAAATATACTTTATTTACAGTTTTAAATGTAGTGTGATGGTAGTAAATAATTAAAATTGCTTGGATTTGGATTATTGGAAAAGAATCAATCTCAAGACATCAAGTAAAAGTTTTATTCTTTTCATCATTTATAAGTGAAATTAGATGTAGATTTTAATCCACTGCAGACAACATAAGACAATAAATAAAAGTAAAAATTACCAAAACATTGCCTTTTGCATTAATTCAGCATATATGGAGCTATAGCCTGAATAGAAAGGTGAACTGGGAAGGCGTTAAGAAGCCAAATTACTATAAGAAGCCTTATTTACTTTTTGTTTTAGAGGGTTTTATATGGTTATAATTTTCTGAGAGTCTCTCAAGAAATTCTCTCTTAGAGTTTCTCAAATGATCTGCCTCATCTGTATTGCTTTTTTACTACTTGGCTAATGAAGTGGTAGAAGAGCTTAACATAGAGATATATATATATATATATATATATATATATATATATATATATATATATATATATATATATATATATATAATACACTTTAAAATACAACTTAATTTTTCTTTTAAAAATAACGTTGTAAAATTTAGTATTTTAAATTAAGGTTATTTTTTGAACCAGAAAAGTCATATTTTCATAAAATATTATGAAGTTTATTAACAGAATATTTTACTATGTAATTCTCTTATGGGGATTTTTGTCAATAATTTCTTATTATTTTGTATTATTTTTCTTATGTTGTTGTTACTTATTACACTTGGACAAGCCAAGCTCGCTGTGCTTTGGTTATGCTAATTTAAGTCAGCAGGGAGCGTTTTCCAATTTAATTAAAGCACCACGAAAGTGATGCTCTAATTGAATTCTTTGAAGAGCAAGTAGGACTTGCTCTTCAAAGTCCTCCGATAGATGTCACCACCAAAAGGTCCATTCCCTCAATTTTGACATTGATCTGAAGGAAGAGAAAATTTTCTCCAGACCATTGCATCCATGGTAACTGCTCAACGACCGACCACGGGACTTTCGATTACACAGATTTAATGAGCACGTATATTTCACGTACTTGAGGGGTCTTTGGTGACATTGGGAATCGAACTCCGCCCTTTTGGATGGAAGGCCGATGTCCTAACCACTAGGCTACTACGACCCCAATTTAGAGAATATTTATCCACGGCCAATTTTTCAGAATATTTAAGTAAAATTTTAAATTAGTTCCAAATATACATAAAAACAATTAATGATAAAATATCAACAAAAATTTTCAAATATGATATTTTCTGTATATATTTATGGCGTTTGAAAAAATTTTTAAACTGGTAAGTTACAAGAGTGGAAACTCTGAAATTTGTTACTGAGATATATTCTGGTAAAAATGAGATGAAATTTATCATACACCATTTCTTAATTTACTAATGACGAAGATCCAACTTAAGACCTTCAATACTGAAGAACTTGTTCTTTCATTAGGATGAGAGACACCTCTGTCAGAATTTCGTAAGAGAAAGACCCCAAATCATCATGTATTCCAATCCCTTGGATTTATAATGGAATTTTCCTCAAAACCCAATCAAGTGAACTAGTGCAAAGATTTACTTAATTTAGACTCTAATATATTTTTTATAAAAATTTCAGTTCCTTTATTATAAATTGTATTCTTACTTTGTTTTATATTTTAGGCTTTTATATTTACAATATTAAAACTCTTAAAATAAAAATATGTATTTTTATTTAATTTTAAATTTTTAACGAAAATAAATGTCTAGTTATTTGTTATGAAATTCACGCATTATTAATATCATCCTCACTAAGATACAAGACATTGAACAAGAGTAATAAATTAATTTTGTCCCCTTGTAATCAGTCAATGTCTTTAATTAGTCAATCACACAAACCTTTCGGTAAGTTGTGCTGTGTCTTGATATCTGATGAAACTGCTTTCTCAATATTATTTTTTGACTTTTTAAAATATACATCTAGAAAGCTGAAAAATAGATTAGAACTAATTTTCTATACCATAGTTTATTCATTTTTTTTAAAAAAAGTCAGGCACAATGAATAATATACTCAATTTATATTGGAAGATTTCTAAATAATATGTTATAAAGTGTTACATATTATTTAGAAATCTCGTTCATCGTTTAGAAATCATATTATTTACACAGTTTCAATGAGAGAGAATATGTTATATTACTTTTCTTCCCATTATGACACTGATTTTACGATATCGCAATTTACATCTTCATATACGCAATTGCATTGTAAAATTTAAAGAATAATTATTACCTTTAGTTAAACTGAAGATTTAATAAATAGTTATCAGTTATTTTAAGCTCATAAATGGTAAATTTGCTTCAAAGTATTTTATCTTTTAAGATTTCTCGTTGATATGTTATAAAGTGTTACATCAGTTTTAATGAATATGTTATATTACTTTTCTTCCCATTATGACACTGATTTTAAGATATCGCAATTTACATCTTCATATACGCAATTGCATTGTAAAATTTAAAGAATAATTATTACCTTTAGTTAAACTGAAGATTTAATAAATAGTTATCAGTTATTTTAAGCTCATAAATGGTAAATTTGCTTCAAAGTATTTTATCTTTTAAGATTTCTCGTTGATATGTTATAAAGTGTTACATCAGTTTTAATGAATATGTTACATTACTTTTCTTCCCATTATGACACTGATTTTACGATATCGCAATTTACATCTTCATATACGCAATTGCATTGTAAAATTTAAAGAATAATTATTACCTTTAGTTAAACTGAAGATTTAATAAATAGTTATCAGTTATTTTAAGCTCATAAATGGTAAATTTGCTTCAAAGTATTTTATCTTTTAAGATTTCTCGTTGATATGTTATAAAGTGTTACATCAGTTTTAATGAATATGTTATATTACTTTTCTTCCCATTATGACACTGATTTTAAGATATCGCAATTTACATCTTCATATACGCAATTGCATTGTAAAATTTAAAGAATAATTATTACCTTTAGTTAAACTGAAGATTTAATAAATAGTTATCAGTTATTTTAAGCTCATAAATGGTAAATTTGCTTCAAAGTATTTTATCTTTTAAGATTTCTCGTTGATATGTTATAAAGTGTTACATCAGTTTTAATGAATATGTTACATTACTTTTCTTCCCATTATGACACTGATTTTACGATATCGCAATTTACATCTTCATATACGCAATTGCATTGTAAAATTTAAAGAATAATTATTACCTTTAGTTAAACTGAAGATTTAATAAATAGTTATCAGTTATTTTAAGCTCATAAATGGTAAATTTGCTTCAAAGTATTTTATCTTTTAAGATTTCTCGTTGATATGTTATAAAGTGTTACATCAGTTTTAATGAATATGTTATATTACTTTTCTTCCCATTATGGCACTGATTTTAAGATATCGCAATTTATATGTTCATATACGCAATTGCATTGTAAAATTTAAAGGATAATTATTGCCTTCAATTAAACTGAAGAGAGATTTAATAAAAAGTTATAAGTTATTTTAAGCCTATAAATCATATAAATTAGTTTGAAAGTATTTTATCTTGGAAGATTTCTAGTTAATATGTTATAAAAATTTAAATCAATTTTAATGAATATGTTATATATATTTTTATCCCGTTATGCATTGATTTTAAGGTATGGCAATTTAAATATTCATATACAAAATTGTATTGCAAAATTTAAAGGATAATTATAGCCACATCAGTTAAACTGAAGATTCAATAAATAGTTATAAGTTCTTTTAAGATTATAAATGGTAAATTAGCTTGAAAGTATTTTATCTTGGAAGATTTCATTGATAGAGATTTAGTTGGTGTAAGTGTTGCCTCTGTTTTAATGAATATGCTTATATCACTTTTTTTCATTATGACACTGAATTTAAATCGTCGTGTACGCAATTGCATTGTAAAATTTAAAAGAAAGTTAAACCGAAGATTAATTCGAAGATCTCCAGTTAAACGGAATATTTAATTTGTTATAAATTTTTTTAAACTTATAAATGGTAAATTAATTTAATACTAGACACTTGATTGAAATTGCTTTATCATAGCTGCGATGAATAAAGAGATAGTTAGTTAATAAGTATTTTATTTTATATATATACATCTGTCACATGCGTAGTTTTTCTTATTTTTATTTGTTATTAGAGAATATCTATGAGAAATTTAACAAGAAAGTTACAATATAGTGGATGAGATATAGGAAGTCTTACAATAACCTTGGACAATAAAAATAAAATTTTTATTATTTATCGATAAACAAGTATGAACGCTGTTATCGATGATTAAATGTTTTTTATTTACAATAAAAATAATTTAAAATGAATAAAGTTGTATTTTCTTATAATTTGTTGCATTTCTTTTTCTAGTTTTTAATTAAAACGATTAAACTTTTTGATACTAAAGCTGAAGCTAGTTAAAACAATTTGAAAATAATCGGAAAATAAGCATTCAAATGATTATTTATGTGCAATAAAATATTTGTTGCGCATAAAAGTTTGAACATTTTATTTAATCATGGTCCAGTATTAGAAAAAAATAAAGACTTTGAATATGCAGTGTTAATGTTTGACTCTAAATATTATGAAATTAATATATATGTGAGAATTTTATGCAAATTTGATAATTTTATGGAACGAGTATTGCAGCTTTTGAGTTTTGTAGCGATACAATTTTTCTGTTTGATGTAAACAATGAAAAGATAAAACAAAACAACGGCATTAGTACCAGGATATCTTCATATAACGAATACATTTTTCATTAACTATATTTATTTAAAAATTGCCTTTGATGTGGGATTTTTGAAATTAGTCAAATTTTGTTAGAGTAAAAATAAAAATAGGTAAACATATTTTAAAATTATTCATAAATTTTGTTTTCTTTATTCATAGAATAGTATTATTCATAAAATTAATCATTTTTTGTCGTTTAACAAAATATGATTATTTTTTGTTTAAGAACTTGGTTAGATATTAATTGCATCCTTTAGATAAATTTGCAATATTGCAATGTTTTTGTTATGATTTAAATCCAATTACGCTACAAATAATCTCACACTGCTGGAATTAATTTGAAGCAGAAAATATAAGTAAGAAAATTCTCTCTTTTTCCACTTTATTTAGAACTTATATATATGTTACACAACAATCACATTAAAATGAATATAAATTCATATTTGAAAAAATATTTTAACATATTTTTTTATAATATATTGTGGATTTTGTAATGAAGTTTGGGAAATATGATAAATCGAAGATATTAATTTTATTCGTACCGAATTTAATAAAATAATAGACAAACAATGATTTTAATTCTGCTAAGTCAACTATATAAAATTTTTTATTGCAGTGTGTACATCTTGGAACATAAAAAAACTACGCAATTCCATTATAAGTGGAAAAAGAAAAGCATAAATTGAAGGAAAATCTTATCTCTTATCAGGATAAAAATATTTGCTTAGGCAATGTAAACAATCTGCTTTAAGTATTTGTTGATCTGCTCTGAGAATAATCAGTTACTTGTATTATATTTTTGGATCCATTTACTTCCATTTTTATTAGCGTTCTTCTTAAATGTTCTTGAAATATCATGAAAATCCAGTATAGGAATTGGATTTAAAAAGGATTTGTATTCCCACTTATATACGCACATGGTAATGAGAGTAAGCCATTATTCATAAATGTATGAAAATTCATTAATCTTTTTTTTCTTATCTAATTAGCTATTTAAATAATTTATTGACCAAAGTTACTTTATGTTTTAAAGTTTATACAGAAATTTATAGTTGAAATAATTAAATTTTGTGTAAATTCTGTAGAGCACAATTATTATATAATTTAATATATTATTAAGTTATTACCTATTTTCTTTTTTTAAATTTTAAAAAACCAAAGAAGAAAGATCGATTAGTTTTGATATTTTAATCTGTTTCCAATTTAGAGTTTATGAAAGTATTTTGATTCAATACCTCATAATAATCTTTAATTACATAGAAAGAAGTAAAATACTTTCAAAAGTACTTAATACTAAATTGCGATTTGTCTTACATAATATAACAAACGCATTTTTGTTTTAGATTTATCAACAAAACTGCAGGATATAGTTTTACATGATATTGTTCTATATAATATAATTAGCAGTGAAAATAAAATGTGCTACAAATTGGTGCCAATTAAAAATTTAAAAAATAACTTGTTTGTTTATATTCGAGGCTTGAAAGCTAAAATTTTTCAATGTCCCGTAAAAAATTATTGATTAATCAATAAAAAGTATTGAACTCCAGAAATTTTGCATGAGAGAAATACGTGACAAAAGTAGTCGCACACTGAATCATTTCATGAAATCCGATCTTTAATCGAGCAAACAAGTTCATCAAAGAAGAAACACAGACTAAATGAATTATGGTTCTTTAATTCAAGTATGAAAACTAAATCCTCTTATCTACAAATTTTTACTTCATTTTTCACTCCGATACAAGCTTTGATCTGAAGATATGACATACCATTCTTTTTTAGATTTGAAAAAGAAACAATTACATGAGATAAAACATTATAACAATTATAAGATCCTTATTTTTCATGTCAGAAACTAAAAGAAAAATAAACTGCTATTACTTCGAAAACTGCCAAATAATAGAGATATGTTCTAGCAAGTAGAAGAAAGTACATATTCTAGAGACTGTACTCAAGGCCAGCTTCTCAAGATGGATATTTTCAAAGTCCTAATGTAGCTTAAGCCGATAGCCATACCATAATGAAGATACCGGTTCAGTACTTGGGCAGATGACCTCCTGGGAATACCGAATACCGTTTGCATCCTTTATTTTTTTCTGGCTAAAAAGGATTCTTTAATCATGCAGAATTTTTCTCATCTTATGGCATTCCATATTATTAAAAATATTATTAAATATTTATCAATACATAGGCTCAGGAAGAACTCAATCTTCGTATTTGTCACAAGTCCTTGAAGAATACAATCCCAAATTTATGTGACGGCTGAAGGCGTATAGCGGTCATTTGCATTCTGCTTTGTACTGGACGTAACTGCCTTTGAAACTATCTCTACAGATTCCAAATTGTTTCTTCTCCAATATGCATTCTGTGCAGCTCTGGAGAGGTGATGGACTCTACTATCCTGGTCTGCGTGAAACGTTTCCCACAGAGCTTTACTTAGAGGCAAGTGACAAGTTAGATTAATAGTCTGTGGCAGCTGGCTTTTTTATTTGTTGTATTTTGTGTTTGTTTGTATTTACCTTATCTTTTTTGCTGTAACTTTTCATAATCTGCCATTAGAAATAACAAAAAATATAAAATGTCCATGTAGACGGATTAATACGACAACGGATAAATTAATGTCAATGGCGACAACCACATTTCTATCCGCAACACTTAGTCTCAAGAATTGTTAATGAAAGAGAAATATATACATATTATATGTATTTTTTTCCAGAAAATTCTTAGATAATTCTGAATGTGATGGTTCAAATTTCCAATGGGGCTATGCATTATATACTCTCAATTTTTAAAAATTTAAGATCATTTTAAAATTAGGTTATCTATAGTTTTGTGCTTTATAGTAAAACCGCATTGTTAAATTGCGTATATGTAAGCTTTAATAATGTAGAGCTTTAGGATATCTATATATATATAAATGTTTTAATTCATTATATTATATAATTTAAAACATATCTTAAAAATTTACTTTTATATTATTTGAGTATAGAAATGCTGATTTTAGACATGCTTAACCACACAAAAAAAACATAAATACATTTGATGTGAATAAGAAGTGTGTGCTTTAATTATTTTAAGTGCATAATTAATTTTTAGTTACTCTTATAAAAGATTGAATTATTTAAAAAGCAACGTTATAACTTTTTTGAATATTTTTGCTTAAAGTTTTGTATCCAATTATAAGCTTAGTATTCGTAAGTAGTCTTAAATATTTTAGATTATTAATAATAAGTATTTCTTTTTCAAACAGCTTATTATTCATATGGAGTTTACTTTTCTTTCTTTTTTAAAATTTATATTCAGCTTTAAGTTGTGATTTCAAAACTTTAAGCTCCACTTTCCACTTCCATGCACCATTCATCATCTGTTTTGAGCATTCTGATGGAAAATTTACTTAATGAACATTCTGCGTGTATTGAATTTAGTTTATTTAATTGCGTGTTTTGTATACAATCCCATTTCCCAATTCTGAGTTTGAAACATTTTATTATTTAATTTTTTAATTCTATGTTCACAATTCTATGTTTTCACTATAACTATCTCATACTATCATATGTATGATATGTATTTTTTACATTAAATATAACCTGGCAGATAATATTGAAGTTTAATACTCAAAAATTGCATTCCTAGGCATCACTTTTAATATTTTGATAACCACCTAGATATTGAGCAGTTTGCATTTGTATAGAAAACAAATAGATGAACAAATGATGTTTGAGAATATTATCATTTCAGGAACTTATTAATCGAATTAAAAATAGGCTTATTTATAAATCAACATAAATTTAATATATTACCAAATTATTATAAATTATATTATGCACAATAATTTATGATTTTAAGAATAAACTAATAATAATTATATTAAGTTTATGGATTTTTGCTAATTAAATATAATGATTTTCTCATTAAAATATGTGATAAGTTATTAAGCCGTTATTTGTTCACAAAACTTGTTTATTTCAGATTCCCTTTGGCAACATTCAAATCCTGAGAGAATAATGTTTCGGCTGCCATTTTTACTTTTGCTTTAAAATATAGGAATTATATCTTTATAAAGAAAAGTAACTGGCACAAACTGATTATCTTCTATTTAAAAAGCAGCCTCATTCTAAAATTTTGCACATTTATATGACCCAATTGGGAATAATGTAACTATGATATATTTTCGCTGAAGTTTTTTTATTGCAATGTTTTCAGCTCTTCATTTCTACAATGAATGTATCCCCAATGCTTCTCGTTAAATAATTCGACAGGAAAAATAAAGAAAAAGAAATTATCTCAGCATCATACAACTTAACACAAAATTTGTACATTGTACATCATATGAAATTCAATTGTATTCTATTAATGACAACCAGGATGTTAATTTTTTTCATTTAAAATAAAAATATTTTTTTATCTATTTTTGTTATTTGTTTACAAAAGAATATAACGATAAGAAATGAGTACAGAAATTTTATAAAGGAAAAAAAAATTAGATGTTTCTTTGGGGAATTTAGGAATATTTTTCCAATATGTTCTAAGCTTCAAATTGAATATTTAAATTCATATAGAATAAATAGAAAATTTCATTGAAATGACATATTAATGTTTGCAAGATTTTGAATATTTGTATTTTTCAAATGAACATTTTAGTGTTTATGCACGTAATATTGATCAATCTCTCTCTAATAATTAACTTAATTTATTATCTATGCATCTAAACATTAATATGAAACCTAATGCGCTCTTATAATCTGAATAAAACGTACTTTCATGTGCACAGGTGTCGTATAATCCATGACGCCAAGTTCTGAGATTATCGATTTTTGGCAGATATTCTTATGTATCTGGTAACCTCATTTTTATTACGTCATATATATGGAGATCTATAAGAATTATGAATAAAATTCTATTTTGGTAACCTTAGTATTTACGTCATCCCAAACGTCACGATACGTCTTTCACTTTGGGAACAATTCTTGATCACCAAAAAAATTCAGAATTTGGATTATACGACACCTGTGCCCTTTTCGTCAAACTAATAATAAAGTTCTTATCTAAGGAACCAGTGAGATTTGTGTGGTCTCCAGTTTCAGAAGAAATGCATCACAAAAGTAAATTTTTAAAAAAAAAAAAAAAAACAAACATTGAGTGCTGTAGTTGAAGTGTCAATGTTATTTTTTAATAGTCAGTACAACAATTTGCATGTTTAATATTCACCTTAAGCATTTAAATTTGTAATTCGATGAAAATTCACATTAAAAACCAATATCTATTTTGACAATTACTCAAGCGTGAAAAGAGAGAAAGAGAGAGAGAGAGCATGTAAACTATACACAATATCATAACTCTACAAAAAGTATTTTCTTTTGAATAATTAATATGAATTTATCCAATATATAAGGGATCAAATGGAAATGTACGAAAAGACATGGAGCGCACAAATGTAGACTTCATTTAAAATATACACCATAGGCTTAAGCACAACAATCTCACTGATGAACAAGCCGCAGTATTCCTTGTTCCTAGAGTTCCTGATTGGCCGTGACGAGATCCAATCACTCCTAGGGCCCTTGAGTATGTGGCCCAAATTGAAGCGCTTCCCTTTCAGGTGTTTCTTCAATGGACCAAACACATGGAAATCGCAGGGAGACATGTCTGAACTGTAGGTCAGATAGTCCAACGTCTCCCACTTGAACTTGGCCATTTCCATGTGTGTGAATCTGGAGACATGTGGACGGACGTTATCATGGAGCAGAACCACACCCTTCGTTAGCAGCCTCAGTCTTTTGTTCTTGATTGACCTGCGTAGGGGTCGGAGTGTCTCACAGTACACATCAGAGTTTATGGTTTTCCTTTGCTCGTGGAATTCCACAAATATCGAAACTTAAACCTCGAAAAATATTTTGAGCTAACACCTTTCCTGCTGACTGTACGGTTTTGAACATTTTAGGGGGAGTTGACGACTCATGCTTCTACTGGTATCTCACCTTCTGCTGTCAGAAATATGATAAAACCTCGCTGCTCCTCAATCGTCGAATATTGCAACGCGAACGACATCCTGTCCTCATACGGGCTGCCGTACCATTTGAATGCCGCTTTTGATAAGAGCCTCTGCTCTCTCCCGAGCATGCTCCAATCACAGTCAGAGACTCCAATTACATCCCGAAATGACTCGCTATGCTCTGAATGGCGCAATATGCAAATATTTAAGTATTATGTTTTTACGTGGTTTCGAACCTTTTCATTTGACCACTCCATATATTTAAAAAATGTAAATAAATAATTGATAAGTTTTACATAGATGGTTTTGCAATATTCATATTTCAACCAACTGTTATGTTCCGAATTTTATGTGATACATTATTGTCTTAAATTATTGTTATTTAATAATCGATTGAGCTATGTCTTCAATATACAGCAACATATTGCAAAATTGCTACATGAATAACTGTAATAAATTGACATTGTCAATATGATACACGAATTCTGGCCTTGTCAAACGATACATATATTTTAATATTTATAAAAATTAAACACATGGAATTTTAAATACTCCAAGATTGGTGTGGATAATAATTACCATTTGAATATTAATGTTAAAAACAACTTAATTTCAACATTTGTCTCTATTTCTTGAATATTGAATCCAAAATTCCGGTTTTTATATATGACAGTAAACATCATTTCATTTTTAGATAACATCATTATAACCTTCAGTTCAATGTATCATGTTTTCGACTACTATTTTAAGAGTAGGTGCTTCTAATGGCTTAGAATCCACGAGTTTGGAACGAAGCAAAGCTTTTGGAATAGATGAAAAACATAATTATAGCTATATTAATCTCATTTTTGGAAAAAACGATGTCAACATATGCGACTGCTTATATTAAAAATACTAAAAATTTTCTCGTAGCTACATCAGGTAACTATGGTGGATGTTGTATACTTTTGATGTGTTTCTTCCAAGAAGCTCAAATGTTAATCAATCTTCCTGATTGCAAAGACAAAATGTCATAGTAAAGAAGTAGTCATATGACATTCAATTGTTGTCATAGTAAAGAATTAGCCATAGCCTTTACATTAACTCTAAATATGGATAACACCTTTTAAAGTTTTATAAAAAAAGGTAAAATATCAAAATATTTTTATTAAATTTTCTGAATTCTCTTTTTTTATATATTTAAATGTTTTTTACAAAATAAGCAAATTAGAATTGCATGTAAATATAAGACATTTAAATTTTTTGACAACAATTTGTAAGTTTTAAATTATCACTAAATTTTACTAAAATACTGGAACATATGTTATTTTATTTAAGCCGCTCATTGATTTTTTTTTCAAGTGTATAAACTTTGCGTAATTTGATAGTATATATTTTATTTGTATATACTTTGCGTACAGTTAAACTTGCGTAGAGAAATGCGTAGAATAATTAATGAGTTAACAGTAAAAATTGCCTTTTGTATTCAAATCGTTATGCTTACTATTAGAGACTAGAACGAATTTTGGGTTGTCGTATATTTATGTTGACTGAAATGAATTTTTACATGAAAATACTTTTATTTGATAAAGACTAATGTGTAACATTTCTTAATAGAGATCATCTAATTTCTGTGCTGATTCTTTTCATCCGGTCGTTAATTAATAAAATTGCCAATGAAGGATTGTATAGTTTTCTTTCCGCCTTAAAATATATTGATAAAATAATCATGTTCCATTGGAGTTAGATTTGGCTAAAAAGAATAAATACACCAAAGAGTCTAGTATTCAGCGTGCCTGACTGCTGATAGGGAATTCCTGGATTCGAATCCCGGTTCGGTCATGGATGTACTTTCTCTCTCTGTCTATCCTGTCTTTGTCTTTTCCTTGTATGAGTGAGTTGTGAATGGTTGCCTACCCTATAAACGGGTACCTATGGCATGTGCGTGTACTGAGGA
This sequence comes from Latrodectus elegans, assembly GCA_030067965.1. Taxonomy (NCBI): domain Eukaryota; kingdom Metazoa; phylum Arthropoda; class Arachnida; order Araneae; family Theridiidae; genus Latrodectus; species Latrodectus elegans. Next base: position 46,997,470 of record CM057812.1, read on the forward strand.
AGTAGGACTCCACACCTAAATATGGTTCAGTCGGAAAAGTGGAACAGCACACTCTATAATGCCAGCCTAGCTGGCACACGACAACAGCAACTCCGAAAAGAACAATATTCTTATAAATTTATATTAGAAGATATAGTCGAATTTTTATAAAAAAAATCTTATTGAAAATTATGATGGATTTAGCGGGTAAAGTTTAGATTCATTACACAATTATTTTAGCTGATGACAGAAGTATTAAAATTAAAAATTAATATTTTAAAGGATTTTTGTACAAGTCAATTCTAAACTTCAAATACTTATTAAGTCTATAGTTGTATTTACTTTATCTCATGGATTAACGTTATTTGGACTGGATATAATGTGACTGAAAACATTTCCTTATTTTGAAATGGGCTAACAATTTGAAAACCAATTTCGAACAAATAAGAGCAATATTTGTGCTTAAATTTTCATTTTATTGATTTATTTTGCTCCAAAGAGTTTTTTAGTTAGAAGGCATGTTGCTTTTGTTTTTAATATTTAAAATTTGTTTCTGAATTACTTATATTTCCAGAGGCCTATAAGAAAGTCATGTTTATTAGTCCAGCGGCTTATTAGGAAGTCCTACACTTGAGATTAAAGGCAGGTGGTTGTTAGTAGTAATATTCCCTGGCTAGCTCCGTACAGCAGACACGAATCATATTTCACTATCAAGACATAAAATTTTGTGATCGTGGTCAATAAAACTTTATTTCAAAATACGTGATTGCAACTTTGCTTTATTTTTACATTCAAAGTAAACTATGAAATACTTATAAATAACTTGTGAATTAAAATTTGAATTTATAAACGTGAAGGAAATACAATTTGTTGAACAATATTTCAAAAAACTTTATTTTTTCATAGTTTCAAAATAATTAATAACTAATGTTGTATCTTCATTATACCAAGTTTTTTTGGAAACTTACAGTTATGTATTAAACTTCAAATTAATCATTCAGTGTATGCGATTTACTTAGCACATTTTGAAAAAAATGCGTGAATAAAATGGCTAGATAATAATAATAATAGAGAAACTTTTTATAAGTTCTATTCCAGCTACTTTTATACAAAGAGAGATTGACGTTGCGTTTTTATATGAATATTAATTAGTACTTAAAAATGTTAGCGTTTAAAAGTTTTACAGATGCGATGTAATGCATAATCCAGGATTATGCTACCAGAAGTTATTTCATCGTATACCTTTCAAGGAACCTTACAACTATTAGGATATCCTTTAGCCGATATCATGTAAAGAGACTAAAATTGGACTGTGGCTTAGTGAAAAGGCTATTCTTCTGAGAGTAGAAAATTCCAAGATTTGTTGTTTGTTTCTGTGTTAAATAATACGAGATATTTTTGTGTTTCTTATTTTTAAATTGTTGTGAGGATTGATGTTTGGAAAATTTCCAAGATTTTCCCCACGTGTTGCATGAATAATGAAATGTCTATGAAAAGTTTTCTGGTAAACATAATGAATATTAACAAAATATTTTAAACGACATCAAATATACCATTAAAATAGCTCTGTCAAAGTAAATTATTGGTACTGGTCATATTTAAAATTATCCTCAAATCCACACCAATCAAAATAAAAAACTTTTCTTTTAAATTTTCATTAAGGAACAAATTTTATAAGATATTTTATTGAATCATTATACTATTGCAAGCAATGGTCCTATTTCTGAAAAATATGTATATCAATTAATTTAATAAATAAACATTGATTTTAATTTCAAGAAATTTTTAACAATAGGAAAAAAGAAATTAAACAAGGTAATTAGATAAGATTCTCAGAACAATTTTTAATTATATATGTAAAAAAATGTTTTAATTACAAAATGCGCCTAATTAAGTTCCTTAAAAGATTTTCCAAGATAGTTTCAGATTTAGAATTAACAATATGATAATGAGCTCAAAAGGTAAAACACGAAAAGGTTCTATAACAAACATTTAGTTATATGTAGTATAAAATCAAATATTTTTATGTTTTCTAAAAAGTACATCATTTTCTGTAAATAAATAAAAAACGCAATTACCAGATGCAAAATTTGTAGTTAATCTAATGATATTTTGAGAATAATTTTACCATAAACTTACAGGATTTGCTTTAAAGTAAAATTTTGTCTTACTCTAATAGCAAAAGAATTTATTAGACACTTTTGTGTATGTGGTAAAAAAACAAACACTTTACAACAAATCAAAGCACAAAAAGCGAGCTTTAAGATTGTAAATAAATTTCAAATACAAATATACATAAATCGCTACCATAATATCCTGACAAACTAAGGAAATAATCTCATGAATGAAAGATTGTGGACTCAAAACATAACCAAATTGAAGAACGTTGTGTTGACTAATTTGTACTGGAGCAGGTAAATAAAAGACTTGATATTACTCGCTTAGAAATAATATTTCCGGGGATCAAATCAAGAGACTTTCTGCTTGGTAATAGCACCTGAATGACGAGGACACACACGATTTTGGTGTGACGACGGCACACTAACTGCGTGTCACAATTTTTAATTTGCTGTCAATTCTGGCTCTTGTAGCTTGAAAAGTAATATAGACAGGTCCAATTCAAAGAAATTAGAAATATATTCTGATTTAACATGCAAATGATTTTAATAAAATATCTATTTGATACAAATACCGCTTGTTTTAGCTTAATGTAATTTCGCTTTTAGTTGATTAGATACTTTATGTTGATTGCAATAATGCTTTACCTGAATTATATGCTCCTAACAAGAAAACTTTAGGGCCGTGGTAGGTTAGTGTATCGGTGTTCCATCAAGAAGTGTAGGGTTCAATTCCCAATGCCGCCAAAGACCCACCGAATACATGCGTTATATGTGTTCGTTAGATCTGTGGAATCGAAAGTCCTGTGGTCGGTCATTGAGCAGTTACCATGGGGGCAATGGTCTTGAGAAATTTACTCCCCTTTCAGATCAGTGCCAAAATTAAGGAAGTACATTATATGGTGCAGCCATCTATCGGAGGATTTGAAGAGCAATAAGTCGTACTTTTACCTTTGTGGTGCTCTGATTAAACAAAAGACGCTCTCAATCGACTTAAATTTGCATAGCCAAAGCATAGCGAGCTTGGCTTGTCCAAGTGTCATTAGTAACAGCAACAGAAAATGTTATTTTTAAAAGATCATTCTATCAGATGAAGGGAAGCTTCTTAAGGGAACCAAGCAGTCATATGAGTCACAGCAATTAGACAACGATCACTAGAGTGGGTCAACAACAAAATATATTAGCATTAAGAGAATGGTTTTTTTTTAATTACTGCTCCAAAAAATCTTGAAAGCAGGTATTGCACTATTAAATTTTATTATTTTCAACAATCAATCCAACATATGTTTTGCAAAATATTCCAAACAAAATCTTCTGAAGACAATTATGGAAAAGAAATTTGTGCACACACAAAAGGTATTATGGCTCTTTAGGTAATCAAATTTGGTGTAATCTCATCTGGTATACTTACAGCTCAAAAGAATGTAGAAATAATTCTAAATCCGATTGTGCTTCTATTCGTTTTTCAATAGCTCATGCTTGATATTCAACAAGGTAACTCCGAATCAAACGTGATATACATTGTTAAAATTATCTACAGTATTCTTCGAAATGCACTAAGCTGACCAAGATATTTTAGTATTTCATTATTTTATCTTTTTGTCAATATGCTTTTTAAACTTACATTTTTTTCTATGAAAGATTTTTACGGATACTATATATTTCTGACATATTCTACATATATTCTAATTCTCAAATATTTTTTAAACTTAACCTAACTAAAAACCTCGATACTTAATCTAGCTGATGAATTGAATGAAGGGAAATATTTAGTGTGGTTGAACAACTTGCTTTATAGTAAAGAACTGCACAAAATATGCAAGTAATTTGATAATATGGCATCTAAAATATGGAAGCGCGCGATTTATTCATAAGGAATTCTGCAGCAAAACATTTCAATATTCCTTATAATCTTTGATATATTGTGATACATAATTTATTGTTGGATTGAAGTACTAGAGTTCTGTAAATTAAATAAAGTAAAGTAAAAATTAGTAATTTCTAACATAAGAGTGAAATTATTGCGCTAAATTTTTTAAACATTTCAAGATAACATATGAATTTAGAAAAATTACCTCGAATATACAATTAGAAATACGACAGGAAATTTTTAAGCTATTTTATGGTTTTACTTTTTACAAATATTTTTTTTCCAGTGGCCGGCATTTGGGTGACGAACCCTATGCCACAACAGGGCCAGAAACTGCTACTTATATGTCGTTACCTAGTGTGCACCTGTGAACCAAGTCACGGAGGTGAGTAGCTTTCTCCGCGCCATCCTTTTACGAGGAAGACCAAATTCATACATCATCACAGAAGAAAGGACAGAGAAACCAGAGAAAGTAAGTAACATCCATGTCCGAATTAGGATTTGAACCTGAGAACCACACCTCAAGAGCGCTTGACACTCAGCCATTGGTCGGCCCTTTTAACAAATATTTTTATTTACATTTGAATTTGGGAATATATATATATATTCCCAAATTCAAATATATATATATATATATATATATATATATATATATATATATATATATATATATATATATATATATATATATATATATATATATATATATATATATATATATATATATATATATATATATATATATATATATATATATATATATATATATATATATATATATATATATACCGCTTGTGTACTTTAAGCAAACAACAGGGTAACAGGATTTCATTAACAGTAATTATTCTAATTCAATGTTCTTATTTGCTTTACAAAAATAGAAGAAAGATAACATTAATTCAGAATATTTCAGAGATATAAATAACTTTAAAGAGCGATGTACGTTATATAGAATTAAGTAATACTAATAATAGCTCAATCTTCAGTTTGTTCATATAAACTCTTTTACACTTTAAAGTGCATTTACACACGTAAACTGAGTTACCTTTCCACGATCATGCTGGAAAAGTATGAAAATTACTTAATTTTTATACCTTTCCAGCATGATCGTGGAAAATTAAAAATTATAACATCTAACTAAAATACTGTTTTTAAAAGAATACAGATATTCAGACATCTCAAAATAATTTTTTATTCTGGTAATCTGAACCAATATATATTTTAAAGTAAAATAATTTCAATTAATTATGGGAACATTTTAATAGTCACCTTTAACTTTTGACAAGTAAGAAAAAAATGTAATTTAACATTTTTACGCAATTATGTAATTAAAAATGTAACTATGCAATTTTATATCATTCTACAGTTTCCTTAAAATTTACTGAAAAACCTAAAAGAAGGATAAAATGTATCATAAGATATTAATTTACAGTGTTTATGTAATAAGTATTTGTATCAATAATTATACTTTAGCAAAAGACATTACTAAATATAAAATCTTAAATGTAAAACTTTGTCTTCCAATGTTCATACTTTAATATTTTAATTTAAAAAAAAGAATTGATCTGAATTCTGCTAACTGGTAATGAATATAATTTAAAATAATGTACTTTAAGTAATAAATATTTCTTAATATTTTATCTCACTGAAAAATTTGTGTGTTTATTTATGAAAAATTATTGTGTTTAATATTTAATTTATTAATAAAAGGGATAATTAATTGCAGGAATGAAATAAGTTTTATAGAATATTTATAATACGTTGTTTCCCATATTTAGAATACTTAAAAAGGAAATGAAAGGAAAGATAAAATAAATGAATGAAAAGATATGCCTGCATCAATTGAATATCTAACAAATAATTACAAGATTTTAGAAATTTTGTGTTATTAAACACATATCAATATACATGCTATAATTTTGATATACTAGCACAACAGCAGGACGCATTATGTATTTAGTCACCAAATACATTGCATTTTTAGACATACAATTGTTTTATGCTACAGCTTATAATGTATTTATAGAATAAATTCCATTTTAGGTTTCTTTTATAATATTTTTTGCCTAAGCAATTAAAGAAGAATTTTTTTTAGAAAAATTATTCTGCTTTGTAATTAGTTGAATTTTATTACTGATAATTTTAACGAATTGAGAGTGCTTCAGTTAATACATGAAAAAAAAATTTGCTCATAAAAAAACAAAACTGTTTCCACTATTTGGTTTCTAGATACTTTTGTGCATACATTTTTACTGAGAGGAGCAATTCTTGGAATGCAATCAACATAATTTGATTACACGTATGTTAACTAAATTACTTCTACTCCCAAATCACTAAACAGTTCAGCTAATAGGGTAACTTTAAACAATGTAATGCATTATCGCTTAATTTTTCACAAGAAACTAAACAATTATTTTGTGAGAGTTATTATCAGTAAAAATAAATATCGTTTACTTTGTCAGATAATGAGAAAACATTACTTCTGCATCAAGAAATCTTCTTGAGAAATACTCTGAAGGAATGTTTGTGTCTAACATATTGTATTTCATTAATATACAACTCAGTTATATAACTTTTTTGAATATTTAATATTTTTTAATGTATTCCTTTTACATCTTTTTATGAGTAAATACAGTAACTGTCTCACTGAAGCAAAATAAGCTCACTTCTATATATTAGAAAACTTACCGATGTAGGTAAAGATCCTAATTTTACCTAATGACGTCTGGGGTGAGTTACGTATGCAGTGTCCTCAAAGTGGATGATAGCCCTGGGAGTGGAAGGCCTTGTCCGAGAGTCTTCTGCTTGTTCTGATTATAAGTTATGAGGAATTACACTCTTATGATGACACATCTACTGGCTCACTTTACAAGATGCTGTCATTTTACAAGATGTTGTCTCCTTATGCCAAAAGGAGAGACCTAATGGTCTGCACAGGTGCCGTATAATCCAAGATGATAAGTGTTGAATTTTTTTGGCGATGAAGAAATGTCAAGATGACGTATTGTGACGTACGTGATGATGTAAACACTTGGGTTGCCAAAATAGAATTTTCTGAATATTTTTTATAGGTGTCCATCAATATGACGTAATAAAATAAAATTGCCACATTCATAAGAAAATCCACTAAAGAAATCCCCAAACTCAGAATTTGTCATCCTGGATTACACGGCACCTGTGCTTAATGGTCTTATAACAAATTATGCAGATATTTGAAAAACAAATACTAGAATATTAGGAAAGATTTGTAAGAGATTGCATCAATGATAACATCTATGTTTAAACACTATTTTTGCTTACCATTAATTAGATATCATATGCAACTACAGCATAGATTTTCATATACATTTATTTAAAATAACTAGAAGAAATACATTCTTACAAAATATTATATTATAAATCATGATAAAATTTTGAACATATGTATATATTTTTATCCTTCTACTAAGATATCAATTGTGATAATTTTCTATCCATATATATATATATATATATATATATATATATATATATATATATATATATATATATATATATATATATATATATATATATATATATATATATATATATATATATATATATATATATATATATACATACATACACAGGCATGCAAAGATTAAGCATTAGGTGTTTTTTCCCACACATCATGAGAAATCGTCCAAGAGACAGAATATTAAACATGAATGGCTAAACGGTAGTTGTGCAAAAGTGAATACAATACAATTTATACCATATAGAATCAAATAAAAAGGAATTTATTGAACTCATAGTAACATAATTTTCCCTCCAAGAGTAAGAACAACAGATTTTCTTTAGTGCGGAATATGTTCACGCAATATTAATCCATATTCGGTACCAGATTGTTTTAAAAGTAATAGTGCTTGTTGACTGGTTTCGGGCTCTTTTCTTCTCAAAAATGGTATATTTCTAACCAACAATTATTCTAATAGCTGTGCCTAAGTTTTTTGGATGACTCTTTAAGCACTAGAAATGACAATTTTGAATCGTAACTCTTTAGTGACACTGGTACACCTATCCTGCAGGTTTCCGATCATTATTACATGAATAAAATCGTCCTCACGATTTGTCTAGTCATATTTTAAGAAAGAATCACTTTCACTGGCAGAGACTGTTTTTATTTGTATCTCCCTCATTTCTTTCATTGTAGTTTAGAGTGCGCGCCAATTGCATCCACGTACTTACGCTCTCATTGTCTGTGAAGTTTTGTTCCTCATATTTGCACACGCATGACTTTCTATTGATTTTTGTGCTCATTGCACAGATTATATAAAAATTCATTTTATGCAATTTCAAGGTTATAAATTAGTAATTTAAACTGTTGCTTATATTTTGTATATACCAGTGTATATTTATCATAATAAAATATTAGATGAAAAATGATTAAAAACGTAATATATAGAAAAACGAAAATTACTATCAAATTTAAAGATAAGCAAATACAGATTATATATTAGACATTAACGATCAGCTTAGTTATGGAAGTAAAAACATGAATATGATTTTGCTTTTTTACTCTTATATATAAGCTGAAATTTATATTACTGCATACACAGTGATTCTCCAATTGAATCTGATATCTAATGAAAGTAAAGCATTATTTCTCCTCATTAAAAAATAGAATTTCGTTAAATGTATTGTTTTTGTTTAGAAAGTTAGGTATATAAATAAGTATAAAAGTTGTTAGACCATCAAAAATTTGAGCATAATATGTATTAGAAACATGATCAAATTATCAACTGTATTTAACGTTAAAAAAGACAGAACATATAAAAAATTTTATTTAATGCTAAAATCTTAATAGGTATATTTTAAGAAAGAATTTATTAAATTATTTTGTGTATGAAGAATTACTGCTTTTTAAGAGCTCAGAAATATGAAAAATGAATTACATTCTAAATAATTTATCTATATAAATGAAATACATTTATTTCAACAAAATAAGTATAAATTTATTTATAAATACTTTAAACAATGCTTTAAAAAATTTCAAATATACCAATGTTGTTTGCTTGCTCAATTTATCAAAATAGCACAGAAACATTTATATTTCATGAATAAGAAAAATCTGGTAGATGTGTATTCAACAGTTTTCAAATAAAAACTAAATAAAAATTTTTATTACCGAAGTAAGTAAATATATTCATAAACTAATATGATTTTGAATTAAATGAATGTAAAATTTCTTTAAATCAATACATTATAAAGTGCTAGATTATAAATAGAATGTCATGGAATATGTAAATTGAAGAAAATATTTTTAGTTCATTAATATCTGTAGTTACAAATAATTGCTGTCATCATAATAGGTAAAGTATAAAAGACAAAGTATGCTTCAGTCAGTAAATAATATAAAAATATAACTGTTTTTTTACTACTGTTATACCATACTTTTCCAAAATTTAATCAGATCTAATTCCAAAGTCTGTAGACTTAAGCAAAGAAACTAATTCTTCATTTTTGTATGCACATTTAATGTTATATGGATTTTCTTCTAAGTCTTCATTCTTTTTCTCACAAAACAAATTTATTTAATGCAATTTTATAGATTAAACAACATTTTTATTTACATAATTTATTTACACTTATATAGATCTAAAAATTTCGGAAGGTAATTGTAATATTAAAAAGTATTTACTTAATATACATGAATATTTTGCTTTCAGTTTTGGATAACATTGAATATTTTTGTTTTGTGACCTTTGGAATAAATTACTTATTATTTTAAAATTAAGGAAAATAAAATTAAATTATAAAGATAAAGACGATTTATTAACTAATAATTACAGTCAAAAATGTTTCGTACCCATAATAAGAAATTTGGGATGATGTATATTTGCTATACTAACGACTCTATTTATTTTAAAGTTAATATTGTGAGAAATAAAATTATTTGAAAATATCTATAAAGAAAATATCTATCAGATAATCTGATTTTGAGGTTGAATAAAATATTGGAGAAAAATATTTATATAAAAAAATATTTAAGAGAATATTTAAGACAAAATTTAAAGTAAATAATTTAAAACTAAATAAAAGTTCAAATTGTTTGCCTCTAAATTACAACACTGAAAAAAATTTAAAACATTCATTAAATTTTGTGTAATCAATAACTTAAAGTACAAAACTTTTGATTTTTTATATAAATCATCAAATATCTAATTCTTCGTAAGTTACTTAATATAATTATTTAAATTATTCTATTATTAAATATTATTATATATTATTGGAATTTGATTTAGGTGACTGAAAATGAATTACTAATTATAATTCATTTTAAATTAATTTCTTTTCATAAATCAAAGTAAGTGACAAATAACATTTTAGTTGTGTGGTGTGTTTTGACTTTTTTTTTAAAATGTTAATAGCAAACATTTTATGCTATCAAAATTAGTTTCAATATTTGAAACATTACGGAAAAGAGTTTTATACTTAAAATAAAATCCTTTGCATAAAATTCTGATGTAAATTTTGGCATTTGTTTTTACTTCTGGGAATTTCTTTAATAATAATTTAATATTACAGAAACATCAACTTATTCATCATTTACTTATATTTCGTGGTCATGCACTTTGACTAAAATGCAAGATTATGTAGGTAAAGAAATACGGAATTTATTTTGTAGCCGTCACACTGAAATACAAAACAATTTTGAACATATCCATGCATTGTTTTTTTAATCATTTTCTGTTTTCTGATTAAAGTGAAAGAGTTTTTTACTCCAAATTGTCAACTGCACTTTAAAATATTTGTTGTATTTTTAGAATGTGATATAAATACACATTTTATGTTTATTTCAATTGTTACAGGAATCAAAAATATTGAAGTATCTAATATAAGATTCGAAGCATTATTGTGAATAGATATAACAATACAATATTATCCGTGAATAGTATTTCTTCCATGGAATGCCTGAAGCAATTTTAGGAAAACATTTATTTTTAAAATCTCATTTCTGGAAAACAAATGTCAGATTAGAGCTGAAAAGTCAAATAAAATTTCGTTATTTTACTGAATTATTTTATATTCAAACACTTACAAAATCCTTACATATAGACGGAAATAAGAAATAGATATTTTATTTAAGTATAACTTTAAATCTAATTTTGAATTTAATGTAATATTTCTTTATCATGCAATATTTGTTACAATATAAAAAAACATAAACTATAAACATTTCATTTAGAAAAAAAATTTAAAATGTAAAAACATTTACTGTATTAAGAACATAATTACCTATTAATGTTTCAAATAAAAATGATAACAAAAGCAATTGCATGATCAAAATGTTATTTAATTGTATAATTCCCCATATTATGTATCATACATCAAGTGTTCATAACCGAAATCTGTTGTATGAAAACAATATTTAATCATTCGCGCTTTTCTTAAATTAACAGTCTTTAAATGAAAACTGCATTTATAGGCAGAAATGCAATTATATTTATTTATGTGAATATATAAATTTATTTGTATACATTTTCATACTCATAAATATATAAAAATATTAATAGTCACTTTTTCATACTCATAAATATAAGAAAATATTAATATATTTATTACTAAAAAATGTGATTTGTATTTGTAACTTGATATCAATTATATTTTAACGACAAATTTCACATAAACAGATTTCACAAATATTACACAGGAAAACTATGGAATGGATTGCTTATGTCATAAGCAATATTATGAATTAAATAGAAAATGTCTTCTTGTTGTTATTAAGTTAAGCATAATTTGTTTTCTTATTTTTAGATAATTACGAAAATAGACATTGAAATATTCATTGCTAAGGAAAAATATGAGCCCATTTACTCCAACTCGTATTCATTTATTTCATTTGTTTGATTGTTATTACTTAAATTATATTACAGATACAAAAATTAATCACTTTTCATAGGCATGTAATGTAATTTGCTAATTTAAAAAAATCTGAATAAGAATAAAGTAAAAATTGAAAAAGCATTGGAATTAAATTATCAAATTAAATCCCTATGTTTAATTCATGTTTTCTCGAAAATACAACACCATCATTAAGAATATTTAATATATTTTTAATTAATTGAAGCGTATGTTTGTGCTATGTGGGACATTATTTTATTTTATTTTCAGTCACTTTTTAGTTACCAATTTTTTATTTTGCGCTTTCATCGTATATTTTTAGGACACATTCGCCATAGTAAAAATATTATTTTTTATTATTGTGCACACATATAATATTTTCAGTCACTTTTTAGTTAGCAATTTTTTAATTTTGCACTTTCATCATATATATTTGGGACACATTCACCAAAGTAAAAATATTATTTTTTATTATGGTGCACACATATAATATTTTCAGTCACTTTTTAGTTACCAATTTTTTTATTTTGCACTTTCATCGTATATGTTTGGGACACATTCGCCATAGTAAAAATATTATGTTTTATTATTGTGCACTCATATAATATTTTCAGTCACTTTTTAGTTACCAATTTTTTTATTTTGCACTTTCATCATATATTTTTGGGACACATTCACCAAAGTAAAAATATTATTTTTTTATTATGGTGCACACATATAATATTTTCAGTCACTTTTTAGTTACCAATTTTTTTATTTTGCACTTTCATCGTATATTTTTGGGACACATTCCCCATAGTAAAAATGTTATTTTTTATTATTGTGCACACATATAATATTTTCAGTCACTTTTTAGGTACCAATTTTTTTATTTTGCACTTTCATCGTATATTTTTGGGACACATTCGCCATAGCAAAAATATTATTTTTTATTATTGTGCACACAAATAATATTTTCAGTCACTTTTTAGTTTCCAATTTTTTTATTTTGCAATTTCATCGTATATTTTTGGGACACATTCGCCATAGTAAAAATATTATGTTTTATTATTGTGCACTCATATAATATTTTCAGTCACTTTTTAGTTAGCAATTTTTTTATTTTGCACTTTCATCGTATATTTTTGGGACACATTCCCCATAGTAAAAATGTTATTTTTTATTATTGTGCACACATATAATATTTTCAGTCACTTTTTAGTCACCAATTTTTTATTTTGCACTTTAATCGTATATGTTTGGGACACATTCCCCATAGTAAAAATGTTATTTTTTATTATTGTGCACACATATAATATTTTCAGTCACTTTTTAGTCACCAATTTTTTATTTTGCACTTTAATCGTATATGTTTGGGACACATTCGCCATAGTAAAAATATTATGTTTTATTATTGTGAACACATATAATGATATTTTTATTAGAAATTAAGTTTCAAGAAATTCATTAAAATATTGATGGTGCAAGTCAATGAATAAATAATATTTTATTATATGCTTTATATTATAAGCATAGACTACTATAAAGTACATTTTCTTAAGATAAAATATTTCCTCTCAAATAAAAAAAATATTTTAGTAAGCAACAAATAACAAGTTTATATTTATAAAAAATATTGAAACAAAATTTTCACAAAATGCCTTATTTACATTTATTTAAGATAAATCAATTTAACAGGAAAAACGTCTTCAAATAGTTAAATCATTTCTATTTTTAGGAGTAACAAATTGCAAACGGTTTGCTATTTATTTGATGAATAAAATGCATTTCTAATGTGGGCGTTAATTTTATGTAAAATAAATCAGTTTATTTAATGATGCATGTGGAGCCCTCAGATTATTAAAGATTTTGTATTAGGTATAAGGCAAAATTACTGTGGTAATAAAGTATTTACTCATATAAAGCAAAATTAATGATAATTATAATATTGTTGAATTTCTAAACTAAAAATGTTTAAATCTATGTTTGTGAAATATAGTTGATATAAATGGTAATTATGGGATTGATGAAAATATCTTTAATGCTGTATAAATTGAAAAATTTTTTATTGTTGTTGTTGTCATGTAACAAGTGGGAAAAAAAAGACAAGTCACATGAGACCAAAGGCATGGAGCACTGCCCTGGCCACATCTTGAACCTTTTCCGTATGAAGAGTGTCATGGCAGCAGTTGGGGTTGACGTTGAAGAGGGTAACGGCAACATAGATAAGCATTTTTGCTCATATTTGTTTATATATTTTGAAAATATCAACGTATCATAAATTGAATTTAAAAATAGTTTTGACATTTAGTGAAACATTTATTAACATACAATGGTATGAAATGTTAAAATTTGAAAAAAAAAAATTACAGTTTTATGTGATTCCCACTTACAGAAATGATCGTATACTTAAGTGTAATAAATCTACTTGAAATGATTGCAATAAATCCGATTTTATAAACTATATAATTAATTTAAACTCATCGTATCCCTCCTCTTTTCAAGTAGCGTTCAAACTTATAGACTTATTAAAAATCTAGATTTTGTTGAAGACTTATTATACATTTAATTAATGTTAGAAAGTGTGTCTGATTCGGGTGTAAAAAGCTAAAAATTATTTAATTTGAATTATAAACCAAATAAAATATATGCATTTCATTGAGAAAATTTGAAATTCAATTTTAATTTAAGTCATTTGTAAAAAATCAAAGCTGTATTTAAAAGTAAAAAAATCATAAATATTTTTTAAGATATAAATGAATAGTTGAAAATTATTTAAATAATAATTTTATAAACTATACTTAAGAACATTAATCTATAAGACCAATTTATATGTAGAAAATACCAAATCTTCAGAAAATTGAGATGCTCTTACTTGTTTCTGAAACTCTAAAGTTATTACTCAAAATTTGAATATTTAAAAAAATTTATTTTTATTCAGTAAAGGCATTTTGCACTCATATTTTTTAAAAAGTTCTGGAAACTTAAAGTAAATAAACTTTTTCACAATGAAAATGTAGTCCATCAGGTTATTTTTATTTTTTATTTTCTCTGAATTACGTTTTAAGGAAAATATCTTTAACTATATCATATTAAAAGACATCAGCAGTAAAAAATTATTTTCAATCCTTATGAATTCAAAAATTGACCTTCAAATACATAGGAAAAATATTTAGAAGATTAAAAATACAAAAAGTGCAAAATAGTATCTTTTATAAATTTTTTTAATAAAAAAAAACATTTTGCTATTCGAAAAGAAATAATAAGGATTATAAAAAAAATGCAAAGACAAATATTTGATGCTTAAATCGAAATTTGATTAGAGGATTACAGAGGGATCAAAGAACTTAAGTCTAAAGTTAAGAGAAAATTGTAAAATGGGATTATGAATTTTAGAATTTATAAAAATAACTAAAAAATATCACATTGTTCAAAATATTGATGAAAATATGACAAAACTCTGCCTATAATTTCACTTGTGTTTTATAATATAAAAAGAAAATTTACTTTTATATTATAAAACACAAGTGAAATTAATATATATATATTATATATATATATATATATATATATATATATATATATATATATATATATATATATATATATATATATATATTATATATATATATATATATACAAAATTAATATATGTATACTTATTCCTCCTAATAATTCGTTTTTTTAAAAATTTTATTTCAGTTCTCTGCATTTTACACTTTGCAAATGAAATAAATTAAATATATTTGCATTTTTTAGTTTTATAAAACTTTTTAAAATTGCAAACGTATAATATATTGCTTCGTAAATATTTCAGGATTTTACTAAATGAAAAATATATTTAAAATTAATATTTATTTTGATCTAGAGTTTATTATTTAGCAAGAATTTTCGATTTTTTGTAGTATATATTAATTTATATTTTTCACGAATATTATTAAAGTTATAAAATTTTTCTTTGTTATCTTGAAACTTTGAATATGTAATAAACTTTTAGTTTAAGTTGATGATACAAATGTGTAATCTTTTTCAAAATTTGAACTCAAAAAACAGAATATCCTTCGTGATTGTAATATTAATAGATCAGGATCAGATAGTTCAGTATATATTATTTGAGAAAATAATTAAAAATATATGAAATCTTTTTAAATCATAAATAATAAAAATGTTGAGTTTGAAAATTTAAAATTTTAATAAGAAACTTGTTTTGAAGTTTAAAGGCAAAGCTTAAAAATTAATTTGTTAAGTAATAAGGTGTTCCCCTTTCAACCTAATATTTTTGTTGAGTTTTTCAAGAAATAACAATTTTTAGCTCAGGTTTCAAATTTAAATAAGCTTCCTAGAAGTTAAAAGCAAAATATGAATAATCTCAATATAAAGAAATTTTGCGTCAGAAAAGTTTACTTTATGTGAACATAATTTCAAGGAATATAATCTGCCTTACGCAATGTATTTCACTTTCATAAGATATTTTTGGACTCTCATTTTTAATTTGTGTTTATAATTTTAAATCATAGAGTTTTTTTAATTAATGTTTGCTCGTAATTAACTAGTTCAACTTGTGTGTTCTTCTGGTGGTTCTTATATTTTCTTACATTTTTATTAACATTTTTAATTATTATTTTCATCGGACTTAGAGATAAATTATTCTCTTTAATTCAAGCCCAACTACTCTTCGGTAACGAAAATTGATATAATATATATATATATATATATATATATATATATATATATATATACATATATATATATATATATATATATATATATATATATATATATATATATATATATATATATATATATAGTTGTTCTTTTTGCATTCTTACCTGCTTTTGTGGGTGCTTAGAAGTATACCTCATCCTTGTGATTCCCGTAAATGGTATGCGGTCCATGAATATCATTTTTGCTAAGCAACACAATGCGGATGATAAAATTTTTTAACATTTATTCTGATATTTAGCAAGAAACACAATGTACAATAGATATGTTCTTTCACTCAAATCATAGGAGTTTCTGTATAACTAATACTGATAAGTTACTTCCTTAATTAATCATTTTATTTCATGTATATCTGATGATAGCGATTTTATTGAAATTTTAATCATTAATGATGAAATTGAATAATGTAATGATTAGCTATCAATTTAAGCACATTGAAGCTAACAAAAGTCTTCCATACTTTATAAATTTTACGTGCTTTAAGTGAGACATATAATAAAAAATAATGGATGATTATGAGTAGCTTATCTACTAAAAAACATTGATATAAATTAACTAATTAATCGAATATCTGAATAGATTTTAATTGATTAATTGTTTTAAGTTAAATTGCAAATCAATAAAAATAATACCTCATAAATTCAGGCTTTTCAATGCTTTTGTTTTCTATATAAGATTCTATGTCTGAAATAATTTTCATATTTACTCAAAAGCAGTTTACTTAGTCGGAAATGGTATTATGCCTAACTAAGTTTATTATAGCCAATAATATTTTCCACGAAAGTAAAAAATAGATACAGCTATATTCTTTCTTTCAGAATTATCTCTTTTGATTTAAGTACTAAAGTACAAAGCAATTATAAAAAAAACTACTTTCGTAATTCAATTTACGTCATACACCATTCTCCATTAGTCATTTGATATGAAATGAACTTTAAATAATATGTAATTTGCATACTTCAATTTGGAAAGTCTTTATTACTTAAATTATTTTAATGTCAAGGATTTATACAAGAGAAAGTCTTCTGCAACACTGACTCTAATTCGTTAATTTAAGTGCTTGAAAATGAAATCTAGAATGGAATGTGAACTGTAAAAATGTTTTTAAATGGGACATCACGCCATTTACGTTATTCAGTTTCAAAGTATTTCTAAGCACTACTGAATCTGCTTTGTTGCAATAAAAGTTTATTCAATAAATAATATCATGTAGCAATAAGGATGTAAAAAATAGTATATATTTTAAGCTTAACTTAGTATTTTCATTATTGCAGTCAAATAACTGTACATCAATTTTAGTTCTTTGTGCAATTAATTTGAGCTTATAAAATAAAGATTAATGTACCCAGATTGTTATAAAAGAGTTATTTTCTTATTTTAGATTAATATTTTTCATGTATGAATTTCACTCTCCACTTGACAATAAAATTTTATAATATAACGGAAATATTACATATATATTTATATTTATTCATATAAAATTTCTATAAGTCACAGCACAAACACATAGCTTTACGTGTCTATTTGAACTTTTATATTATAATGCTACTGGGGTTTTAGTTTTATACTTAAGATGTTTTCCAAAATTTATTACAGATCATTCATTGGAATCTAAAGGGTTGTTTTTATAGCAGTTTTTATGGAAAAAGAGTAGTAAGGAGTACTAGAAAATCAGAGAACTTTTATGAAGAAATTGACAATGTTAATAAAGAAAGTTGTCAATGAATTGGTGCTGACTAAAACGCTTCTGGCAAAGTTAAGAGACCAAAATTTTGGTTTTATTTCATATTTTTATAAAACGGAAGAAGTTTTTTTGATTATTTGTAATAAAAAAATATAAAACAAGAAAAAATAAATTTTTCTGGTTTAATGCTTAATATTCTTGAGTTGTTTATAAGAAACTAATTTTTCCAAGAACTTTACCAAGAATTTGGTTTTTGAAAGTCTTACACCACATCCAGACATTTCAATTAAAAAATTAATCAATAATATCTCATGCCTAATAAATATCACCATAATGTCTTTTCAATTATTTTCACGTGTCTTACATGCTGCCAACAACTATTTCTGAATTATTTCTGGAAAATGTCCTTTAATGATTAAAGGTATTTAGTTGTCAAACATTTAACATTATTTCATTGAACCATGTATCCGAAACGATGTGCAACGATCAGTTAAATATGATAAGTTAAGCAATAAAACAATTTATAAGAGATTGTAAAAGGATTATTCAAACAACTGTGCTCTGACTTGAGGATGATTATTATTCTAGTCACTTTATCCATTTTCAGTGGATCCTATCTCATGTTATGGTCGATGGAAATAAAGGGGTCGACTACCTGCTAACGATGAATACGTGAGCACTTGTGGAGTTCTCACATATAGCTGTCACATATGAAATAATATATTATTCATTAAAATTACTGCAAATATTTTTGGTATTAAATGAAATAAGGAACAAAACATTTTATTATTTTTTTAAGTTTATATATTATTTATTTATTTTGGGTTTAGCAAAAAGAGTTTGAAAATTATTACAACGCATCATTATTGCATTCAGTTAACATTCTTTTCTAATTTCTTTAAACATAATTTTGTTTTGAGTAACATTTTTTACCGAATTAATCACATCAATCAAGTTGATTTTGAAATTTATAGTTGATAATATTCTGTGCATTTTCAGTACATTTTGTTGAGTAGATTTAGACTTTTGTAAATACAAATTATTATGTAAACTATTGTATCGAAATAACTATATATTTTTAAAAACATCATTTTGCAATTCTTAATTAATTTATTACTAAATTAAAAAATTTGTTTTCCTGAAACAACAAAAGATTCTGTTTATTGTTTGAATATTTTATGACACTGGCTCAAATTTATTCTGATTCGGATTTCTTTGCATGATTTATCTCCAGTTTTTCTCCTCTTAGAATTATAGTTGGGCGTCTATGGTATAAATATGATTACATAATTACAAGATAAAAAGTTTGCTTGTTGGAAATAAGAATCGTATCGATCAGACATCTCCTCTTTTTTAAGTGGAGCGAAAAGTGATTTCTTTTCGAAGAAGAATGGTATATCGATGTAAAATAGTTATTTTTCACGATTTTACAATAAGGATCGACCTTCTGAAATTGTAAAAATATACACACTCGTATTACAGGTTATAAATAAAACTCCAAGTAATGACACTAGTTGAAAATTGCCGAAAATCTAGAGTTAAAAAGAATTTAAGGAGATAATATTAAAAGAAAAAGTTATAAATAAAAAAAAACATTTAAATATAAAATCTTTTGTTATAATTCTGAAATAACATATGAAAAGGAGAAATGATAAGAAATTATACGCAGATTATTTCTGTTACTATTAATTCGAAAAAACTAAAATGGTATTGTTAATTAAATAAACAGTTAGTGTATATTTTATCAACGATCAATAAAATTATAAATTATTACAGTAGCTATATATTGTTTGACAAATACTTGAAATTAGTAAATTTATATTATATAATAATGAATAATTAACATTTTGTGCTTAGTATTGTTCTGTCTTTCAAAAATAAACGTATTACGTTATGAAAATACATTTAAGTAAATATTTTAAGAGCTGATAAATTATATTAAATTTCCTTAGAGATACATGATACCAGCTTACCTAAAGTGAAAGATGTCTGGTCGCTATTTAATGATTAAGGTGATTATTTCCTTAATAATGAAATAAAATTTTGGTTAGAAGAAACTACTAAATTTGTGTGGAAGTTAGTAATAAGAGTAATGTTATTTAATTCGTTTCAAACTTCCCTTCTGTTTGTCGGATCTTGTTAAAGTCTAATGAATTCTAATTCTATTTACGTTACAGGTAAAATTAAATCTAGATAAATATGATTTGACAATTATTCATAAAAATGATTATTTTCTTTAGTTTAGGTACTTCATTAAATATTAATTTCATAGTAAATTTTCTATATTGCTTTGCTTTTGTTATTATTTAATATTTTGCTTTTGTTATTATTATTTAATTTCAAATGCACTACAAATAATTTCACAGTTTTGAAACAGAAAACTTTTTGCACTTCTTTGCACAAAAAATGCTTTTTGCACTTCTTTTATAAAGTAGTCCATATATTTAAAAACTCATTAATAATCTTATAAATCCATACCATCATACAAAAATGGTATGATAATTTTTTTATAATACGTTGAAAATTTTATAAAGCAGCATGGAAAGTAGGATAATTTGAGGCACTCAATTTTATTAATATTGAATTTAATAAAATAATAGGCAAGCAATAAATTTAGTTTTAGTTCGGCCAACTGAAATGCATAAGTTTCTCTATTGCAATACAACGATCTTTGTGAAGTAAAAACAAATCATTTCCATTATAAATGGGAAAAAAATAGCAGATAAGTTGAAGGAAAATCTCATCTCCTGTCAGGATAAAAATATTTGCTTAAGCAATGTAAACACTCTGCTTTAAGTATTTGTCCATATGCGCTGAGAATAATCAGTTTCTTGTATTATAGTTTTGGGTCCATTTACTTCCATTTGTATTAGCATTCTTCAGAAATGTTTTTAAATATCATTAATGTATTTAAAAGAAATCTGCATTTTTACTGATATACGCATGATAATAAAGGTGAACCATTAATCCTAAATCTACAAAAATTCATTAATCTTTTATGTTTACTTTAAAATGTAACCAACCAGCTATTTAAATGCTTCATAGATAAAAGTTATTTTATGCTTTGATTTTTATGGAGGAAGTAATAACTAAGTTCATCAGATTTTGCTTAAATTCTAGGGTATAATTATTTTATACAACATTTTATCAAGCGATAACCTATTTTCTTTTTTTATAAAGTCATTAAAAGAAATCAAAGAAAATCAACTTTTAATATTTTAATCTGATAAATATCCCAGTAATTTTAGCATTTACTAAAACTTTTTGATTTTATATTTCATTATAATTTTTATTATCAATAGAAAGCAATAAAATATCTTTATTTAGGATACTTAATTTTAAACTGTCTGATATAATGTCAAAAAAATTTGTATCAGATTTATCAAAAAGTTATAAGATATAGTTTCGCATAATATTGATCTATATTATATATTCAGTTGTGAAAATATAAAATGCTTTACAAATTGACGCCAATTTAAAATTTAAGAAAACACTTGTTTGCATATGTTCGAGACTTGAAAGTTAAAATGTTTTCAGTGTCCCATATCATCTTATTGATTAATCAATGATGCAAGAAAGATTGAAATTTTGAAATCATAGATGAAGCAAATACGTGCCAAAAGTTGTTTGTACACTAAACCATTTCATGAAATTAACATGTCTTCAAATGAACATACAAGTGCGTCGAAAAAAAACACAAACTAAATGCATTATAATTCTTTAGTTCAAGTAAGAAAACTGAATCCTTTTAGCTATAACTTTTTCATTTGATTTTTCACGCTCACACAAGCTTTGAATTAAATTATTAAACATGTAATAAAGCAACAATATGAGATATTCTTCTTTATTAGATTTGCAAAGGAAAGCAACTGTATGATATAATACAAGTTCCTTATGTTTCATGGCAGAAGCTGTAAGAAAAGTAAACTACTGATTCATCTAAAATTTCCAAATGATAAACTAATCTTTAAATATGCATAAGAAAATACACATTAAAAGGTATACTAAAGATCATTCTTCTCAAGATGAAAATAATCAAAAGTTCTGATTGAAAATAATAATAATTCTTTCGTCTTCTGCTCACATTTCTTTCGGCAATAATTAATCTGAAGTATAGTTCAGTATTACATGTATCTATGAATTCTTTCCAGTTCATAAATGCTTTTTTGATAAAAGATTATTGACGCCTGAAAGCCAATTTATTTGCAAATCAACAAATATTGATCATCAAAATATCTTGATATATTGTAAAGATAAAAAACCACGAAAATAAGTAGTTAGTGACAGATTTGAACACAGTTTCTGTTACACGAAAAATTCTACCATAAAATGCATAAAGAAAAATTAAGAAAATGTGCCAAAACCAGATTTTGTTGATTGTCACTACGTTTGACTAAAAAGCGTTTCAGGATCAATCAATACAATATTCAACAAAATTTAACTGATTCCTATAGTTCAAATACAATTCAGAATGCTTTAACGAGACTTTCCTAGAATTTTCCTTTTCAAGAATGGTTATTTCTTACTTTCCAGTTTTAAATATTACACGTGCAACATTTTTGACTAATAAAAGGCAAAAAAAAAAAAACGTCTTTGTGGCTCACACACTCTGTATAATTTTATTGCAGGAATATGATAAGGAAAGTATATTGAAGAAGGCTTATGAAGGAAGATTTCCCATATTGCTGCATTTGAATACAAAAGTGGTTATGTTAAGGTATTAAGTAAACAGGTATTTATTTCGATTAATGTAAGTGTTACTTTTATTTCTCTCATTGTGTAGATTAAGTTTTCACTGGAGAAAATCTCTTACATTTTTTACCATATCATTAGGATTCTTGAATTCTTATTTTTAAATAATATTAATAATATATCTTACATAAATAAGATGAAGAATACGGAGAACATAACAAAATTAATTAAAATCAATTACCAAAAAGATAAAGTTAGAAAAACTTTTAAAAATGTATGGAACTAATAAAATATTTTTATTTCTTTCCCTATAGTTTTTCATATAATTTTTTTATAGTCTGAGAAGAGCAGCTATAAATTAATTTTATTCCATTCATTTCACTTTTTTATACCATGAAACAAATTTTCTCTAATGTAAACACATGTATTTTTTTGAATTTTGCGTTTTTTATTGTCTATTTTAAATTATTTTAATGTTTCATTTAAAACATGTCAAATCAATTTAGAAAAAATATCTAACCTGCTAGCCCTGTGAGAAAATGTATTCGGATGGTTAAGATGAATGTACATACGTGAAATTCGACCATTGCTTACTTCACATATTTGCTATAGTTAAAGATAGATTTAGTTTTTATTATTAAGATTTAAAAATATTAAAAAATTTCTACTGGTTCATTACACAATAAAAAATTATTGTTCTAGTTCTAACGTTGGCATACATGTACGCATGTACTATAAAAATTAAAAACCACACATACATCTTTTTTCCTTCCCACTATTATTCCTTTACGCTGACCGATGGCTGAGTGGTTAGCACTCCTGATGTGGGTCCCGGGTTCGAATCCAGGTTCGGGCATGGATGTTACTTGCTTTGTTCTCTCTGTATTTCTCTATCCTTTCCACTGTGATGATGGTTGAATTTGGCCTACCCTGTAAATGGGTATGTAGCCCACCTAATATGTGGGTTTGTGTCCACCCTATAAATTGTAATAAGGGTGGTATCGCGCGGGCAACGCTACTCGCCTCCATGACTTGGTTCACAGGAGCCCCCTGGGTAACGCTGGTAAATTTTTTTCTTTAATTTTAAAACTAAGGTGGAAAAAGAGTTCCGAATTGCAAACGAATTAATACTTGGACTTATGTATTAGTTATTGCAAATTCGTTGCTTACAAATATTAGCATACATAATTCAATTGATATTGATTTTTAAATAACTAATATCAATATATTTAATAATGTAAGAGGTATATGCATTTTATACACCTTGTTTTTTGCAGAAAAAGTTTTAGGTAACTCTGCATGAGTTGGTAAAACATTCCCAATTGACGTCTTTAGGGAATATCTACTCTCAATTTTTCTAAATTAAGCATCATTTTGTATTTAGTTTATGTAGAGTTTTAAATTTTAAAAAACAAAATTGCACCTTCAGTTTTGGTTTGTAAATTAAAAAAAAATTCAGCTTTAAAATTTACATAATATTTTATTCCTAATATAATGAGATTATTTTAATGAGTTTAGATGTCAGACATGTTTATCCATATAGAAGAAGCGTGAATTAATCTGAGGCAAATAGAACTGTGTACTGTAGTTTTTTAAATCAAATTTTAAATCAATAAGTATAGTTTTAAAGTTATTGTTTGTAAAAGATCTAATTTTTGAAAAAAGCTATTAATTTTTTAGATGTTTTTACTAACATATTCTGTCCAATTAAGCTTATTATATACATGAATCTAAAATATCTTAGATTATTAATAATAAATATTTCTTTTTCAAACAATGGAGAATTTTTTATATGAAGTTTATTTTTCTAGCTTTTTTGTAAAAGTTATGAGTTGTCACAATTTCAGCTTTCTTTAGTTTTATAACAATCTTTTAGTTTTATGCACATTATTCTCCTTTGTGTTTCAAATTTTAATTTATTTAAAGTTGTTGTTTCGTTTCAACAAGGCTGTCGTTGTGGGGTGCGCTGCTCCACTTTTTCAACTGAACCGTAATTTGGTGAGGAGTCTTACTTCTTCGGTACACACATGCCATTGACCGTTTATAGGGTAGGCAACGATTCACAATGCATTCATTGAAGGAAAAGACAAAGACAGGATAGACATAGAGAAAAATTAATTCCATGTCCGAACTGGGATTTGAACCCTGAATCCTCCTATCCGCAGTTAGGCAAGCTAAACACTAGACACGTTGGTTGGCTAGCTTATTTAAAGTATTTTTTTGTATAATAATTTTCGCTTTTATGGCAATATCTTTCGCATATTCGCTTCCATAATTCCGAATTCAATACATTTTATCTTTTATTATATTATTTAGTGAATTTAATTCTAAGGTCTCATCGCTAACATTAGCTCATATTAATGAAATACATACTTTTTATATTAAAAATCTGGTAGTTAATATTATAATTTAAAGCTTATGAAGCGCATTCTTAAGCATCCTATATATTCCTAAATGTTTTCATTATTTTTATAATCACTATTATATAGAGAGTATAAGTTTACATAATTTTTGAAAATATATATTTGTGTAAATGGATTTTATCTGAGAATTTTAACATTTTATAAACTTATTCATTGAATTGCAACTGGAAAAATTGCATCCAATTTCACCATTGAACTGATTGCCATAAAGGCAGCTCTTAGCTCTTACCTCACACAGTCAGTCCCCTCGAATGGCATCAACATATTCTCTGACTGTCAATCTGTTCTAGGAGCTATTAAAGGAGGTAAAATTAGATTTGACCAAGACATCAACGCGTCCTGTCCACCATAGTTGCAAAGGGGAAAATCTGCACCATCGAATGGGTCCCTGCACATGTTAACATCGAGGGAAATGAACAGGTGGACTCCCTCACCACGGAGGCTATTAATATCAATAACTCTCCCCCGATTACCACTTGCTTCGATGTAAACGCCGTTGTAAGGCATCTGCTCTGCGAGGGAATAAGGAAAAAATGGTGCCTACTGGAGCTTAATCCTGACCGTGATATCACCTCTACCATCAGCAGAATGTGGATTAGGCACATGAGGGGTATGAAAATGATGCCCAATGGATCTAGAACCTACGCAGAATGCAGGCACTGCACAGGAGTTCCACTGAATTCGAGGTATCTCTTCAACTGCATCTCTGTAGCCTCATCCTTCTTCAGCATCGAGCCCAACTGCTGCCATGACACCCTCTATCCCGAAAAAGCTGAAGATGTGGCCAGGGCAGTGCTCCATGCCTTCGGTCCCCTATGACGTGTCTTTTTTTCACCTTTTCTTCTTTTTCTTTTTGCACTTGTCAGACGACAACAACAGCAGCAATATTAATTGAATTAAAGAATTGTTTATTTATATGATCAGCAAACTGATAAATAATAAAACATAAAATGTTTATAAATTATGTAATTTAATAATATGCTTTCTAAAGACTTTTATAACTAATTTAGACATTATAATTAATTAAATATAAAAATTTCTCATTATAACATGTTATTAGTTACTGAGCTGTTATTCATATTCCTTCTATCAAAATTTCAAATCTTAGAGAGTAATGTTTCAGTTTCAAAATTTATGCATTCCTTTAAATTACGAGAATTATTTTTTATAAGAAAAATAACTGGAAAAACCTGATTTTCTATTTAAAAAGAAGCAGTATTCTAAAAATTTGCGCATTTATACGGACCAAATAAGAATCATGTAATGGTGGTATATTTTCGTTGAATATTTTTGTTGTATTGCAAAAGCATTATACTCTTTTCACATCGCTGAAAAACAGCGATGTGAAAACAGTATAATCCGAGTGCTACTTCTTAAATATTCTAATTGAAAAATAAAAGAAAGAAGCTGCCAATATTGTATAATTTGACTAAAAAATTGTACATGTACTAAAATTTACTGGTATTTCATAAGCTTCAACCAGGATAACAATATTTTTCACTTTAAATAAAAAGTATATTATGTCTGTTTTTATTTTCTTTCACAAAAGAATGGAACACATTAAAATTTCAGAAATTTTGCAGCAGCAAATATGGAAATTGAGTTTCCTTTTCGGAATCTTTTTTCAAATATATTCTAAGTTTTTCTTTTAGTTTTAAAATCTGTATAGAATAAATAGAAAAATTTAATAAAATGGTTTATTATACTTAGCATAAATTTGAATATTTATATAAGTAGAACTCCAATTATCTGAATCACTTTTAGAATTTCAGAAAATTCAATACGACTGAAAATGAGAAGAAAAGTGAGATACAAGGAAAAGCTGAATAAAAGAAAAAAGAAGAAAGGTGAAATTGAGACAGACAGACAGACAGAGAGAGAGAGAGAGAGAGAGAGACGCGTCACTTCAGGAACAAAAACATTCTTTGGAAAATTCATGGATGTTCAGAAGTCAAATTTAAAAATATAGGATACAGGAGAGCTATGAGTGATACCTTACGTTTCCAATTGCAAATGATGAATGCAAACTTATTTAAAGTGTCGATTAAGAAGATGACCTGCATGTCCAAGTAAATGCAGCCCGAAGACCATCCGTTAGTGAAGCATTTGTTGGCATTGAAACTGCTCTAAAGGGGATAGAGCATAAGCCCGCTTGTGACCACATGCAAATTCTCACTGTCCAGTGGATATGTCTCTTGTCTGCTCGAAAACGGATGAAGGCAGTGAAACAGCTTTCTCTGACCGAAGAGATGTTCAGGAAGTAATGACATTCATTTATGAAACTGTACATACATACTGTATTAATGTGCAGCACTTGTTTGAAGTACCTTAACATGTAAAAGTGTTGCATTTCCCTATAATTGATTAAAATTTCATTTTCTTTAAAAATATGTTACATTTCTCCCATTTTTGGCATGAAATAATTAATAAAATAAACTCGTTTTCAAAAAAATCCAGTTAACCGAATTTTTAATTATTCGAATGAGTTTTGTCCCAGCAGATTCTAATAATTGGAGTTCTACTGTAATTCGAATTATTTTAACAATGTTTATGGACGTAATATTTATCAGTTTAATAATTAAATTTAATTTCTTTTTGGCTACATATCAATGCATTAATGCAAAACTCAACTCTCCTAAAAATTTAAATGCATATTAAAGTAACTCTGTTCTTATATTATGAATGAGTGAGAGTTGTATCATCTAGAGATGCAGAAGAAATTTATAACAAAATTAAGAAGAAAAAACATTTAATGCTGTAATTAGAAATTTGGTGTCATTTTTTAATAGTTAATACAATAAAGAGCAAATAAGATATTTATTTTAAGCATTTAAATTTGTAATGGATAAAAGTATCACTTTGGAATTACTATCGTTATCTTTTCTCCCCCCAAAAAGTATTTTCTTTTTGAACAATACTCAATAGAAACTGATCCAACAACCTCTCTCTATCTAAAACAAATAATTTATAATCTTTAAATGCATGAATTTCGGACATCCATATTTTTAGATTTTGTTGTTGTTGTCGTGTGATTGCAGGCTGGCATTATGGGGTGCGCTGCCCCACTTTTCCAAGTGAACCATATTTAGGTGGGGAGTTCGACTTCCTCAGTACACACATGCCATAGGAACCCAATTATAGGGTAGGCAACCTTTCACAACCCCTTCATGTAAGGAAAAAACGAAGACAGGATAGATAGAGAGAGAAAATACATCCATGCTCGAACTGGATTCGAAACCAAGACCTCCCTATTCGCAGTGAGGCACTCTGGTCACTAGACAAGTTGGGCGAATTAGGATCCCATTATAATCTTTGAATAATATTTTCGGATTTCATGAACTCTTTTCAATTAAATGTTTTATCTCACTTAAAATTACAAAAGTTCAAAGATATATTTCCCCTTATTTATTACACCAAAATTTTTTCCCACTAACAAGCTTCTTATTTTTAAAAGAAAATCCTTTTAATGTCAAATATAATACACTTCTTGATATATTTTTATTAGATTTTTTAAATATTTTCATTTTTTTTTATAAATTACTTAAACTTTTTTTCAAATTAAGTGAATTTCATTAATATGAGAATACAAAAATATATAGTTTTTGGAAAACAATTTTCTTGTAAATTTTAAATTAACACTTCATTATACCAATATCGTGGATCGTATATTATTTAAATAATTCATTGATGCTTTTCCAAATATATATATTTTTCCCATAGTTATATTTTTTCCGGAAATAAAACTAGTGTCTATTGTTTTTAAATCGATATAATTACTTAATGATTGAAGAAGGAAAATCATATTGTCGTACGTCAATATTTACTGAAATTAATTTTAACATGAAAATATTTTATTTGCTAAAGATAAATATAACATTTCTCAACGTTTGTTAATCGAATTACTGTGCTGATACTTTTTGTGAACTAGTTGTGGAATTTAAATGTAAACATGAACAGTTTCTGAAGGGTATTTAACTTGAAATGAAAATTGCCATAATTATTATTAATGAGGAGTTGTCTAATTTTTCTTTCCATTTTAAGGGAAAATCATTAACGAAGCAATCGCTCTCCCCTTCAGTAAGATTTGTGTAAAAAGAATAAATGAGCTGTGAAAAGAACAACATTCTCATAAATTTTTATTAGATGACGCAACTGAATATTTTAATCTTCATTGCAAAATAGGAAGAATTTGTGAACAAAGTTTACATACATTACACAATATTTCAGAATTACACGGAAGTAGTGTAATTAAAAATTCATATTTTAAAAGCATTTTTGATCATGTCAATTCTAATCTTCAATAATTATTTAAGTGTATATTTGTTTTAATTGACTTTGTCACAAAGTTTATTCATGAATTTGTGGTGCGACTGAAGACATTTTACTGATTTAAAATGGGTGAACAATTTAAAAACCAACGAATTTCCTATACGAGTATCCTCCTCATCTTGGTGAAAAAAGTAATCCCCAAATATCGCTACGCTGACAGAAATGTTCACTTTTTGCTAATTTTTCTGAGGTAGTTGTAATGAATAATTTAAAATTATAAGCATGTAAATAGCAAATTTTTATTGATTTTGTTCTACTGAAAAATATTAATACTTAATTTCTTAATAAAAGTTTTAGTTCATGGGAAAAAAAAGTTTTACGGAAAGCTTAGGTAGTATTTTGTTTATATTTACATTACGTTATTAGGAAATAAGCAGAATATAAAATACATATTTCAAATATGTTTACGTATCATTTAAATATCTTTAAAAAGATCTGAAGGTTTCTGAAATTTTACCATCTTTTTTTGTTTTAATGAACACCTTTTCAAAACTCACACTACAATTTATATACTGCTGAAGCAGAATGCCAAGATTATTTTATTTGTGGATATTGTTACCAAATGCATTTTTCTAGATATGTAAAGGTTTCAAACCTGGACGTTTGTATCAAATTAAAGTAAGTATTACAGAAAGTATTTGCTAAATTACGTCTTATATTTCCTTCATGAAATATTTCACATAAGAAAATAAACTAAAAACGTCTCTTCTCAGAAATAATATTGATTTTGCGTTATAATAAGTTAAACTCTTTTCTACAAATCATTTGAGAAAATTGAGTGCTTCAGTTAACTTAAGAAAAATATGCATACTTATAAAGAACGAAACTGTTTCCGATATTTTCTCTCTAAATGATCTTGTGGATACTTTTTTCTCTGGGAACAACAATTCTGTGAATCTTAACAAAAGAATTTGTTTGTATGTTAATTAAATGACTTCTACTCACAAATCATTAAATAATTCCATTAATAGGGTATTATTAAATCAGCGAATCAATGCAGTGTATCATCGCAGAAAGTATACTAAGAAATTTTACAAATGTTTTGTGAGAGTTACTATCAACAATGAAATACGATTTACTTTATCAGATAATGAGGATATTTCTTCCGCATCAAGATAAGAAATACCTCATGAGAATCAGACAAAAGAAACGAATGCGTTTTACATGATGTTTCTAATTTGTGAAGCAACATTAAATGATCCAGTTACCTTTTCTTTTTGAATTGTTAGTAATTTGTAAATAGTTGCTTAATAACTCACATTAAAAGTAAAAACAATAATTCTCCCACTGAAGCAAAATGAGTTATTTGTGGAGACTCACTACTCTATATTAGAAATTTTACTGATCTAGATAAAGATCTGTATTTTTCCTAATTGCATTTGGGGTGAGTTGCGGTCGCAATATCCTGCAAGTAAATTATATCCCTGGGAGTAGCAGGATATGACCAGGAATCTTCTGGTTGTTCTGATTATAAGTTACAAGGAACTACACACTTTCGAATTATGACGTCACATCTACTGGCTCATTTTATAAGAGGCAGTCATTTCTGGCCCTTGTGCCAAAAGGAGAGACCCAATGGTCTGCAGGTGTCGTATAATCTAAGATGCTAAGTGTTGAATTTTTTTGGCGATGAAGAAATGTTGCCAAGATGACGTATGGTGACGTACGCGATGATGTAAACACTAGGGTTGCCAAAATAGAATTTTCTGAATATTTTTATAGGTCTCCGTCAATATGACGTAATAAAATAAAGTATGCATACTTATAAGAAAATCCACTGAAAAATCACCAAACTCAGAATTTGGCATCCTGGATTATACGGCCTCTGTGCCTAATGGTCTTATGACAAATAGTGCAGATAGTTGAAAAACAAATACTAGAATATTAGGAAAGATTTATAAGATATTGCATCAATGATAACATATATGTGTAACCAATATTTTTGCTTACCATCAATTAGTTACCATATGCAACTACTGCATAGATTTTCATATACATTTATTTTAAATAAGTAAAAGAAATATATTCTTACAAAATATTACTACTACTAAGTCATCAATAGTGATAATACCTATACATGTACAAAAAGTGCATAGTTTCAAACAATTTCAACAATTTACATAACATTCCATGGGTCAGAAATTTGTTTTTATCATAAGCCATGATTCAAGAAATTATATTTATATGTTATTGGAAGTAAAATTTAATTAAAAAACTACAAATAAAATGCTTAAATTGCTTAACTACTTAAATAATTATATCGAAAACATTTTCGTATAGTTGTAAAAACTCTCACTTAACATACACACAAACAGCGACGCACAGAAACATGCTCATAGGCACAGAGACACGCGGACGCAGACACTGATGAAGGCTCACAGGCACATGCAAACAGAAACATGCCCATAAACACCCGTACAATCCCACAGACACATACACATTGGTATGCAAAACTTTTGCAAGTTTCTTTTTGCCATTACTTCATGAGAAATCATTTGAGAGACAGTATTCTGTACATAAACGATGAAGAGTCGTATTTGTGCAAAAATTAATACAATGTACTCAGTGTAAAATCACATAAAATGAAAGACATTCAATTTATATTTACACATATGAAGTATCATAGTAACATATTTGGTTACCCAAGAGGAATTACAATAAGCAGATGCTTTTTAGTCTGGAATATGCTCACGCAATCTCAATCTATACTCAGTACCTAAATTGTTTTAACAGTAGGGGATCTTGTTGACTAGTTTAGAGCTCTTTTCATCTGAAAAATGTTATATTATTAATCACCAAAAATTAATACAATGTACTCAGTGTAAAATCACATAAAATGAAAGACATTCAATTTATATTTACACATATGAAGTATCATAGTAACATATTTGGTTACCCAAGAGGAATTACAATAAGCAGATGCTTTTTAGTCTGGAATATGCTCACGCAATCTCAATCTATACTCAGTACCTAAATTGTTTTAACAGTAGGGGATCTTGTTGACTAGTTTAGAGCTCTTTTCATCTGAAAAATGTTATATTATTAATCACCAAAAATTAATACAATGTACTCAGTGTAAAATCACATAAAATGAAAGACATTCAATTTATATTTACACATATGAAGTATCATAGTAACATATTTGGTTACCCAAGAGGAATTACAATAAGCAGATGCTTTTTAGTCTGGAATATGCTCACGCAATCTCAATCTATACTCAGTACCTAAATTGTTTTAACAGTAGGGAGCTTGTTGACTAGTTTAGAGCTCTTTTCATCTGAAAAATGTTATATTATTAATCACCAAAAATTAATACAATGTACTCAGTGTAAAATCACATAAAATGAAAGACATTCAATTTATATTTACACATATGAAGTATCATAGTAACATATTTGGTTACCCAAGAGGAATTACAATAAGCAGATGCTTTTTAGTCTGGAATATGCTCACGCAATCTCAATCTATACTCAGTACCTAAATTGTTTTAACAGTAGGGGAGCTTGTTGACTAGTTTAGAGCTCTTTTCATCTGAAAAATGTTATATTATTAATCACCAACCCTTCTAACAGTTTGTTTATGGATTGGAAAGCATCTTTAATTAGTAATCAGTAATGTCAGATACGAAAATGATATTTCGTGAATTCCGAACTCTTTATCGACGCTGATACTTCACCTTTCTACAGCTTTTTCATCATTATTTCACGCTTAAAACCTTCTTATGATTTCTTCCAGTCATATTCTACAATGAATCAAAGAACCACTGATAGCTAATGTTTTCTGTTGCATCCCCACCCTTTCTTTAACTGTAATCTTAATCTGCTTTCACGACTACATGGCCTGTTTGTACACCTGTGCGCACATGTTGTTCCTCTTATTTACACATACATGACTTTTTACTGATTTGTGTGTTCATTGCACTGCTCACAAAATACATTCTTTTCTGCGTGTTCATATTGTTATAAAATGCTATGTTCTTATTTAAGTTTCGGACAACAGTGTATATTTACTGAAATAAAATAATAGGTGAAAAATAGTTAAAAAAGTAAAGATATAAAACAAAAATTTGTGTCATATTTATGGATAAGCAAAAACATACAGTATATTAGGCAATAACGATCGAATTAATTATAGAAATACAAAATATGAATATGATTTCGTTTTTTTACTCCCATAATTTAGGTGAAATTTATAACCTTGCGGGAATTTCAAATTCAGTGTGATGTCTATGGATAGTGAAACATCATTTTTCTTAAATTTGTATTAGAATTTCATCAAAATCAATGCACTTTTATTAAAAGTTAGGCTCATCAATAAGTTTATAAGCTTTTAGACAATCAAAAATGAGAACATAATATATATAAGAATCATTATCAAATTATCATGAGCTAACAGAATTTAATATTTATGAAAGACAAATAATATTTTTATTAAATGCTTAAAACATGCTAATTATTGCATTTCAAGAAAGAATGTATCATATTGTACGGAAAAATTATTATCTTTTAAGTGCTAAGAAATCTGAAAGGTATAAATTACATTCATAAATAATTTATTTATATAAATTCAAATTCATTAATTTATGTAAAATTAAATAAATAAAAATTTGTATAAAATGCATTAAATAATGTTTAAAGCATTTAAAATATCCCATTGTTGTTTGTACTCTCAATTTATCAAAAGAGTAAAGAAAAATTTATGCTTCATGAATGAGAAAAATTCAATAGATGTGTCTTCAAGAATATGTCAATAAAGTACTAAGTAAAATATTTATTAAAGAAGTAAATATAAATTAATGAAATAATATGATGTTGAATTATAAGAATTTAAAGTGTATTTTGTACATTATAAAGTGCTAAAATGGGAATAAGATACTAAATTCATACAAATGTAAAACTAACATGAACAAAAAAATCCAAATTCATATGACGGAACATGTAAATCTGCTCAATGGGAAATAATCAAATTATATTTCAATCATCAAACAACCTCAATACTTTCTTGAAAATATAACTATTTAATTTAGTTTTAATATATTTTCTCAAAACTAATACGATCTAATTTCAAAATCTAATGATTTATACAA
This sequence comes from Latrodectus elegans, assembly GCA_030067965.1. NCBI lineage: Eukaryota > Metazoa > Arthropoda > Arachnida > Araneae > Theridiidae > Latrodectus > Latrodectus elegans. The sequence continues at coordinate 47,032,220 of CM057812.1, forward strand.
TGCAATAAATCATTTATTTTCTTATATAAAATATTTTGAAGTCGCTTTTTTCTAGGTTTTACCTCCGCTTGTCAGAAAACAATTTTTGATTCAAATTTGTATAAAAATTAAATAGAATTTTTATGAACAGAATTTACATTATATTATTCAGTTCTAACTGTAATATCAGAAATAAACTTATATAACATACAAGAATTTTTCATTTTCAGTAATGGATAAGGTAACATTTGTAATCACGATTAATGTTTGGGCTATAATAATTTTTTTTCAATTAAAACTCAAGAAAAATTATTTTTCTGTAATAAGGATACTATTAATTTATTAAAGAGCATTTGCAGTACAAAAATATTTGGTAACCATATTGAGAAATATGTTTGCAAAATACTGACGACTCCATTTTATAGTTAATAAATGACATGACAAATAAAATTAATTGAAAACATTTAAAGAAGTTAAGTTATCTAATTATCTGAACATGAGATTGTATAAAGTATTAGAATTAAAATATTTAAGACGAAATGTAATGTAAATAATTATAATAAATGAATATAATGATGATATAAAAGTAATGTGAAATGAAACATAAAAAGAATATTATGATGATAAATGAAACAATTTTGATAAAAACTCAGGATATATCTTTGTATTGATTGTTTGTTTGGAATTTATAACACTGAAAAATATTGAAAAACATTCACTAAAATATGTATTATCAATGATTTATAAAATATAATTTTTAAATATTCCAGTACAATTAGATTTTTATTTGTTTCTTTTATAAATCATCGGTTATACAATTCAAGTTCATGAATATAATTTCGAAATTTAATCTAGGGGACTTATAATCAATTACTAAATTATGATTCATTTCAGTTTTATTTTGTTTCAAAAATCATATCAAGTAATAAACAACATTTTGCTTGATATTTGTCTTTTTTAAATGCAAATAAGAAATAAAATCAAAGTTAGTTTTAATATTTGAAAAAATGCAGCGAATTTTTTTTATTCAAAATAAAATACTCTGCATAAGATTTTTCTGATATACATTTTAGGTTTATTTCCATTGTTACAGTTGTAAAAATATCTAAAAATCTTTGTTAGATACGGAAGAGTAAACAGTTTCATTCGTTGAGCAATACCTTTCAAAGTGAATACATATTATAACAAAATATCATTCATTGAGGATATTCCTTCCGTGAAACACCTTTAGCAATTTTAGGAAAAGAGAAACATTTATTTTTAACATCTCATATCGGGAGAACAAACGTCAGATTAGAGATGACAACTCCAATAAAATTTCGTCATTTTACTGAAGTAATTTTGTATTCAAATATGCAAAATTCTTACATACACACGGAGATATGAAATAGATATTTTATTCAAGTATAAATTTCCATTTGATTTTGAAAAAAATGCAATATTTCTTTATGATGTAATATTTGTTACAGTATCAAAAACATAAAACAGGAATTTTTCCTACAGAAAAATATAAAGAAAACATTTTATTGTGTTAAAATATATAATTATTTAAGTTTCAAACAAAAATAAAATAAAAAAAGTGATTGTATTATCAAAATGTTATTTACTTACACAAGTTTTCCTTTTTGTGAGCATAAGTGGTTCACATTCTAACTCTGTTACATGCAGAGTAATTTTCATCATTCATAATAACTTCAAATTTGTATTCTTTAAGTGAAATTACATGCATGAAAAGAAATGCAATATTAATCTATTATCTATGTAAATTACATATATATATAGACAGACATACATATATATATACATATATATATATATATATATATATATATATATATATATATATATATATATATATATATATATATATATATATATATATATATATATATATATATATATATAAGAAATTACTAATGTATTTATTATTATTAAAAAACCAGATACGTAAATATATCCTGATATATAAATTACATTTTACAGTTTAGTTTCCCGTAACCAGATTTCACAAGTACTAGACATGAAAACTGCATAATAGATTATTTATACATGAAAAAAATATTTGAGAGAAAATGTCTTGTTGTGTTATTGTTAATTTAAGCGTAATTTTTTTAGCACCTTTGATTTTCATGATATTCATTGAAGTATTCATTATGAGAAAAAAAATATGTCTTCCTTGTTTATTTTATTCGTTTGCTGCTTATTACTCAAATTTGATTACAGAGATTAAAACTAATCATTTTCTATAAAAATATAGTACAAGTTGCAAATGAAAAATAGTTGAATAAGAATATATATATATATATATATATATATATATATATATATATATATATATATATATATATATTATAATAAATATATAATATTTATTTGATATATATATATATATAATATTATAATAAAAATTGAGCTAGAGTTAGAATAGAATTATACAATTTTAATTTCTTTTGTTGATGGAAGTAATGTAAAAACTAGAATATCAGTATCATTAAAAAAATTTGAAGTGATTTTAATAATGGAAGAATATGTTTGTGTTACTTGTGACATTTTGCTTGCTTCATTTTCTGTCCCTTTTAAGTTCATAATATTTTTATTTTGCTCTTTTGTCAAATGACTTTTAAGACACATTAATACATAAAAGTATTATTATACTACTGCTCAAAATGATATTTTTATTGTAAAATGTGTGTTTGATTGAATTAATTAACATATTAGGAGTATAAATCATTAAATTAATACACAATTAATTTTGAAGTTGTAGATGTGCGTTATTATGAAGAGTTTTATAGTAAAATATTTTCCATTTGATAATAAATTTAAATTGTTTACTCATTTATGTTAGCATATGACCCAGGAATTTAACAAGAAAAACTTCTTCAATTAACATAAAATATTTCTTTTGTGTGAGTTAATAGATTCAAATAAGTTATATATTTGATGAAGAAAATTATTTACTAATTGAAATTTGTGTTTATTTGCCATAAAATAAATGCATATAAATGTGACTTAGTTATTTAATTAAAATTAATTTTGTATAATGTGTACAAAGTCATGTTTAAACGTAAATGCTAATATAATGGTCATTATAATTTTACTTACCATTTTGCTATACTATAAGTGTTGAAATATAGATGAGAAATATCATTGATATAAATTGATCAATGGTTTAATAAAAATATCTACTGGTTACAGTTTTATATGTTAATGAATATATCATGTTATCTAAATGTTTTATATGTTATGTCTAAATGTTATAGTTTTATACGTCCACACTCATGTAAATGATCATGAATTCATATTCAATATAGGGAAATGAAATAATCATGAAATCTTGTCAGAAACCATACAATTAATTTACTTTCATTTGTGTGTGTTCATTTTTTAATTTTTCATGTACTGTATCCGTTTCAAGGCTTAACTAAGCTAAAATTTAAGTTAATCGCATTATCATAAATTTTATTGGCGTTTGAAATTAGGTCTGATTTGGTCTTTGGAAATTCAACCATATTCAGTTTCAATTAGTTAAATTCGTGCACGGCATTAAGAAATTAAAAAACTTAATACGCATAAATGATTAAAACAATATACAAAAGTAAAACATAAATATTTTCTAAGATGTAAAGGAATACTAAGCATTTAGCAGTAAGATGAGATTTCATAGTGTATCTATTGGGTATCGGTTTGCTACTTTTAAATCACCCGTATTTATTTAAAAAGAAGATACTTACAAAAGAGGGTTCTCATACATTCATCCTTTAAGTACATGCATGAAAATTAGAAATACAGTATTTTATTTTACAGTTAAAAATGCTATGTTAATATATAATAGAAAATTTGAGATTTGAAGAACACGTGATACTTAGTTCTATTACTTATACATACAGATGATGTGAAACTAAATAAAATGCTATTTGCAAACTAAATGCATGCTATTGCTAATTCAAACACATGCTATCGTTAATTTAAATGCATGCTATCGTTAATTTAAATGCATGCTATCGTTAATTTAAATGCATGCTATCGTTAATTTAAATGCATGCTATCGTTAATTTAAATGCATGCTATCGTTAATTTAAATGCATGCTATCGTTAATTCAAATGCATTTTATCGTTTATTCAAATGCATGCTATCGTTTATTCAAATCTATGCTATAGTTAATGGTATGTATCACTTGAATATAATAAAAATTGTAGATTGATGGGAAAATAAATGCTCTGTATGATTTTAATCTATAAATTTGAAATTGTTAGTTGCTTATAAGTAAATGAGACTCTTATGCGAAGTCATTATCCAACGAGCTTGACTTTTCTAAACCTACCATGAGCTGCTTCTTACGCACACAAACATCTAATCCGTGAACATTTAGGAGTTTCACAATGTCTGTAATTCTTTTTTTTCCCGAAAACAACTTGAAAGGGGAAAAATTGTAGAAAATTGATGGGTGGCATAGTAGCAGGTTTCTTTAAATGTAATTGTTTCGTGAGGGAAGCAGCTTAACAGGTAGTGGTCAAATGTAACCTCCACACCACACCCACTAAGGTAAATGAATATTTGAAATTATTTTATTAAATATTTAAAATTTTACTCAAGAACATGTATTATTGACATAAATTAAATTGTACAAAAAGCCAAATTTACACAAAATAAGGATAATATTATTTTTGTTTTTGAAAACTGTAAAAAAATACTCAAAATTTGAATTTTTTTTAAAAAAAAACTGTTTATTGTTCTCAGAAATAAAATACATTCTGCACTAATAGTTCAAAAAAATCACTGGAAACTTGAAATAAATTCTTATTCAAGGAAACTGTTTTCTTCAGTGAAAGTTTATTCTGCTATTTTTCTTTTTTGAATAACATTTTAAGGAAAATATCTATTAAATATATCATTTTGTCGTGAAAAGAATGCAAAAAATAATTAATATTTAATCCTTATAAATTCAAAATTTGATATTCATTAATATAAGAGTAATATTTTGATTAAATATTCATAAATAAAATGTTTGCATATAAAACTACAAACATTATATTATGAATTTTTTTAATCAGAGTATTTATGAATTTCTTATTGAAAAAAATACAAATTTTGGTTACTCAATAGCAAATAATAAGAATTATAATGTTTGAATCGAAACTAATAGAAATATTACAATTAGATTAAAAAGAACTGGAGTCTAAAGCTAAGAAAAAAATTGAAAAATTGAATTATGGATTTTAAAATTTATTAAAATAACTCAAAAAAATTCTACAGTGTTCAAAATGTTGATGAAACTGTGAAGAAATTCTGCCTTTTCATTAACTTGTTTCTTATTATAATAATAAAAATGGAATGTACCAAAATTAATATATTTTTTTCCCTTTTGTAATCATTTTTTTTTCTCAAAATCATCATTTAATTTTCTGCATTTTACATTTTGGCAAAAAAAAATAAAGAATAATGTAAAATTTTGTATTTTTTTTATAACATTCCACAGTGTAAATCTACACTAATTTGCCTCTTAAAATATTTCGAAATTTTATTAAATCTCAAAAGTGTATTTTAAATTAATATTTATTCTTAACTATGGCCTACTATTTAGTACAAAATTTTAGTTTCATGGTATAAATTTGTTCACTATTATTTTACGAATATTGTAAATTATTAAAAAATTGCTTTTCTATGTACCTTGAACTTGTAATCAATTTTTAGTTTTATGTTATAGAAAAATATAAATATCCCTTTTTATAATATTAAATTTAAAAGTAAAATAATCTTTCGTGATTATAATATTAGCAGATCAGTATGATGTTTCAGTATTATATTATTTGGGAAAATAATTAAAAAAGTATTATAAACAGGGAGTATGAGGGAGTTTTGAATTTTTTATGTAAAACTATCTTGTTCTACAGTTTACAGAAGCAATTACTTTTTTTTACATATTAAGGTGTACTACATTGAATTTAATATTTTTATTAAGTTTTCCAAAGAATAACAATTTTTAGCTCATGTTTCAAATTTGAACAAGCTTCCAGGAAGTTAGAAGTAAACTTAAAATGAGGAAAATTTGTATCCCAAAATTTTAAGTGGTTATATTTCGAAGAACATATCTGATTTACACTGGATATTTCTCTTTTATAATAGACATTCGCATTTATTTTTAATTTATATTCAAAATTGTAATTAATGCAATTTGATAATTAATATTCTCTCGTATTTAAAAAGTTTAGTTTGTTTGTTCTGTTAATGTCCCTCTTATATTTTCTTTTTTATCAATATTTTCAATCCTTATTTTCATCGGACATAGCGATTGAATATTCTCCTTAGTTTAAGTTCAGTGACTCTTTAATAGCAAAAATAAATAGTTGTACTTTTAATTTTTACATTCATATCTGCTTTTGTGTGAGCTTGGAAGTATTCCTTGCTTATTTCCTTGAGATAGCCATAAATGGCCAACAGTCTATTAATACCCCATTCAAGGAGGAATCCCATGAGTATGATAAAAACCTTTAACGCTTTTTTGAGTTTAGCAATCAACAAAATGCATTATAGATACATTCTTTCATTTAAATTATAGGATTCAATATGTAATTACTATTAATGATTTGCTTGTTTTATTAAAAATTTTATTTTGAGTGTGTTCGGCAATAGTGAATTTTTAAAGTATTAAAAAAAATTAAATTGAATAAATTAATGAAAATGTTAAAGAAATGCTTAATTATGTATTTTATGCAATTAGAATAAACAATCTTCCATATTTTATAAATTTCATGTCCCTCAAATGGGACGTAAAATAAAAACAATTCTAAGATTATCTACTCTAAAGAAGCTCAAAATAATGTTCGAATATCTTAATAGATTTTAACTCATGAATATTTAAGCTTAATTGTAAGTCGACAAAAATTATTTCAGACATTAGACGTTTCCATGATTTAATTGCTATGGAGAATTCTGCCTCTGCATTATCTGGCAAATTTACTCAAGCATTTTATTTGGTTTTACATGGAATTAATGCATAATGAAGCTTTCTATTACCGATAATTTTTTAACTAGAAAGCGAGGAACAGAGACAGCTACGTTTTTCTTCCAGTATTGTCCCTTGCTTTTAAGTATTGAGGTACTGATTCATATTAGAAGTCCATTTTCTCAATCTAAATTATGACACAGAATTTCGCATTTGTAATTTGATTATAAATGAATTTTGCCTGAAACGTGATTCAATTTGGAATATGTATTACATATTTTAATGTAAAGGATTCATAAAACAGAATAAAAAGGTGCTCCTCAGTACTTACTATAACTCATTAATGTAATTGTCGAGAAATAAAAAATAGAAGAGAGTTTGAAGAGAACACTTTTTTAAATGGAACATTATTCTCTTTAAAAATTGCAACTATGAAGGTATAATACTTATAAAATTTATTTAAATATTCTTGTTGCAATAAACATTTATTAAATAAATAATGTCTTGTAAGAATTTAAAGTAGGGTTGTAAAAAATGAACTTTATACTGTTCAGTTTATTACAGTGTTATCATCGTAATCGAATAATTGTGCAATAAATTGGATCTGAAAAATCAGGATTTATACCAAAGATTGTTTAAAGATTTCTTATTTTAAAAATGTGAATTTTATTCTAAGTTACATTTTTCAGTTTATAATATGACAAATATATCACATACATTTATGTTACTTATTAAGATATTGTTTTAAAATTTATTATACACTATTTCAATGAAATATATTCGTTGCTTTACTTTAGGGGTAACATGTTTTGAAATTTTGCAAAATAAAAATGTTAAGAATGAAAAAAAAATTAGTAGGCTTAAAAACTGTAAGCATATTTAGGCAAACTAATTATTCGATGTAGAAAATGCTAACGAATCAACGAACCATTCTTTATAAAGTAACAATTTTTCTAACTTTTATGAAGAATATGGTTATTGAATTTATGATTACCGAAACATTACATTTCAAAATTGTTTCTCGAAAATATTCTTAAAAGATAAAAAGTATTTGTCGAACATTTAACATCATTTCATTGGAACCTTATATCGGAAACCATGTGCAACGCTCAGCTAAAGAGAAGTGTAATAATTAAGCTATATATATATATATATATATATATATATATATATATATATATTATATATATTATATATATATATATATATATATATATATATATTATATATATTATATATATATATATATATATATATATATATATATATATATATATATATACACACACACACACATATACATAAATAGATATATTCATAATGGGATTCTAGAATAAGGATTCTACGAGTTATAATCTGACTTGAGGAAGACTATTATGTTTTTGAGAATATGCCATAAATTTATTTCTCTAGTTACATAAATATAATTAATTTCTTATGATAGTGTTTTTATTTTCCACAGAATTAATGTAAGCAAGTTTAAGCAATTTATTTAAATTCATAGTTCATAAGAATGAGAAAAATAATGATAAATATTTTTTATCGCTCACGTATATAAATGAATAAATTATAAAAATTACTGTAAATAATTTGATAACGATTGTATTGGCAATTTACTAATAACGCGATTAATTTGTCTTCATTATTGCTATTTGTATCAAGTTTAAAATTAATTTGTAGTTTGCAATAAAAGAATGATTTTTATGAAAAACTTGCTAATTGTTTAAAGCACTAAAAATTATTTAAACATATTACATTGTTTAAGGGCAAAATATATATGTGACTAAAATCTCATGAAATTTATATTTTATAGGACTAAATATATTTATAAACATTTAATGATCGAAAATGCAATCAGTATTAAATTAAGAAGGAAGAAAGAAATATCTGACGAAAACATTATGAAAAAGCATTGGAGAACCTATTAAGAAACTATATTTTCAGAATAATTAACCAGTTATTACATTTCTAATTATAATATATCTTGTACTGCAATTAGAAGAAGTAAATTTTGTGCCATTTTAAATAAAACCGATAACATATAATTTAATTTAAGATGAATAAATACTTAAAAGTATTATATTCGTATATTATGAATTTTAATTTTTTCTTGATTAAGAAATTAAAACGTAAAGTATTATGAGCATTGGAATGTAATACATTATTATATTTTTAATCACTTTAATATAACCATTACTACACTTTTTCAGATAAATATTTTTGTAAATTATTGAAATGAGGAACATAATTCAGAATTTAGAGTAAAAATGAAAATTTTTATCACTTTAATTATAAGATAAAAATATTATTTTTGGGAACTTCTGTAGTTATCTTCAACTCCTTAAGAAATATATTTATGCCTCTTCTGTGAAAATAATTTCTTTTGATTGCACTATGCGTCTGCAAAAGTTTCCTCTAACTCTGGTATTTCTTTCATTTTATCGAGGCTTTCATGAACTACAGGGAAGAAGCTTTTTCGGAAGGGGATCCATAAAATTATTACATGATGATGTATAAGATTAGTTCTGGAGTACTAGTACCATATATGATAACGTAAGTAAAGTTGCTTTTGACTGGAAAGGAAAAATGTAATGATCATTTAAGCTACATAAGTTACATTACATTAGATTATTGAGGGATACAGTCTCCATGAAATAATAAAATAATTTTCTGTAGCTAATATTTGCAAGTTGATACATATTCATAGGGGAAAACTTTTTAACAAAAAAATTGGAAAATGGTTTTTGTATCTCATTTTGCATGTATTTTTTTTTGATAAATATCAAACATAATTTTTTTGGCAAAATTTAAAAAAATTTTTACAATAAGAATTTTATTATAACTAGGAAATATATCCATCACAATCTTCTTAACAATATTCATCGATTTATGAATATTTATTCGTTAAACATACTCCACTCATGAAATCTTTGGATATTCTAAAATAACATTGACATCAAACATAAATCTGAAAATAAAGTCTTAAGAATGAAATATATTTAATATCTGTAATGAAAAATTTGTTAATAGCAAAGTAAAATTTGTAGCATTGAAAGAAATAAGGAATCAGAAATGAAATAATATTTAATTATAAAATGAAAAAAAAATCTTTTAAGTGTATAATGTGTGAATATATATCTTAAAAATTTATAAATGATCTTAACTAGTCTAAAAATCTTTTATTTTTAAATACATCTCTGATTTTTGAAGAATGTCATTTTACTTTATTCAAGAATTCATTCGATTTGAAATTAATTTTAAAATATATAATAAAAAACCAAAATTATTAACCATAACTAATAAATTTTTATTCTCTAACATAAAAATTCCACACACAAAAATTAAAATGGAAAAAAAAATTCATCTCTTTTGATCATCAAACATGTGTTTTGTCTCTAAATGATAGTATCATAATATGGACATTAAGTATTTAATAAAATAGAAGAGTGATGATTAAAAATAAAAAGAAATTGGTTGATTTCTCTTTTGCAGAGATAAAATAAATTCAACACTTTAAAAAATAAAAACTATATGAGAGAAAAATAAAGGTTAGGTTAGGTAACAAAAAAAAAAAAAAAAAAAAAAAAAAAACTGTTTTGGTGTTTTATGTTTATAGAGTTATAGATCGCATTGAGTAAGATTGAGTTTTTATTTGAAACCTAAACAAAATTGATGGCTTGGATTTTGAAAAAAAAATGACAATCAAAACTAAAAGATAAGCACAGCATTTAATTGACAAATGAAGGGGAAAATAGGCCGTTTGGAAACACTAAGATGAGAAAAAATTAGAGTCTATTGATTTCCTTCAAAAAAGGAAATTGTTGCATCAATTTTCTCTTTAGGACTCGTTGACAAATCTAACATCCAAGAGAACGAAAGAGCTCCGATACTAAGTTTTTCTCTTAAAGAATTTTATGCTTGATCATATCGAGGACACGATAGCATTATGTGATCCATGGTTTCTCTTTCTCCATAAGAGCATTTATCAGTTGATGAAAGTCTAAATTTATATAATTTAGCATTTGTCGGAAAAGTTCTAGTTCTACCTCTAGCTAGCCACACTTGTTCAAGGCGAGAATTAATATTATTGTGGTGAATTTTCATGATAGAAGAATGTGCTGAAAGTTAAAGGCATATTTCCTTTTATTCCATTCATTGTTATTATAATTGATAAAAATGTTTCTTATATTATGGATAACGTCTTCAGGTAAAATCGAGTGCAGAATAATGCTTTTATTAATGACCGATTTTGCAAGAGCATCTACTTTTTCGTTCCCAGCAATTCCGGAATGACCTGGAATCCAAACTAAATGAATAGATTCGCAAATCTTAGTTGCATTTACTAAATCTGATCCTATGTGTTGAATGATGGTTGGGGAAGAGATTGAGAGAGTTTTCAAACTGCTTAGACAGGATAAGGTGTCTGATAATATGACATAGTTGGAGGGAGAAATACAGAATTTAGTAACCGCCAAATATAAAGCCTCTGCTGTAAAGATGGAATTAGAGTTATTGATTTGCCCGGAAACAAAGGAATTATTTCTGTTGCTATAAACTGCGATTCCCAGTTTATTTTCTATTTTAGATGCATCAGTAAATAATAATATGTGATTGGACCATTCAGAAGTACTATGCAGTTCAAAGAGGTCATTGATAGTATTTGAAGGAAGATTTTTAGTCTGAAAAGAATATTTTCTAAGCAATATATTTAAATTAGTATTAACAGAAGTAGCTTTTGCAGGAACGCTTGAAATATTTGATTCTTGAATTCCATTTTCTTCGAGCCATTTTATTACTCGCAAAGATAAAGGAAAAGCGCCAAAGGTTTGGCTGTTTGGCATTGTTTTCTACTACCACATGAAGATCTTGTAGAAAGTGAAAGATTTCTAATGTACATCCTTGTAGAGAGAAAGTTTTGTCTTACAGAAAAAGGTAAGACCCCCTCTTCTTTCAGAAGAAGGGGAATTGGTGCCCAGCGTGGAAGACCTGTAGCAATTCTAAGAACTGTGTGACATATCGGATCCAAGAGTTTTCGTTCTGATAAGCTCGCAGATGTAAATACATGGCATCCATAGTCAAGATTACTTCTAATGAAGGATTGAACAATTTGAGTAAGTGATTAGTTTTTGCTTCCCATCTGTTACCTGCAATGGTTTTTAAAACATTAATTTTCTTCTAGATGGATTTTTTTCATTTGAAAGTTATACTTGAAGGTTAAGTTATTAGTAAAATAGAGACCCAGAATTTTTATGTGCTTAGACCAAGAGATGGAATTGGTTGATTGTTAGTTCAAAATTTATAGGAGATTTTTTGGAAGAGAAATCAATGACTGAACATTTTGAGGAATCAATTTTTAGTTTCCATTCTTCACACCATTGTTCAAATTTTATCATTGCTGTAGACTTTATTGTGAAGAATGAGCAGCCAAAAGGGTTATGTCATCAACATAAATAAAACACTTAATGTCTGGAGAGAGAACTTCGTAAATATATGACAATTAAATCATGAAAAGAAAGGGGGAAAGAACAATGCCTTGAGAAACACCTCTATTAGAGAAAGTAAGTTGAGATAAAACTCCACGCCATTCCACTTTATAGCTTCTATCCAATAAGGAATTCAGTATCCAATGAGCAGCATTTCTTCTGATATCAAATTCGAGGAGCTTATAAATAAGACCGTCTGGCCACACTGAATCGTAAGCTTGAGATTTGTCCACAGTTGCGAATATGATATATTCTCTCTGTGAACGTAAAGCAATGATATGATGATGAAGTATAGAAAGAACACTATCGCAACCTCTGTGAAGCATAAATCCATGATGATTTGGATGGAAATATTTGGAAAGGGAGATATGATTTATTGGACGATTTAATATCATGCGTTTCATGACCTTACATAGAACACTTGTAAGAGATATTGGGCGATAAGAATTCACTGATGTAGTATCTTTCCCAAGTTTTATTATAGGAATTATGATAAATTTTTTCCAAGGCGGGGGAACAGTACCGCTTAACCAAGAGTTATTTATGAGTGACAAAAGGGATCGTAAATGTGTTTGATAGACCCTTCAAAATTTTAGCTGATATTAAATCAAGACTAGCTGAAGTATTTTTTACATTTAGAAATCGCCAATTGGAGCTCTGAGAGAGCGAATGCAGAGTTATAATCTAAATCTAAGTTTGAACTTAAATCGAGAGGTAGTACTTCCGTTTCAGATTGACAAGAATAAAATTTGGCAAATAAGTTAGCCTGATCAATAGGGCCCAAAATAATTGAAGTTTTGCCAGAAATTAGAAGATGATGACTTGGTGAGTTGGTACATCTATTTTTAAGTCTTTTAAGAATAGAATAATTGTCTTTAGATATACCAGATTTGTTATAGTTTCATCCCAGAAATTTCTGGAAAGGGTTAGAAGAAATTCATGAAGTTTTGCAGAAATTCGTTTGTACTATATCCCCAGAATCAGTTTAGGAGAACTTTTTGCTTTACGTTTTCTTTTTTGACCCAAAGATAACATTCCAATGTCCACCATGGAGGATATAACTTTAAAGGAAAGATTTGTTTTTTCCTGAATTTATCAAGATAATTGTTGCACAAAATTTGGAACTGATCTACAGAAACTAGCCCGTTATTAGCAATTTGAGTGTTCATTGAATTGAAGAAGCCATAAAATTCTATTGCGGGAAGTACCTTTCGAATAATCGTTATTGTAGATTTTGACACTTGTTTGAGCAGGGACATGATCACTACCATAACTATCTGAACAGACTGGGAAAGTACAAAAAAGAAAAATATCAGGAGAAACAACGTTGTAATCAATAACAGATGGTCTGTGGTGGAGTCCGAAATGAGTAGGTTGAAAGTTATTTAAAAGGCAAATGTTGCTATCAAGTATCCAATCGAGGAATTCTGAAGATTCGGGAGAGTTTGAATAACTACCAAGAGCTGAACTTCGTATATTAAAGTCTCCACCTATTATGAAGGCAGGAGGAATATTTGATAAGATGCTATGGAACAAATAACTTGAAAATTTACCGTGTGGGACGTATACATTTACCAAAGTAAGAGATGATTTTGATATTGTAATTTTAATAGCTAAAAGTTCTGTATTGTTATCTTCTGAGCGGGATATATCTAAAACTTGCGCAGGTAGAGATTTATCAACAGAAAAAGAAGACCTCCACTACTGCTATCTTGCCGATCTAATCTAATTATTGTTTTATTACAAATTTGAAATAAGTCGGAACTCTTAAGAAACGTTTCTTGAATTGCTAGGACATCGGAAGATTGAAAGTACGGAAGTTTTACATACGGGCCTTAAATAAAAGGCTTCTTGCATTCCAAGAAACTAAATTGAACATTAAATAAAACAAAAAACCTGAACAGTTACTAAAAATCAAAATAAGTGCGCTCTTAGTAAAAGAATATTTTTTTTAAAAAAAAATTATGAATGTTGTTCGGGAAATATAATTTGCTGATTCACAGAATTGCTTGGACTTTTCTTTCTTAACTGGATAGATCTTGCACGACTCTTTCTTGGAGAAGATCTAGAAACTGATCTAGCCGGATTCGAACATGTTCGCATACATTCTTTCATGAATGAGAACATTTGTTGGACCATTTGATCTTGTCTAGCCTGTATCGCAAGTAATTTTGCTTTAAATATAGAAGCCATCTCTGTCACTGCTTTTTAACAGTATCAGTTATTTCAATTTGATTCGGCAAGAAAGGTAGATGACTTTTGGTTACACTGGAGTAACTTGTTCTTAAAGATTTATAATAACATGTGCTCACCTCAATAAATGGAAGATGGTTCATGCTTTTAAAATGTAAGAATTTTTTTCTTCAAGCCTCGTAAGGCAGTAAAAGCGATTTCCTTGACAATTTATACATTTAGATGTTTCATTGGCACAGGGAGAGTCTTTAAGGAATGTTCCACAATTTTTCTTCTTGTTTACATTTTTTCGTAGGGTGAGTGTATTTATAGCATTTTCCGCATTGGTGAACGTTATCAATAAAAAGAGAAATTGGAATGATGGAATAGAACAAGTTAATAGTTTGAGGTAGATGTTGTCCAAAGACACTCACTAAAATATTTTCGCTCAGTTCTTCAGAATTATTTTTTGTAAATCCTTGTAAGCTTAATATCGTTAAGCCATTTTGCGGAATTTCTTCAGCAACAAGATATAAAGGTAAAACTACATTTATTTCTTTTGTAAGAAATCTTGAAGAAATGTATTCAGGTTGAAAACTGGAGTTAACAGATACTCCAAGAATATTGTTCATCTTTCTTATTTCTACAGCAGTATATGGGCAATTTGTTTCGGATAGAAGCTTACCTTGACGGGAGTGTTGAATTTGTATTTTGTTGTGATTTTTTACGAGTCGAATTATTTCTTGCTTTAAATTGTAAGGTTTCTTTGGAATATATGCAGTACCATCAGTGGGAGACAGGAAAATGAAGAACTTAGTAATACCATTTTCTGCAGATAACTGGATTTGCTATGGAATAGAATCTTTGAAAGTCAATAATCTTGAGGTGTTTATTTTTGGAATGCGCAAATCACCATCCTTGTAAATCATTTCAATCTCTGCTTCATTCATTTTAAATTCATAATAATGAAGAAAAAAAGTTAAAAAAAGAATAAATTAAAATTTAAATAGTAAAAATAAAGGAACAAAAATACTCAATCTTAGTCAATCAGACACTAAGCCAAAGTCATACGATAATTTCAACACGAAAAAAGAGAAAAAGAGTCAAAGAAAACATTAAATAATGACTAAATAATCAGAGTTCAAAATTTATGTATTTCGCAATTTAGAACAATCCGTCATTCTAAAATAAAGATTTGTGGTTCAATTATTTCATAGGTATTGCCAATGTTTTAAAAATAATTATATGAAAAAGTTATATTGTTGGAAAAACGTCTGGTTTTAAAATTTAAAATGAGTTATTTATATAAAAGGTTCTAAAAGTAAAAATAACAACTTTTAATTAAAAGCTTAAATATTTTGCAAGTAATTTCAAAATCTTATGTTCAAAAACATTTTGGTATTAATTGGAAAACAAAACACGCAAATGTAAATTTTTCGTAAATATGTAAATACAAGGAGATAAAGAAACATTCTTTGTTCTATATCATAATTATTATTTTCCTTATGATTATATAAGGGAATTCAAGATAATTTTAAATGTTCCATACAGTGAAAAAAATAGATTCTGTTACAGTTAATGATTTTTTAAGAAATATTTTTACAATGCGAAAATATTAAAATGCAACATGAGTACGCAAACCCAGTGAAAGTTAGAGTTAACATCAGACACAAATTTAACATTTTTATGAAATGATACTACGGTATGCAAATCGGAAATGCTGAAAAACAGTGCATTTAATTATGCTTTGTTTGTAAAATTAGTTCTACTCCTGTACTACTTTCAAATCATGCAGTTATCCACTTTAAATCTTATTTTATTTTCGAATGGACCATGGACGACTAACATGCTATAGACATGCAGCGTTTTTTTATTTATTTTTATTCTTTTATATTAGACAATCAGAAATACAAAACTTAAAGTAAATGAAATGAGTGCAAAGCCACATCATTCGAGATCTGTAAATGCTTAAAATGTTTAATTTTTCTAGCCAATATGTATGTAATACCTCAACAGGAAACATAATCTCAAAATATTGCAAAACGTATATTATTAATAATATTTCGAAGACTTTTAAGTTTATTGTGAAGAAGAGAATTTAACTACAACATAAATATATTAATACTAAAACATACTTATATACAGTGTCTCACTACAGAGATGGGACACTTGTGCTTTACAACAGGAAGCTGTAAAAAATAATTAAAAATGCATGGACAAATTTTTTGTGTGTGTGTTTCGTATTTAAAGTTAGTAACAATTATTACATAACACATATTTTGTCAAAATATTAAAATATTAATTACGTAGAAATACAATTGTTTAGAAAGGAGGGAGAGAAAAAAATCACATAAGTAATGGGACAATGACTCTTCCATCAAATATTTATCCAATAATTTTACTTTTTAAAAGGTTTTAATATTTTCTTGGATTTCCTTTTACTTTTAAAACATGATTTAATCTTGGAATGGATTTGACTATTTTTTTGTGATTTCTGGAGTGATTTTATCCCATTCTTCTTGAAGCATCAATTTTAATTGTTGTTTTTGAGAAATGGTGTGTTTGTGAATTCTTGATTCCAATTATTGCCAAATATTCTCTATAGGATATAAGTCTGGAGATTGTGGTGCTGCTTTTATCATTTCAGGACAATTATACAGCAGCCAGAGTCTAACGTTCAAAGCAGTGTGCTTTTTTATTGTCCAGGTAGAATTTAAAATCATTATAAAGGTTCAATTTCCATGCTGAAGATTTCAAATTTTGTTTTAGAATGCCAATATACTTGTACTCATCCATTTTATTGTCAATAAAAACAAGATTACTAACTCCAGCGGACGACATACAACCCCATCTCATAATTGGTGGAAGGGGTTCCACCATGTTTCACTGTTGGCACCAAGAGATCTGTTTACGAAATTCTTCTCTCTGTTTTCTCCACACCAAGATTCTACACCATCAGGACCAAATATATTAAATTTACTGTCATCATCAAACATAAATTTATTCCAATAATCAGAATAGATCTTGAGTTAATTAGTGCAATGTTTTAATTAAATAGGATATAATATGGTTTTCAATTTTAAAAACTTTTAATTTAAATATAATGCTACATTTAAATATATTTAAATTTTAAAATATTTGATGACACAGTTTTTTATTTGTGTACTTTTAAAAGTCATTTTTTGAACAAATCAAATAAAAATATAATTTTCCAATTATTGCGTATTTATAAGCACATTAATTATAAGCATTTATTTCTTATGCCTTAATAAATGCTATTAAAATAATGTATGAAGAAATACTAGCATTTGATTAAATAAATATTATCATTAAATATGCAATTTGAATTTATATTATTGAAGAACAATGAAACTATCAATTCCATCATATCAATATTTTAAATCTATAAAGAATTTTAATGGTAAATTCTTTAATTAGAAAAATGATTTATATATTTTAAAACCAAATGTTATTAGATATGTATGAAAAAAACAAAGGTAAAATTAAAATTAAAAAAAATATAACTTTAAATACTGATAAACTTTTAAAAGAAACTCTGCACATTTATTTTACACGAAAAGCTTTTAAATTATTAATGCGAAAAATTATATAATTACATTTTTTTCATTGTAGGATGTCTTTTTTTTTTTTTAAAGAGGATACAATTAACATATTTTCACAAGCATTTTTATTAACTTTTTCTAACTATTTTAAATATATTAAACTAATTTAGATGCACAGTTAATTTTGATTTATCGAGCGCATATTTTAAGATGAACATTTATGTTTTTTAGTTATTCGATTAAAAACGCTGCTACAAAGACATGTTTTATTGCATTAACTAATTATAATTTTCAGATATGACGTATCAAAGATTAAAAGTCATTAAAATACCATTAAAATGTTTTATAGAAATAGTGTGTTAAAGAAATTACTGATTCATTTTAACGAAAAGTCATAGTATAGAAGAAGGGTGTATATATATATATATATATATATATATCTATATATATATATATATATATATATATATATATATATATATATCTATATATAGCCAAATTTCAAATATGCAAGAGATTAAAATTGTATTACTTTCTAGCAATCTTTCAGAATAATTAAATTTGAATAATTAAAGCAGAAGCATTGTTTCAATGTAAATAAACATGTTTTAAATTTCTTGAAAAATTATATATGAGTGACAATTGGATTTTTTAAATGTGTAACATGTTAAATAAGTTTCTTTCAAATAATTTCATTTGAAATATATATAAATCATATTTAAAATTATAATTTGCATAACTGTAACTTTAATATAACAATGTATAAACAATTTTTACTCCTTGTACTTTCATATTCTTATTGATTCATATTCTGCAATGATTAAGCCATTAAAAATAATTTCGAATGTTATAAATGAAACCTTAAATATTAACTTAAAATATATGTTATAAATAATGTTTCACATTCAAGAAAAGAAATTTAAAAAAGAATTTAAAATGTAATGTACTTCATTTTACAAAAAATATTGCCTGATTAACATAATTTTGTTTCTTGAATATTTAAATATACTCCTTAATCATAGTTAAAAGAAAAATAGCAATCATTATTTTTAATAGTATTTATCGTTCATGTACGCAATTTAGAATTTTCTGCTTTAGTGTATTTCTAAAAGAAAACTATAAATCTAAGTTCCTCTGTGGTTAATAATTTCAGTGAAGTCTAATAATTATATTATTCAGAGTGACTTACCACAAAATTATTCAGTATCAATTCGGTTTCACTGGTGCAATCGTGTATCTATTATGCTTGCTTAAGTTTTGCATTATTGAAAGGAAGTTATAATTTAAGCATTTGCCTCAATATTTTATAATAGTTAAAAAATTAAGACATGTTTAATCTAAAAAAGGATTTAATTATATCATCTTTCTCCTGAATTTGTTTATATAACATTGTAAATACATTAAATGCATATAAATGGATCTTAAATGCGTAGTCTCATCTATAAATACCTTTTTTTAAAAATTAAGTTACTGGTTTTTATTTGATGAATCTTTTAAACATTACAATTTAGAGTACTGATTTTTAATTATTTTTAACTGTAAGTAAATGAGGTAAGTAAGAAGTAATTTTTGAATTTAGAATATTTTTGTCATGTTTAGGTATTAGTTATCCCTATTAATATCTTTGAAGCATCTTTTTATCAAAGAAAAATTACTTGTTTTTATTCAGCAATAATTTTTGACTATATAATTTGCGTGTGATTTCAAATAATGTCTACAAATTTCAAAATAGTATTAAAAATGTTATAAATATACTATTTCAATATATCTTTTATTCATTTAGCTTGTCACAATGATACACAAGAAAATATTTATGTTTTTCAACACTTAATGCGAATGTGGTAAAATTGAACTAGCATTTAAATTTTCTTCATAATTTCGTGTAAAATAAGAGAATAGTAGCAGACTCTAAGTTAGTACTTATAATAGCGCTAGTCTTGCAGTTTTGTTATTGAAAGGATATATATGAAAAGATTAAGAATACGAAAAAAAATGAGAATAAATAAATTACAGCAAAAGGAGGTCTCAACAAGCTTTAAAATTTGCATAGTTTATTTTGAAAATAAGCATTTTCATACTTGATAAAAATTTAAAAGTAATGATTTCGGTTTACTTATTATTTTGCTATCTAAACAGTTGAAATATTAGAATTCTAGGAATTCAAAATAAATAAAATTGGTAAATCGAGATGTTTCAGAAATATATAAATCATTTAACAATAAACAAGTCTACTACTCTCACTTTTATTTAAGGGAGATATCTTTATGATATTTCCACGAAAAGAAATCCCAGCTGTGCAGTAAAGCTCAGCTTTTTCAATAGCTTACATGTTAGTTTATAAAATATTATATTTAGTTTCTTTTGTGTTTATATATATATATATGCGGCTTTAGTAAATAACATTGTCGAAATACCGAAATATGTAAAATTGTGATTATAATGTGCTTCTATGTAGTATGTCATTGTTTTTTTAATTAATGTTTTGTGTCTTAAAGTTGTCTAGTCTTTCTGTAGCTACCAAAAGAGATATATTTGCAAGAATTTCAGCATAGTATTTACAATCAGATTGTTTCTAAAAGGATTTATTTTATCAAATTTATAGTTACACAGAGAAATATTAGTGGAAAATCTTGAAACTGGTATAATTTTAAACACAATTAAAGAAAATAAAAATTACCAAGACAAGAAGTAATATTTCAATGCAAGTTCTCATTTATGTTGTGCTTAGTTTTATGCACGAATATATCAAAATACTTATTATACTACCAACTAATGTTACATGTACAATAATTAATAGAGATTCAATAGAAAAGTATATTCACAACTTTGTAATTTACAAAATTACAAGATTTTCTGTAAACAATATGTAACTGATAAGTAAATAAATTACGTAAAGCACTGTAAAATAAAGTTATTTATAAATTAATGGCAGTATTCTCTTTTGATTTTACTTAGTTTATGTGATTGTAAGTGTTTTGTAACATGCTTTTTATGGTACATCCTCAATTGTAATGTTTTTTTAACTTAGATTCATTACAAAAATAGTCTTTATATAGAAAAATTTCATATAAATATATTTATTACTTAGCACAGAACAGTTAACTAATGCAAAATAATTTTTTATGAAATACCACTCCGGTGACAATATAAACGTCAGCTTTTTTTGTTTTTTTTTTTTTTTATCAAAATATTTAATTAATTTGAATTTCATTCTCATATTATTTTCACAAAAACAGAATATATGAAAAATTGTTTTTAGGGTTTAAACAAAAAGTCTCGATATTCTTAAAAAGTAATTTATTTTTGTTTATTTTTAAAATATAGTATATCATATATATTTTGACTTTACATAACAATAAATTAGTAAATATTCATTCTAATAAAAATATGATAATTATAATAAATTTTTCACTAAACATAATAATAGAAAATAAAAAGGAAAGATCTTCTGTTAATTTTAATAATATTTTCTGCTTTGCGATGGAAAAAAATTTATTATTTGTTTTTCCATTTCGAATAATTCCTTTATTATGCATTACATAAAATAAATCTGCAAGATGAATCATTTTTATAGCATACAGATAAAAGTATTTCGATGCATTTCAACTCTATCATGCTAAGTTATTATATAAAGAATTTTACTTTAATTGAGTTAAATGTTGATGTAAATATGCAAAAGAGTTAAACAAGAAATCAATTCCATATGAATATTTTAAATGTTAATATATATTTATTTATAAATATGCTAAAAGAAAAACAAGCTTTAAACTGTTTCTCATTTTAATTATGTAAGAATAATCGTGTATAATAATTTTCATAATTAATGAAACAAGCACTTTCAGTGTGCCAAACATCATAGTTATGGCACAAAGGAAGAATTTGGATGATGTTTTACGTGTTAGAATTATCTGCTATTTGGAATGTGAACGTACCCAGCTGGAAGTATTTGAGGAACTTGGAGTCGCCCAGAGTGTCATCTCCAGACTTTGGCAACGGTTCCAATATAATGGTAGTATCAGTAGACATTACCACACAGGTTGCTCTCGAGTTACAACGCCGAATGAAGACCGGTGTTTGGCAGTTACTGCTAAAAAGAGACTTGTCACGTCAGCTTTCTTCAGCTATCGGTACTACAGTTTCAAGGCAGACATTGTACAGACGCTCAGGGCACGTTGGTTCGACTTACCACAGCTCACTGTCACCTGCGGTTAGCCTAGAGTAGAGAGCATGCATTGTGGACACGGCAACAGTGGTCTTGTGTGATGTTTTCCGATGAGTTCAAGATGTAACCATGACTGGCCACATCTATCGGGATTTCATTCTGGAACAACATGTACGTTTGTTTCGGGGCACCATGGGTACAGAATTTCTGTTTATGGATGCCAGCGTCTGTATTCATTGTGCAAACATTGTAGACGAATGCCTTCAATTGGAGGATATCACCCGTATGAGCTGACCATCATACTCACCGGACTTGGATCCAATAGAGCTTGTGTGGGACATGCTTGACCGACTAATTCTCATCAACCCCTCCCATATGTCTAAAGGAACTTCAGAGAGCATTGTTTGAGGAGTGGTGTAATATTTTCCAAGATGAGATCAATAATTTGATGCTCAGGATGTCTAGGTGTTGTAAGGCCTGTATTTCATCGTCTGGGATATATACCATGCATTAATTATCAAACTAACCATGTTATATTAGATTTTGTAAAAATGTTCTAGTTTGAAATTTGCTTCAGGGAGTAAAAATTGCAATTTTTATTAATAATTTAAACATTTAACATGTTTTTTTCTCTTTACTTTTTGTTTAATTATTACACTTTACAAATAAGTCACATTTGTTTTTCTTCTGTCTTTATCTGCTTGAACTCGCATTATCCTTTATTTATGGACACGAGTGTTTTTTAATTAGATTGAATATATATTCTTAATCTTGACTTGAAAATAATTGTAGTGTTTCTTCTGTAAAAATAATTGTAATTTCTCTCAAAGATTTCAATAAGTTGAAAAATTTTGCTAAAATATTTTGCATTGTATTCACAAATGGGAGTGTTTTGCATTTATATTTTTTTCAATATAAAATAAAAAAAACTACATTTTATTTGAAAAAAAAGTTTATACAAATTACTTATATAAATTTTTATTACATTGTACTATGTTTCTAAAATATTTGACATTTTGAAAAACAGTTTAGTTGAAAAATATACAGAAAATTTCTGCGCATTATTTCTTTGTTCAATTTCTTACAGATATAAAAACTGATGAAAAATATTTATTGTAAAAAGCATTTTTCAAAACTATCCAATTATTGCCCTATTTTGTGTATAAAGTTTCCAATTATTTAGACAAAAAACATTTTTATTCAAAATGAAATTTATAAATTAAACGTATTTAAAAACAGCGTATTAATAAAAGTAAATTTCATTTTAAAATAAAATTTGATTGATAGCGTTTTTATATCACATTATTGAATTAAAGTTTGCTGCAATTTCAAATTATTGTTGGGAAATATTTTTACAATGTCAGAATTTTTAAATAATGAAGCAATAATATTAACTGCTGTTGTTAGCGCATGCGCGGGTAACGTGATATTATTTAGAACACAACACATGAAGTTTGTAAATTGAATAAAACGATTATGCTTTTCGAGCGGAAATTAATCCCCTTATCCCTTGTTAAGTATGTTTGTGTCTATAATAAATAATTTAAAAAGACACTGGTCCGTCATGAAGGTTAGTAATTATCATACTTGCATGTTGTAAGCATCTCTAAAACCATAAGAACAGCTGTGAAATAACAATCATTATAACATTATAATGAAATATTCCTAAGAAATTAAGCTTAACGAGTTTTCTTTTTACATAAATTTTCTTTAACTTGATCATTTTAATGAAGCTTACATGCGCTATAAAGAAATATAATTCAGAATGAAGTTCAAAAATCATTTTTAATGTATAATTTTAAAACAAATATAGTTTAAATTAAGTGAAAGTAATTTTTAAAGATAGTTTTGAATTCAATTTTAAAGATTTAATTCCCCAGAATCATGAACACATTTAAAATTTATTATATAAAAAATTGCAAGTAAATCAATAATATATCAATTTGCTATTAAAACAGGATTATTACAGAATAGTAATATTTTCGTTGCAATGAAATGTTTTGAAAAAAAAATTCTATTAATGAAAATTGTCCAACAAATTTAATTGCCATTCTTTCAATAGAGTGCATCGTTTATAAAAAATAAATGAAATGAAATAAAAACATAAAACTTTTAAAAGTAATCAGATCATTTTGAAGTTCTGAAAGAAATTTTTTTATGCAAAAGATTAAATTTAAAAAACAATAAAAGAATGTTATTTCCAATGAAAATGCTCATTTCTACAACACAACTCACGTGATATAAAATCAGTATCAGTTAGTGAAGGATTATATTCACTAATTGTTTTACAGACGCAATAAATAAGGTTATTAGGATGTTGTCAAGGTTCTTTTAGCTAAATGGAAGACTTTGAACTTGATGACACAATCGGAATGCGTGAAGTTAGATGAACAACGGATGACCTAATTTCAATACTTTGTTGTCTGCAAATAAGCAATACATATATTTAATTTCAAGAAATATAATTTTTTTCCCAATCTCTTTCATTTTTTCATTAAAGGCTTTATTTCATTAATAATTGTTGAGTAAGAATTTTGGAATACATTTTGTATTAGTAGGCTAAGTTCCTCAGCTTTCAGGCTTCATAGTTTCTAATGAAAAACATAAACTTAACTTTACGAAAAGCACATCAGTTTGAATGCAATAACAATTGTACAATTCAGTCATCAGTAAATAACATCTAAAAAAATTAAATACCGTTATTTTTCAAAGCAAAATAGCACTATTTATCATGTTTTTATTTATTTTCAAATATCAAGTATAATCGTGTCATTTATTAATTGATTAAAAAATTCATACGATAAGTAATTTTAAATACATTTAATGATAAGAAAATTAGTAAATTATGTTATATCATGAGTTTACATTACATTGTGTGAGATTTCATTTTAGAATGCATAATGCACATTTCTATATGGGTTACATAAAACCAAATTGAATAAATAGTAATTTTTGTAAAAAAATTTTTTTATAAAGTTATTAGATATTAAAATCCAGATTTTTTTTAATTCTCATCCAATGCATTTCTACGTACCTCTTTATAAGGATAGGCTTAAGTATTTTATGGTAGTGGGCAAGAATATGATGAAAATAATATTTTCTCAAATAGAAAATGAAATGATTGTGGAAAACAATATTTTTTTCAAATATCGAAAAACAGTAGAAGATATCATTATATTTTTAAGAAAGGACCAATTCTATGCGATAGCTATTTTTTCTCGTTTTTCAGTGGATAAGAGTAGAGGGCGATTTTGAATGACTGATAGGGTAGAGTGGTTAGCGCTTCTGACTCCTGAGTTGTGGGTCCTGGATTCGAATCCCTATTAGAGCATGGATGTTACTTTCTCTGTGTTTCTCTGTCCTTTCTTCTGTGATGATGTATAAATGTGAGTCACCCTATAATTGGATTTTCTGGTGGCATGGCGCGGGCAATGCTATTCTCCTCCGTGACTTGGTTCACAGGTGCCCGATAACGATAAATAAGTAGCAGTTTGTGGCCTTGTTGTGGCAAAAGGTTCGTCATCCTAGTTATCGCAGTTGAATATATATATATATATATATATATATATATATATATATCAGATGAAATTTTCAGGTGAAATGTACAGAATTAATCTTTACTTCGTATTACTATACTCAATTAAAATTCACATTTTCTCTTATTTGATGAATACACTTCTTATGTTCATTGTATATCATGTAGTCTATCCCATTCTAGTACTAATAGCATTGTGATATATTCGTAACACATTTTCCAAAAGCCCTATAAGTTGTTCCAACTTAATCAATTTTATTTTATTTCTAAATTATATAAGAATATTTAATGGCGACTTATAATTAGATAAGAAATAAATAATGCGTTGTATTTAAAAAATACGGTTTTTTTAAAAAGTTTTTTCATATTTATTTTAAATATTTTCTGCAAAAACATCCACCACATTAAATAACGTTCAGCTTTATTTCGTGACATAAATTTCTGATGATTTCGAATTAATTTTTTAGTTATTGTTTAATGTTCTTGTACATATGAATAAGCAGCACACGCGCTAAATTGTGAATTTATCATGAAGAGAAACGGTTATAATTAAAAATTTTCAGAGAATTGCTTTGCATTCTTATCCAGCTATTTAATTAAAATTTGCAATAAATAGATATAAACACTCAAATTTCTAAACTACGTAAGATTTCTTTGGGGAACGCTATTGTAAAATAATCGAATGATCGTGTTCCTACCAACAGAATCAAAAATACGTGCTTATATACATTCGATACAAATCGTCAACTAAGTATCTCTTGTTTACAGATGGCGCTGCCAGCGCTGCGATGGGATTATTTCACAGCTATTAACTTGAAATGGTATATGTTCATTTTCGGATCAAAGCAATCATAGAATGACCTGTTTTAATGTCAATTGAAAATAGTATTTAAAATTGTATGAGTGTGTTCTATTTTTTCTGAACAACCTAATTTCATTTTAAGATATCTATTATGTTTGTTGAAGTATTATTTTCAGAAATTTATTTTAGTGTACTTTTCTTAAGTATATGCTTTTATATGTAATAAAGAGAAAAAATTCTAATTGGACAAAAAAAAATCCTATATTATATAAAAAACAATTGGGAATTTATATTAAAAATGTACACATTAAAATATCTTGACGCAATTTTCTTTATGTTTTGAAAGCATGATTTTTTCTCGTAACTAAAACTATGGAACGTAATTTTGTCTTTGCTTCATATTCACGATGTTGCCAATTACGATACAGAATTAAGAATTATTTTTATTAAAGTATGTTTGTAATAATTATTGTCATCCTAATTAATAATTATTAGAATATAAATAATGATGTACATATCTACGTATTTTATTTGTTCAGATAATTTAAAAATGCCAAAAACTGAGAAGTTCTTGAAATCATATCCAACCATAGCTTTTTTCTTACCTCTTTATTACTTCAAGAAACAAAGCATAGTTTAATGAGAAAAAAAATCAATATTATTTTTAAAGGCAAGTCATATGTGTTACATGGAATTGTTTAATGATTAAATAGGACACCAACTTTGTAAAGGTGTGTAATTGTAATTCATGGGCTCACCATCAGTAACAAGAAAGCATGTCCTCGTAATTTCAAAAGCTAAAATTAACAAAATCTTCTCAGACTTACTCATTCTTTTCTTGAAGTATCATTTCACCCGGAGAACAGTACAGTTACAATGGAATTCAGGTGATTCAATTTGCGGTTTGCATTTTCAGCTTGCCCAAATTTCGAATCTTCAAGCTTCGCCTACATGGTTACAACAAGGTTGAAAAGTATAGTTGAAATCAGGATGAGAGTGTGGTATGTTTGTGCTGAGAGGACAGATCTTTATAAATATAATATTATGTTTGGAATTCTTAAGTTATACTTGAATAATTGTCATGTTGTTTTTGAATATTATAATAAATAGTTATTTTTTTTGTTGCATGTTCCCTTTGGCCAGCAGCTCTAGACCAGTTCGATTACGTTAAACACCCCCAAAACATCTGGCACCTTCAAAGGATCATTGTATAAATTTCTTGGATAGCCATAGGCATAGCCTGCTCAGCGAAACAGTTGGAACAGGTCTCGAAAATTTTGAAGCCTTCAGAAAATTTTTAATGATTTGTGGTGTTCACTTCAAAAGTGGGCGAGAACTGTTTGTTCCTGTCATTTTAAGATTGGGAATCAATGAGCCTCACTAGTTAATTAATTGTTTGATAATCTTAATACAACCATCGGATGTAAGCAATAATAACATCTGTTAGAAACGCTTAGTGCATAAGCATCTCTCGACTTCTTACACAATATTCCATATTGATACATTACTTGTTTTGTGCGATGCTTTAATAAATAATATAATATCTTTGCCGTATATATATATATATATATATATATATATATATATATATATATATATATATATATATATATATATATATATATATATATATATATATATATATATATATATATATATATATATATATATATATATATATATATATATATATATATATATATATATATATATATATATATATAAAAGAAACAATACGCATGAGAGATTTATAATTTAAGATAAATTTTTATTTTTTTCAATAAGGAGTTTTCTTAGCACGAATAACTATAATTGGTGAAATAAAGCTATATCACGCTTTTAGTTTGTGCATCGTTACTTAATATTTTTCCTCACAAAGTTAATTCTTTACTTTTTAAATTGTAAGAAAATTACTGAAAATATTCAAATAAAAAATTTGTTTTTTAACTTTTTTGTGAAAAAAATAATGTTAATCTTCTGTAAAATATTTAAGTGAGACAACTGTAAAAAATAAGGAATGTTATTTTAATCAATAATTCTTACTAATTGCTTGCGACTTTTATTTATTATTATTTTTTTTTTGGTTTGAATCTATCATTGTTTAAGAGAAATGATTAGATAACACTTTAAATATAATCGATTATTTCACAATTATCAGAAAATCAAGTAAAAATTATATATAAGTTATGAATATATGCTTATATAAGTTTAGCAAAATATTTTCTCAACTAAACGATTAAAAAATGTCATTATTTTGTGCAGATTTCATTATGAATAGGAAAAATAGTATAATAACTATATTAGCTTTATTTTCTCTATGTAAAATATATATATTACTGTATATGGTAAATTTGAAATTAAAGATATTTAACCCAATAACGAATATTTTGAATATTGTTTTTAAGGATTATTATTTTGTTGAATTATAACGAAATTAGAAATGAAATGATATACTGCATACTTTTTTAAAATAATCAAAATATAACTGTAATTTTTTATCATATATATATATATATATATATATATATATATATATATATATATATATATATATATATATATATATATATATATATATATATATATATATATATATATATATATATATATATATATTTAAAATTAATTTCTGAAAAGTAAAATTTAGCTTTAAAATTAAAAATGTTGTCTCTGTTTCGAAGTAATAATAAATGTTTATTTGTTTTTACTGTTATTTTGAAGTTTTAGAAGAGATTTTTAACTTTTCATCGAAATCTTCACAAACTATTCTTTTAATTTATGTGTAAAATATTTAATTGATTTGAAAATATATTGTAAATTTTTACTTATGATATTATCTAATCAAAGTTATGTTTATTATTTTGAAATGATAAATTATTTTTGTTTGTGTGTCATTCAACAGCAGAAAAAAATTTCAAGAGATGAGACATTTTTATAATTTCTGTATAATTAATATAAATATTCATTATCATCTAATAGGCTTATTTCATGAATCGAATTTTCAACTCTGATATTAAACTATTTAATGATATTTTTATTTCATAAGATTTTTTCTTGGACTGATTTGAAGACAATCTTACCTTCTAAGAATTGTAAATTATTCCCAGAATATTTTTACCTTTTTTATATATTTTATTTAACTTTAAGAAATAAAAGAAATCTCTAGCAGGATTAAGTAGAATACATTTCCTTTTGATACTTATCTTTAATTAAATATTTTCTCTTCCAGATTAGCTTATCATAGCCTTAATATTAATTGAAACTCTAAAAAACAACTTATTTTTATATCATTTTATACTCTTAATTTTCATACCAGTTAATATTTTTTGTAGTTAACTACCTGAAATTAATATATTCTCTATTAAAATAAACATAAAATATTTTATATTTTATAAAAATTGACACACATAATAACATACTGTTTAAATTAAATAATTATTGATATTACTAAAGGATAGTGCTAGACGTAATACCGTTAAATTCAAACATTATAAAAATTTTAGTGCCAGTAATATAGTATTATACTGTTAAACTCTTTTTTAATTCTTTTTTAGGGATTTTTAGCAATTAATATTCTGTATTTATTACTGAAATTTATAATAAATACAGAATATTAAATGCTAAAAATCCCTAAAATTTTATTATATATAAAATTATATTAATATATATATTTTTATTATATATAAAAATTATGTATAAAATATATTATATAATTTTTATATATAATAAAAATTATAAATAAGGAAAAGTAACAATTGCTGTATTGTAAAATATAGCAAAATAAGTTATAAATAGTTGTAGAGACAGAATACGTAAAATTTAAAGCGAAAGCATGGAAGTGACGAGACTGAATTATTTTTTAACACAAGTTTTAATATTGAATGCAGTTTAAAATGTTAGCATCATTTAAAATACGGCTTTACAAAAGATAAATTGGCTTAGCGTCAAAAATGACAAGTCTTTCATACGAGCCACGCATTAAAGATAACAAAAACTTTCCTCTCTCAATTTTTTCCTACTTAATTTCAGGATGCTGATTATCATTTTTCAGCATTAAACGCTTATAAAATCAATTCCGTTATGTATAAATATCTATTTAATATTAATATATTCAATTTGGGAAAGAGGTATTTCACAAAATGGTTTTTTAATAATGCTATTTTTCTAGAATTTGATGTTCTTTTTGAAGCATGTTGTAGATTTTTAAGAGTAGTTAATTTTTGTAATAATTAATATGCTTTCATAATTCATTGATGTATTGTTATGAAATAAATTAAAAGTGGACACTTATTTATCAAAATATATTGAATTTTAGTTAATTTATTATTGAAGTGCGACACAAACTATTTAAAGATGAAGTAATAAAATATTTGTAAATGAATTTATAATTTTATTGTTTTTTTATTATAATTTTCTTAATGCGTGTCATAGATGACTCATTATGAAACTGATATTCTACAGAATGAATAATTTAAACTTCCTTTGATATTTCAGATGCAGATTTCACCATCTATTAGATGCAATTGTAGCTCACCAAAGGAATATGCACTGGAAAAATATTAACCAAGTCCTTATTTGTAAAATTTTAGACTCCATTGTATGTTAATTTAAGTTATCATTTAATAAAATTTATTATACAATAGCAAAATGTTCAAAATAATTTAGATAAAAAAGGATAAATATTACCCTTTTGTTCAGTAAATTGTTTCATGTCCTTGAAAATTTTTTGTTATAGTTTAGTAATTATTATTATGCATATCTGAATTTTCTGCTTAAGTAATGATTGCATAGAAGAATTTTTCTGAAACAAGAAAAGGAAATCATCCATTTTTTACTGTAAGAGATTGCATGTTCGATACCTGATCCAGAGGAATGGTGTAGTGGTAAGGGAGGCATTGAATTTTTCATAAACATTATGGTCAAATTCTTTATTACTATGTATTGTGAATTTAAGGGAAGCTCCCAACTGAAAAATTTATCTCGTCATTTGTTTGCGGTAGAATATGAAAAACCGGTTTTCTTTTCAAATTAAATATTATATATAATTAGTCTGAATTTTGTTTATACGGCAAACATACGAATTATATATTTACCCAATAGAAAAACGTTTCATACATTTTTCTTTCGTATTAAATATAAATTACTCATTTATGTCTAATAAAAACAATCTTTTCAATAGAGACCTATATTATAAATTAATTAATGTTGAAAAGATGTAAAAATTATGAAAAGGGATTGAGTAAATTGTTGTAGTAAGATATATTACGTTTTCATATAATGAAAATAAAATATCCTTTCGAAATAGAAATTATTAATAGGTGAGATATTTTATTGCTGAATAGTTTCTGCAATGATAAGAAAAAAGACTAAACACTTTAATAAACATAAATAAACTCCAGAATAACTTAACAACATAAAGCTTTCCTTAAGATAAAGTAACATAACATTTCAGGATTACTTTTCAAAAATTATATTCACGAGCTGCACAAAGGAAAATTCAAAAACTCCTCAGCGCTCATCACAACAGATAAAGATATAAAAAGCACAATCAACATATTCATTTGTCATTGTTCAGTAGTGGTTAGAATAGACCCTTAGACATTCCTCTCTAAAAACATGCTCAAAAAGCACTAAGTTGCAATACTAAGTTTTGAAAATCTTTAGATGTACACAATTGTGTTAATCTTAAGTGTAATGAAAGCAGAAAAAAATGCATGAGCAAAAGAATCTTAAAAAAAAGTAATTTTATAAAGGGAAAACTATCAAAGAATTGTTTGTATATGTACTTAGTTCCTTACATATAGATATATTTTATAATACAAAGTTGACTCTAATTTAGGAAATGACATAATTATATCTCTCAAATTTCTATTAGTAAATGATAATTTTTACTTTTTTTATACAATATTAAAACATGCATTGATTTTTGAAAAATTTCATTTTTATATACATGTTTTATTAGCAAAGAAAAGAAAACGATATAATATCAGAATGAGTATTTTTTAATGTAGCATATAATATACATTTCTTATTAAATTCGTTTAAATTAATTTTATTTCTAAAATTTCTATTTTTAGTTAAATACACGTGAAATCATTTTCATAAAAATATGTATTCTATAACTTAGATTTTAATTTTCCTATAATATATTTCTCCTACGCCATTTTCTAAAAGTTTTATTTGCTATGCTGATAAGTAACTAAATCTATGAGAGTGTATAGGTAATCTATCATAGATTATATCGGCTCATCTATTTCCATTAAAACCTATTCTAAAAGTTCAAAATGTAGCACATTTACCGGATTCTCTTAAGATAAAAAGCAATTAGAACTATAGGAACAAAAGGGTTAAATTATTATAGATTATTATATCGCCTAATGAGATCATTTGACTTATATTTATAGTATTTTGAATATTATATATTTTACATCTATTTTATTAAGCTTTTAAAATACATTTCATACATAAAATTAAATTGCGCATAGCAAACCTATAAATTTTACTTATTATGAAGGAGGAATTTGTTACGCTCAATTGATTTAAATTTTTCGAACTAAGTAAAATATTATTTCAGCTTTTATTTTTAAGAAAATTATGAACAAGGTGGCATTTGAAAAGAGAATATAATTTTAAATGAATAATTTTTTTAAAAAAATGTAATTTAAAAAGAATTGCAAATTTGTCATTTGATTTTGTAATTAATGTTTCAAAGAATCCGATTAAAATTTCTTCGAAATCTTTATTAAATAATAAATAAAATGTTCTTTGGTTTGCATTTTTTTCATCAGTGGGATAATAAGTTTTCTGCATATAGTATAGGCTATAGTTACATTTTACATGCTTTACTTACACATTGGAAAAACATAAAAAATCTCCCATAGCCGAAAAATTTAAGAAGAAAGAGTACATTAATTTTCAAATGCGAAATATAAATTTTGAATGTAGACATTTTTAATTTAAAAAGAGTACCATTTTCTAAATTTCATTAAGTTGTTTTGTTAAAGATTGTTTTATATTAATGATTTACATATGAGCATATACATGACATTTTAACAGCTATATTACATAATTTTTCATATTTTTATTATTAATTCTGTATGCGTATCTCTCGGAAGAAGCACTTGTGATTCTTTTGGAATTTCGTTTAGTACAAAACATGATTACGGTTAACTCAAATACAAATCCACTTGCAAATTACCCAATGAATAACTGAGTTACAACTCAGCTGTAATATCTCACAAATAAAATGATTAGTTATTTATTGCTTTTGTTATAAAGAACTGTTTCAAGAATTACTATAATGTAATTAGTCTGGATAAATTGATAGAGTTCATATTATCTTCATAAAAAGAAATTTTAAAATAAAGTGCATAATTTATAATTTTAGGTTTTCTTCCTTTTGGATTCACATACATAAAACAAGCGAATGAATTTTTCGTTTTTGTGCGGATTTTTGTGTTACCCCGTACAGTTAGGAAAGAATGAGATTTTTCATCGTAAGTTTATATATGTATATATACTTATATATATATAAATACCAGGGTTACTATGAAATTCTTGAGATACGCGCAGACGAGAATTTACAAAATAAAAATAACGGTTTAATTTTAAAATACAAAGTATTTTAACACAGAAGATGATTTTTTAGTGACTTACTTCAACTTGTTTAGCGTAGAATAAATTTTAAACAGAAGAGAAAATGGAGTTGACCGAGAACATTTTCGCGCTATGATTTTCTACGATTTTAAAGCAGGATTAAATCAAGCAGAATGCGTTCAAATAACAAAAAATTTAAAAATTGTTAATATTTTAAAATAATTTTAATTTAAATAAAGAAAATGGAAATTTGAAAGTTAAGGGTAAAACTAGCTACAATTTAGCTTATATCTTCCATCTAGCGTTAATATTCCTCATTTTTAATTACTCTCTTGATATTATACACAAGCAATTTTTTCATATTTAAATTAGAAATACTGTAATTTCTAATTATTTTAGTTAATCAAGCATTTAAGCTATAATTATATATTATTTTGAAATTTGTTTAACCAAAATAATAAACATAGTTTGTAGATATTATTTGTCATATAATTTTCTTTTTTTTTCGAGGCAAAGAGGAGCTCCTACTGCTGTCTAAAAGGATATCACCTTCCCCCTTTGTTGTGGTGAATGGATTAAATTCTAAGATCAGTTGGGCATTTGGAAAATAAGATCTTTAGTGAATAAAAAGGGCAATAAAGTCTACCCTCAATTCAAACAAATTTTTTTTTACAGTTGCACTCATAAGGATTATATTTATTTCCCTCCAATAAAATCCTAAGAAGCAAAATCAATTAGCTTCCTTATAATGAAAATATTGAAGAAAAGATACCAAAAATTTATATAATTTATCTTTGCTAATAACTGTTGGATATTATTTAAAATGATATTCAGTAAATTAAGTATATGTTCATTAGATATCGAAAGCAACAGTTTATTCTTACTTTTCAAAACTATTTGATTTTAATGCAAAATCTTTTAAAAATCTCTATAATTCCATACATAATCCTATTTTTATGAGATATTCTTTAAAATCTATAATTTTTCTTTGAATAGTTTTATTCTTATATTACATAGGAACAAAAAAAAAAGTTGAACATTCTGGTTAGAATATGAAACTTGCTTAAAGAAAAACGTAATTTTCTTATTTCAAAGCTTTTGAAAAAACTAAAACTTAAATGCAGAAAATATTTCCAGTTAAGTCTTAAAACTATTTACTCTTTCAGAATAAGATAGCGCTCTTTGAAAGCATCATTAAGGTAGGGAGGACTTAATGTGTTTTTGTGCCGAGGCAGAGCCATATTTCAACACAACACAGTTAAGTCTCGGGATTATGTTAAGGCTAAATACTTTAAGCGATGTTTCTTCTGTTTGTCTGGGTTAACCTTTCTTTTACTGTGAAGGGCATTTTTTATTTCACGGTTACTAATGATAATGCTAGTTTAGAATAAGAGGAAATACAGTTTAAGATTATAAGATTTCGTGTGTTTAATTTTGCTGCTACAGTAAAAGATAATATCTGCTTAAACGCTCATGATCATTGAAGTTTCTAGTTTCATACGCTGCAATATTTCAAATGAAATAGTGTTTTAGTTCATTTTCGAGACTAAGAATTATTCTCTTATGTGAATGAACATTTATTTACATTAAAATCTTAATATCATAAAACATTTCATGTTATTTTTTCCTGGGCAAATAAAAACGGAAGTATACTGAGTTTAATGTCATTTTTAATACGCTCTTATATATATATATATATATATATATATATATATATATATATATATATATATATATATATATATATATATATATATATATTCCTACTCCCAAGGCACAGATGCCATGTTCATCCTCGCGCTGTTGGAAAAGGTCAGTCAGCTTTTCTCCTACTTTCAGTGGATCAATGAATTGATATCTTGCTTGAATATAAACATTATGGTTTCGGAGTTTGGCCGATCGCCCAACTGGAACGCATGTTTTGCCTGTCAGGGGACCTGTCAGAAAAACATATATGAACTCATTAGGCCTTGGAACACATATAGGCTGTCGTGCCACTGGTTTACTTTAGTTTACAGTTTATACATACGTATATTACATACGCACTGAAGTACATATAAGAAAAACAAACACCAAAAGGAGAGTAGCATATCTACAAATGAAACAGAACAGAACTGATTAAAGTAACGATATATCCAACTTCACATCTGGGGGTATTGACGGTATTTGTAAGTTCATTTCTTGACGATATATTTATATACATCATAAATATATAGGCTGTATTTCTGATTTGGATATAAGGTAAATATTAAAGGAATTGTTTGGTATATTTATAATTAAATTTATTTTATAATTTTTTGAAATTTTGTTTCTTCTAATTATGCCTTTCACTAAGTTATTTGGTTTTGAATGTGCTTACACGTATAACAAAATATTCATATCGAACGAATATTCAAATTATTTTATATACAATGGTATTTCTTTAAATCACATGAATAAAAAACGTTTTTAACTTGTTGAATTTTGCTTCTATCAATGTTAGGAAAATTTACATAGTTTTTTTTTTATCTCAGTTTTTAACGTATATTGTTTTTAAGTAAATTATGTTTTTAATTCAAAAATATAATATCAGCTTAGAAGAATTCTGCTGTTCCTATAGATTAAAAAATAATTAAAAATAATTCAAGAAATTAAAACAATATACATTTTTTTAACTTGTCTATCGTACTTGGCATCTTCAGTTATAGAAGTTTTTAATGAGATATGCCTTCATAATTTTTTTGCTTCATATTATACTTGATATGTCTTTACCAAAAGTATTTTATGTAAAAATTTAAATAAAATTAATTAATATAGCATGAAACATTTAATAGTTATTTCCTGTAAATCTCAATGTAGAATATCTTCAATATTCAATTAACTATGGTAGATATTCTTTTTTCAAATTTCCTTAACATTCTGATTATTAATTGATAACTATAATGAACATTTATTTCACTCACGTTTTTTTTTTAAAAAAAAAACATCAGAATGTAAATTGCAAGTCGCTTCCTTTCTTTAAATTTATAAATATTTATAAAGCAATGGCTAATGAATGAATAGCAATGGGGAAATTATGAATGTGTTTTATTATCAGTTAAAAGCATAATAATCTTTTCATTTTCAGTCTTATTAATCATGAATAGGTGCGCATTTGTTTATGTTCATGTCAAAAGAAATACTCGTCATCGAAAGTTATTCATTGTATAATTACCATGGAATATATTGTTTTCAGTTTTTAAGATATAGGAACAGGAACTAAACATGACAACAGTTACTTTAACGATTGTTACATTATAGAAAAATTAATTTCTGTCAGAACACCCCAATTAGTTACATATTTTCGTTTCAATCTGGAATGACTCTTAACAGATAAGATGGTTTATAATGTTATAAAATATTTTGAGACAAACCATCTACATAGTTATTTATCAATTTGCACTAACGCTTTAAGAATTATTTTTGCGCAAATATATATTAAATTAATATTCTTCTGGATTTAATTCAAAACATTGTTCTTACGAATATTAATAAAAGTTAAAAATATAAATACTACATAAAAATAAAAAAAATAAAAATTCCGTTTTTTAAAAACGTCTAATATGGATGGTATTTTGCATGTTGGGGAATTTTTCAAATTCTTTTTCTAATTCATACACAGTCAAAATTATTAACATCACCTTCTGCTATAGAAATATTTTTAACCTATTTATCGGAAAAACTACTTTTGCACAAGGGACAATGTTATCACCATTATTGTCATCATAATCATCAAAATCACGATCTCTGTCACTTTCTTTTTTAATTGATTAAATTTTCTATTGATCACAGCACATTGCAACTTCATCTTCAAAGTGGAGATAGTTTTTAACTTCAAAATCTATTTTAATTTCTCTCATTCAGAAATAAAAGATCTATCTTCTTCACTTATTTCTCCATCATGGGTTTGGAAGAAACCAGCTTGTTGATTGTTTCGGATTGACTCACATCCTTACATGCCTTTGTAACATGAATATAATGCAGTGCATTCAGAATAGATGTTTTGCGAGCCATTGTGTCATTTCCGGACTCCATCAAACTTAAGATTTTCTGCACAGAATTTTTTTCTGTAATAAGTCTTTAACGCATGGATTATTCCTTAATCCGTTGGTTGTAACCTGCGTGGGCAATTTGCTGGC
The DNA here is from genome assembly GCA_030067965.1 of Latrodectus elegans. NCBI lineage: Eukaryota > Metazoa > Arthropoda > Arachnida > Araneae > Theridiidae > Latrodectus > Latrodectus elegans. Next base: position 47,070,613 of record CM057812.1, read on the forward strand.
AAAAATAAACTCAATTCTAAATATTCTCAAGTTTATTTTCTTCGGATGCGCAGAGTCCAGACCAGCAAAGAAGAGTTTTTCTACTCTGCACACCCATTTTCGCATCAAGAACATATTACTGCCATTCATAAAGGTCTAAAACAATCCAAGAAAAGAGACCGAAAGCAAAAATATCAACGAAAAAAATGTCTTTCAAAGATCTGTGATAAATATTAAGTTCATCATATCATGTGAATTACAATTTTATGTCATCTTAAACTGAGACATGAAGAATCTTAGTCAAATATAAAGAATCCTCATGGTCTAATAATAGGATAGAAAATCATCAATTTTAGAAGTTGATAATATTTGGAAAAGTTTTATGGATTTCTGCTTTTTATATCTATTTATAATTGGTTAAGTGACTTTCCAAGTTTTTTTGTGCATATGAAAACAGTCTGTTCAATATGAGAATACAGTCTGTTTAATATGAATGGCCTTTTTAGAACGTCTTAAATAGCAAGAGTATAGACTTCTTAAGAAGCAATAACTTTCAGCGTCAATTCATCTTCAACATAGTATCAAGTAATAAATAAATTTATATAGAATGTTTCAAAATGCATTCAATTGCAAATTAATCTGGTAATATTTAAGGTGTAGGACAAAAACTAAAGAAAACTATTGAAGTAAAATCCGCTTTATTAATTTTTGTTTCTTAAAATAGAGAAAATTTATAATAGCATAATATTTTCTCCACGTTATATAAATTATATAATCTATATAAATAAATTATAAATTTTACCGCGAGAAGCAAACCCTTTTTCTAATAGAAATACATACTTAAATATAACAAATTTTGTGTAAGCTAAGAACATTTTAAAGTGAAAAATTGTTATGTAAATTGAAATATATTAGCATTCTAAATAAATGAGATTATAGAACATATCAAACTTATTTAAGTTAATTTTAGATATGTTTCTTCAAAAACGCATATTGTTACGTTTTTAAACTTTGGTGAACTTTCTTGACCGAGAGCTGGCATGATGTTTTATTTAATAAACAAATAAATCATAGATTGCAAAATAGTTTACTTTACTGGAAACTAAAATGTTTAACTAAGTTAAATATATGAACTGTTTCGTGTGGAATACTTAGAAGTGGGTTTATCGTATCAATTTTCTATTTCCATGATATTTTACAGTGTCGAATTTCATGATTGATAAATTTCTGACAAGTGCTATGCTAAGTCACCATGTTAGGGTTCATTAATATTTACTTTTGCATGTAACAGTGATTGACGTGTCTTCCCGCTAAATAAACTACTAAGTGAATAAATTAGTGACTTTAATTATTATAGTTTCCACATTCTGACAGAAGACTTCATTAGCTCCGCCAAACTATATCTTAACTCAGTTGGTTATATAATCAATTTAATAATTACATGTGAAAGTAAAGTTTTATATTTTAGTTTATATGATAATGTACTGAATATCGAATTTCAGTAAATAATGCTTTAAATTCTAATAAAATTATCAATATATCTTCACTAGTAGGAATAATGTTAGTACTAAACATTGTTGTGAGAAATATCTTCTAATATCGTTCCTGTAGAGTGCTGTGAGTTTCAGTGCGAGTTTATTATTTCTAAATGTATTGCTAAATAATCAAATTTAGTTTCGTGTTACAATTTATTTTAGAAATAGACTATTTAAATAAAATAATTTATGGTGGTATCATAAATATTATAAAATCAAAAATATTATATGTGTTAAAATATTATATAATCTTTATCAACGTTTGAATTTCATTCTATCTGTTATGTTGTAAATAATTTTTAAATATATGAATATTATCAATTGTTCCTTTTGTAACATTTGATAACACTCTAGATCATATTGTTTTATACTTTTTATTCGATTTTGTATTTTTGGATAAATATATATATTCAATTTCTTATTCAATATTTATCATTATTAATTAAAAAATATGCTTTTCAAAATAATACAAAATACAAAAAATTATTATATGCGTGCATATACAATGTATATATATATATATATATATATATATATATATACATATATATATATATATATATATATATATATATATATATATATATATATATATATATATATATATATATATATATATATATATATATATATATATATATATATATAGTATACCAAGGTTTATAGTAAGCGAAAAAGCCTCGCCCCCTTCGAAGATGTGGCAGTGGGCCACGTGACTATCAGTTTCATCGTGTAAGAGCACGAAATTATTTTTAGGAGTTGAGTTTAGTTGTATTGTTCCTACTGCTTTAAAAAATTATTACTGAAGGTGTGTTTAGGGGAACGGCGGGAGTATTTTTCTAGCTGATGTTGTGACGTCATGCGTTACCTCGTGTAAGAGCACAAGGTTATTTTTGAGAATTGAGTTTAGTTGTTGGGTTTCTACTGCTATAAAAATTATAATACTGTTATATATATATATATCTTTAACGAATCAAAAGGAAGAACCAAATTGGTTAAATAAACTTAATAGAAAGTATGTCCCTACACACTGATACACTTTTTGTCAACTCTTTTTCATCAATGCCTGCAGCAAACATTGTAACTCAACGCACATGCATATTTTGAAAGTATCAGCAAGGCTAATGTAGTCTAATTGGTTCTTTCATTATTGTAGGTATAGATGCATGATTTCAATGGAAAAAAAAATGCTTGCTAAGTTATATTTCAGTTCCTTAAAACCTATTGATACATTTCTATAAAATCAAAGAAATGAAATTTTTCAATTATATATCGAGGCTTTAGTTTTACATTTAGTAATAATTTCAGAATACTGTGCCATACTGGTAAAAATTTGCACAGACAGCAGAAAAAATAAACATGGGAATTGTGGTAGTAGTATTTTCATTGAAATATTTTTCTTTAGATTTATCATCAAGATTAGAAATTCAGTCCACAGTTCTGTTTTCCTTAAGAAGAAATGACAATTGAAGGGATCTTAAGACTGCTTATTTCTTCAAAGAATATGAAGAATCTGGATTATATATAACCGGCAATCGTAGCTCTATCCGACATTTCCAAAACTGGTTTCGTACTTCAATATCAGTTTTAACTTGGTTACAAAGTCCCTCTCTTGTCATAACGTATATCTACAATAGATATCTTCTCATATTGGGCTTAGTAGGAATGAAGTGGCTATTACTTTGGTTTAGGAGGGAATTTTAAGAGACTTAATATTTGACGTTTTTTGAGATCTACTCTAAAGGCAAATATACCATTATTTTATCTTGATAAATTTCCCTGACTTATGAGTGTTATGGTGGCAAGTAATCAAAATGGTCTCTACTGTTTATGCAATCACTTACAACAAACAGCTTTATCAAAATTCATAAGTGGACACTTGAAATATCCTTAAAATTAACCAAGGAAACAAGATCTTCCCTAAATGTAGGAAATGAAGTGTTACAAAAAGTATCTCTGATAATTTACTTTCTTCCTTAAGACTTGGAAAAGATGTCCCTTCGAAATCCTCTCCTTTTTGAATTTTTCAATGTAAACAAAGTAAAATAACACTTACTTTTCTTGATATAGCACAATATTTCCCAACATAGGGGCCCCACCCTACAGGGGTCAATGTCATTATTAAAGGGGTAATTTTAAAATGGACTCCCCACCAGTTTAACCCTTTTGCCCCGGGCCATTTAAATGCAATGCTAGATTTTGGTGCCAAAACTGAAAGAAGAAAAGCAAATTATTAAATAATTGTGGCCAAAAAATATTATAAATTTATTTGACGAGACCAAAATATCCACTGGGTTATTGGCATCGTCAAATTAAATTCTTAACTGCTGACGGAAGGCTCCACGTGGACCTTTGGATTTCTTAAAATCTCGCTAAACAGCACAGTTGTTCACATCTGAATGGTCTGTAGCAACTTCTTTAGTGCTTCGCGGCACTCAGTAAGTGTTAATTTGTAATAGGCGGCTATAAAAACCGGTGTAAATGTCTCGTTGATTAAAAAAATATATACATTGTATGGATATAATTGGTAAATATTTTCTCACACTTCAACTCATAATCGTATTCTTCAGGCTAGTTTTCAAATTTCTTAATTCATAGCTAAACCTAGAAGTAATCATACTATGGGAGAGAATGTAATAAACCCATTAATTATCACCTTTTCTTAAAACAGTTCTTGAAACAGATGACAATGATATAAAATGTATGCCACTCAGTAACAATATTGTTAGCAGAAAAATAGGCGAAATGAATAAAGATATTGAAAAATATTTTGTTGAGAAGATTAAAGCAAGAAAGTTTTCAGTGCAAGTGGCCGATTCAACTTTCATAGACAGTGAGGCAGAATTGATAATTTACGTAAGATATATTGATAAAGCGAATTTTGCTGAAGAAATGTTATTCCGTAAAAGTTAGAAAGCACCACTATTTCCATTTTCTGATTTAAAACATTGATTTTTCAGCGTGAAGGGTGCAGGCAATGTCAGTTGATTTGTCTCATATATCAAATATGAAGTATCAAAAAGGACTAGCAGAAATGCAAAATGGTGTGCGGGCTAAGAATTTATTTAATATAACAGAAGTAATGACATGGCTTTGTGAGGAAACAGAAATCAAATACCTAAATTCAACCAAAAGTGGGAGAAAACAATTGAAACCTTTTATATCTTCATTGTTAGCTGAATGAGGATTTAGGGCTTAAATGATTTACTAGTAAAGAAATCCTCTGGATATAAACAAATTAGAACCTAACCTTAAATTTCTGTGCAGCAAGCATAAAGCGCAAGGATTTCATTAAATTAAAATATTAAATTATCTTAAAAAATCTTTATTAAAATTAATTTGAAGTTATATTTTTCCTTATATGTTTTGAAAATTTACTTAATGTATTTTGTTAACAATTTTTCTTTTGATTTCGTTCTAAAATTTATAATTTAAATTTTTTAAGTGAACAATTCAATTCTTTAATATTAAAATTATAGCTATGTTACATAGGAGGGCATAAGAATTTTAGAAAGGTTTAGGTGGTTATGGCACAAAAAAAGATATGGAAATATTGATATAGCATATATTTCTTGACATACCAAATTAACTCAGATACGCTTGGAGTGGTATAAGAAAAGTAAACATATATAAATTAATTTTTTTCAATATTATATACTAAACTTTTACAACTGACTTTAATATTTAATGATTTTCAGGCAATATTGAAAAACTTTAAAAATAATGATCAGTTCGTTAGCTGTTCTTAAAAAAATTATGTACATGAGATTTAATTATGATTTGAATGGTATTTCGAACCATTCAAAGCCTTTAGCTGAAGAAAAATATTGAATACTTGAATGCTTAAAGCAACTGCAAAAATGACAGTAGACTATTCAATTATTATTCTGTATTTTAATTAACTATTTAAGTTCCTGTAATTGTAAGGAAATTAATTTTGCTCCTGTAATACTTTTATTACTAAATATGGAGTGATGTCATTTAACTTCGACTAACATTGTTTCCGTTCTTACTTCATTTAATTGTACTGTGAATGAAAAATGGTGCAAAATCTAGTATTAACACTTACTTTAAAGTAATTTCCTAAATTTTAAGAAATATTGAGTATTTTACTAACGGTTGATTACTATGAATTATATTCTGAAGATATTAAGGTACAAAATCATTGTAATAGTTTAATTTACATTTTATGTAAATCGTTTCTCTTGAGGATTATACATCTTAAGAATATAGAGATATGGTTTTATATAAGGAAGGTCAGTTTGTTTTACACAGAAATCCAAATTTTAAATATGTTCCCTTTGTAAAATAAAAGGCTTTACAGCTTAAAAATAAGCTGCACCCCTGAAAACACATCAATAAAAGTGATTTCGTATGTAAATGGAATTATTGATTTATAGGAGACATTTATTGGTTTGATAAGCACAACTCTTCCTTTATTTTTAAGAAAATTTATTCTTGTTTGTTTGAATCACCAGCAAACTATTTTGAAATTAAACTCAAAATCGATTGGATCCACATTATTCTCTTATTGAAAGAATGGAGCTGAAATATGAAAATATATTTTTCGAATAGAAAATTAGTCTTATTCTAATACTAATAATTTTAATAATGATGTGCAAAAAAATTTCATTAGAATGAGTGTGATGCATATAATTTGCATTTTTCGGAAAATTGAAAATGAGCAATTTTTTTAGATACCCAAAATTATATATATTATTTGGTTTTATTTATTAACATCATGCTAACCAATAATATCTTGAGAATTGTTTTATTAATTTTTATAAATATGAAGAAAACTACACCAAAGAAAATTTCGTATTTAATATTATAAATTTTCATAACTTACAGATAAATATAATTTATTTTGAGAAATATTCTTACTCTAGTCAATATAAAAAGGAATTTCAAATTTATTAATATTTGTAACTCAAAATTGAGTTTTAATTTTTTAATTACATGCAACACAATTTGAGCAATCACAACAAAATATTAAACTTTTTTTCTTCTTCCTGAGGAATTCGTTTCAAAACATATAATGTTTTTATTCAAATTAATTATTTGAATAAAAATATTATATGTTTTGAATTAATAATATGTTTTAATTATTTCCACTACTATTCAGTATATTCTGAAATTGATATTTGTAACTTAATATTTTTATAATTAAATTAAAAATCTAAAATTCATATAAATTATATTTTTTATTGAAAAAATTGTGTTTGCATTTTTTTTAAAAAAAACCACTAATTAATTAAAATAATGGGTATAAAAATAAATGCAGTCAAGTAATTCATGATTTCCTAATGGATTCAAAAAGCTAATGTTTTGAAATTTAAAATTAATTTATGTAAAATGAGACACATTATATATTAAATTTTTAATCATTTAGCAGGTTCACAAAATACAATATTTTGTATATAAGACATCAAAAAAAAGCAATGAATCGAAAGAAAATCTTTCCTTTTTTGATATTTAATGGAATATTTTTTTTTTTAAATTTTGATTCGCTGATTTATTTTGAAGGTTGGAATGTGCTGGGGTAAGCTCTGATTTTCTGGTCGCAGTATTTTCAGCTTATATTTATTCGAACATGATTTACATTTGAATGCCAACAGGTAATGCTTACTATACCCAATGATATATTTGCCATACAATAAAGTATGAAATAAACAAAGTATGAAATAAAAATATTTTTTTGTCAAATATTGGTTTTATGATATACTGTGAATGTTGGTATGCACCGTGAAAAATTTTGGTCTAATCGCAGCATTTTAATTTTTTTTTTAAATTCTAATTTTTTTTTGGCTTTTTAAGGCAACATGAATCTCACATAACTCAGTATGCAGTATTGTAATTAAAAGAAGTATGAAAAAAGGGAAATGGGTATTCTTTGATTATTCTTCAGAAAAACCAATTGTATCTTTAGAGGGTCAGTATATTCAATATGAACAATGTTGGGAATATAATTTATGAGTGAAAGAAAAATTAAGAAGTTTATTTATACACACACACACATCTTAATTTCTCTTTTACTCATAAAAAGTGAAGTGCTACAAATAGTGAAGTTACTAAAGCACTCGACTATAATATACTCGGACAATATTTGTCCGAGTATATTAAAGGTTAACAAATATTTTCTGTTTCTTAAATGTACATGGAGCAAGAGCTCGTGTGATGTTGGAAAATAAACCAACAAGTATTTTGAAATAAATAACTTTTAGATATAATTGAAAATGTTATACTTGCCAAAAAAAATTATACTTTTATTTGATTAAAAAACGTGATTGCGTTGAATTCTTTCCTTAAACAAACTTATAAAATAACATAGAAATACACATTTGTAACATCTCTGTGCTCGAGTAGTTAAAAAATTTAACCATACATCATATCTTAGTTAAATATCCTTGTTTCAATTACATCGTCTTGTCTTTTGCCACAAAACTGTCATAATTTATTATATTTGATTGGAAAAACATTCCACCCAAAACTTTTTATTTCTCAATGACTATCAAAGCTTCGAATTACATTTAATGTTTTATCATTGTTCCATTTTTATTCTTATAAAAATAGTACTTTCAATTTGTACTTTTTTACTTCTGTAAAAATTGAGTTTTAATAGGCTTATAAATCATATTTTATTCCTGATTTCATAGATTGTCTGTCTTTTTAATGCATTTTTGGGATTTGAGCAAAAAAAAAAAAAAAAATAATAATTTGCTCATTACTTTAAACTCCGAAAAACTAAAGGAGATCACATTTATTTTATTTTATTATTATTTGAAGCTAATGAAATATCAGATTCAATTTATTAAATAGTATGGCGTTAGAAAAAATATAACGCATACAACCAATTTTATCTAAGAGCTTTTATATGAAGTATAATTCTAGCATTGAACGTATGTTTTCTGAAGGATTCGAACTCATAAACACTCGACATTTCTAAGAGATCGAAACAATTATTTTGAATTAATTCTATTTTGTTTCAGGATTATAATAAACATTATTTCAATAAATCAATTTACAGATGTTTAATAATGAGTATTAAAATACTTATATACTTTTTTATGCATTTCAGGCTTAAATGTTACTGAGACTTTTATTCTTTTCAAATTAATTTAATGGTTTGTAACAAATATATTAGAAGTTTTTCACCAGAAAATGCTTTATGCAATTAATATTATCAATCGATTTTTTAAACAATGAATAAATAGAATGATATATGACATAAAAATAACTAAAACTTTCTGATTCACTTAAAAAATGAATAACTTAATGTATATTCCAATGTTTAAGAAACTTAAATAACTTATATACGTAAGAATGATATTTATAATATTTTTCTAAAGGAATATATTAAATAAAAATTTGTGTTGTTTTAATTAAAAAGATGGTTTTTCGAAAATAAATGTGTAATATAATTACTAACTCAATTTTTAAAAGTTGTTTTGTAACACAATTAAGCCTAGACAATTAAGTGATTCATGATAATTTAAAAAAATTGTTTTAAATTTTGCAGATTTTTCTGGGTGAGAAAAATGAATTAGGATTTGCACGAATAAAGCTTTCAAAATATAAAATAACATAATTTTCTCAAACTATACAAATTCTCAAATAAGCTACTTAATGAAATTCAATAAAAATTTAAAAACCATTTGAATTACTAATTTTTTTCATTAAGAAAACTCAAACAATGCATTAATATCATATTATTCATTGAAAAAATTAATTATTTTCATAAAACAAACTAAGCAAACCTTGTGGTTAGTTTTGTTAGAAAACATAAAATGCTCTATCTCGTGGTAGTGTGTGTGTGTGTGTGTGTGTGTGTGTGTGTGACATCTTAAATTAATTTACTTTCCTAACTCAGTTTATAATTAAGTCTAGCTTGTAGCCATTTTTTATAATGCCTCCTTCATGGAAGTTTTAATAAGTTGGTGTTATTTACCCTTTCAGGCAAGGAAAAATAACACCACTAAAGAAATATAAAACCATCAACATTTTAAATAAAAACATATGTCAGAATAAAAATAACAAATACACGTAACGAAATTAAAACTAAGAGTCTGGATTAATTTTTAAGTTAATTGTTAGTTTTAAAATAGCATTAGAAAGTGCAAAAAAATAATCGTGAGTCAGGAAAATAATTTTAAATCCATTTAAACCTCTTGAGAATTGATATTATAAAAAATCGTATTATTTTTAGGGTTGAACAATTTTATAATTATATTTTGTTTAAAATTTCATGTGATATAATGTGACATTACATTTGAAAAGAATAAAAAATATATTATGAATAAATTTATTGCTTAGCGCGTTTATTTACTTTTAATATTTATCCTAAAATCGAACTGTCCATCAAATATTTTTAGAACCTTTTTATGGTTTCCTGGAAGACAGGAAAAAATCCAGATCATTTCAGAGGGTGACTAAACAAATATCCTGCAAACCAAGGCTGTTGACTTAGACTCTGTTGGGGGTTCGACTGTGTGGAGTGTTTAATTTAATGAAAATGTGTGGCCTTGAAATGTGACGCTTCTCATAATTCAAGGCCATACAAAGAAACAATTGAAAGAAAATAGTAATGAAACCTTGTATGCATATTTTCTTAAAGTTCTGGAAAAAAAAAAAAATTAGCGTTTTTTTATAAAAATCCTTAGCTATGATTATGAGTAAAAATAACAAACCTATGAAAAACGATTTGAATATAGGATTTGAGGGAAATCAACCGGAATACGAATGTTTTGTCATGTCTTGGTATTTAAATATAGAGTAAGATTTCATTCCTGTCGCACATTAAGCACTTCAAAACAATAGATGCTTTGATTTCTCAAAAACTGAGAACCATAACAGGTAGAGACTAGGATCTCTAAAGTAAATTAATGAAGTGTATTTAATTCGATTCATCGAAACGATTATCAACTATTTTTTATGAGTTTTGGGTGTTTCAACTCAGTGCAAGAAAAATAGCACTACTTTCCGTCATGAAACGCTGCTTCAATTTCCTCTTAACCATATGCCACAGTCCTACATCTACGGCAGCCTATATGGAAAAATCTACAAGTCTGTCTTCAAACAGACAGCCGCACCAGCAAATCTCTTCTTTGACAGCCATAGAACTCCCTTGGGTTCAGAACTCAACATAGCTCAAGATATTCTTGAAAGACTTTTCCCGACGACTTCCAGCCATTCTTTCCACCCCACCATCAGCTCCAACAATGACATTCTATTCAGCAGCTATGAAGTTGAAAGAACCAGCAATTCACTAAAAAGGCAAAGCCCCAGGTTATGATGGAACATTGTTATTCAAACTATCCACAGGTCTTTCCCAAATGTTCTCCTCTCTTTCTTCAATAAATGCCTGGAGCTATCTTACTTCCCTCGCTGCCTTAAAGTTGGTCTTATAATCCTGTTCCATAAGGAGGGTAGGGACAAATCCAGCATCGACTCTTACCGACCAATTTCCTTCCTACCCACGCTTGGGAAGATATTAGAAAAATTGACGACGAAACGTTTCACTTTCCATCTCGAAACCAACAAGCTCCTCAGTGACTTCCAGTTTGGTTTCAGACAAGGCCGATCTGTAGACGATACCCTTCTCTTACTTACCAACAAAATACAAAACAATAGAAATGATAAGCTCCACAAAGCAGTAATTACCATAGATATCAAAGGCGCCTTTGATAATATTGATGACCTTCAACTAAAGAAACAATTGTGTCAATGATGTTAAGCTTAATGATGTTAGATTGCCAGCAGCCCATCTAACATCATTAAGCTCCTAATCTACCATCCAAATGACAGGCTTGTTATCCTACCTACGAATGCAGGCCTTGCAACTCGAAGCCAGACAGTGGGATGTCCCTAAGGTTCCTGCAGTGGCCGATACTGTGGAATCTTGTAGCCGATAGTCCTTTGAAAATCGACTGGACCACAATAAGAAAAAAAAACGACCAGCGCAGCAATATTCATTTGCAGGCCTTCGCAGATGACTTTACTTTTGTTATAGGCGCTTGTAGTGAAAAGAAACTGGGCAGAGTAGCCATACTAGCTTTTACTCACTTCAAATCATGGTCTGATAAAAAAAACTTGAATATCTCACTTGATAAGACCAAGTTCATGTTAGTCGCTAAACTCCAATGTGGTCCACAAATTTTATGGGGTGACTACAGATTGAAGAAGGCAAAATCCATCAAACTCCTGGGAATCATCTTGGATAAGAAGCTAAATTATAAAGAACATATTGTAATCCAGGGAAACAAAACTATACTTCTTCAAGAGAAGCTACACAGAATGGCTGGAAATTACTGGGGTTACAGTCAAAAAAACAGGATTTTACTGCACCAAAACGTCACTGAGAGAATGCTTTGCCACGGAGCAGCAATCTGGGGAGCCCCATTAACAAATAAATTGGCCCTAAAATTAATATCTATTCAACGAAGGTTTCTTATTATTATCACGGGAGCTTTCCGCTCAACACCTACCTCCGCTCTCCAGGTAATTATTGGACTTCCTCCCTTGCACCTGATAATAGAAGCAGAGTTCAAAATACATACGACTCACCAGAGGCGGAATTCAGTGTCCCGATCCACCGCTCCCATCACCTTCAGATATAGAAAATAAAATGAGCGTTGACTCCTTCCACCCTGGTCTCTTTAATCTGAGTGAAAGAGTCTCTGTCAAAGAAACTGCACAGATGTCATGGCCACCTGCAGAATCCCTTCAAATTTTCACAGATGGTTCAAAGTTGGAAGAAGAAGTCGGCTCAGCTTTTGTTGCCTATAAAAATTCAGTAAAGACGCATGTCTGGAGAACAAAGGTGAGAGAAGATAACTCAGTCTTCCAAGCCAAGGTTCTGGCCATAGGCGAAGCAGTTAAATTTGTCACACTAGAGAACATCATTGCCACTATTTGGTCTGACAGCCAGGCAGCTCTCAAATCGAGCTACAATCCCTCTACATCAAACCCTCTCATCAGATCACTTCAAAGTTGCCTGCTGGACTTTCCTTCTGTCCAACTTCGATGGGTCAGGGCTCATGTTTGAATAGAGGGTGATGAGGCAGCTGACAGGGAGGCAAAAGCGGCCGCCTCTTCTTCTCTTGATCATGTAGACATCCCCATTACACGCTGCTCAATCAAGCCCACCCTACAGAACTGGATCAAGAAAAAATGGCAGGACGATTGGTCCAATTCATCTGCTGGTCGTCTTGTTCATGAAATTATCCCTACAGTTTCTAACAAATCTTTGAACCAGGAATGAAATCCTTTTCATGACCCATTCCGTACTTACTTATACAGGGTGGGTCTAATGGGCACCCCAAATTGTACCTGTGGTAACGAGGGAGATCCAATACACTATCTCACGGTCTGCCCACTCACTTCCACATGGCACTTATCAACCCCTGCAAAGCAGTGGATCATTAACTGGAAACGAGCCGTACTCTCTAACAAGACCTCTAGACGAAAACTAAACCAAGTAATGCACTTTCTTATTAGTCAAGAGTGCTTATTCACGTGGTTCACGAAGAATCATCATTGACCTTCTTCTGCTAATATCCTAAGCCTAAATATTTGGACTTAAGTACTTAGACTTTGCTAAAGAAATGGCAGCTTCAACATGCTTTAACGGACTCTTTTTCAATAGACTGTTCTTGATTTTTGAACTCCTCTTCAAATTCATTTTTTTAAGTGTGTTGTTTATTTTAAAGTCATTAATTGTAATCCTTCGTATTTTCATACTTTTATAATTCTGTGTATTCCTGTAAGTGTGTAATTCCATGTATTTTTGCAGCCTTGTGATCCTACATATTCTTGTAATTTCATAATCCTATGAAATTTGTGCGTACCATTTTCCTATACAATTTTATATCCCATCGCAAAATTGTGGTCACGGGGCCTGATTAATGAGAGAGTCATTTTCACTTTCGGAAGGAAGTGAGATTGAGTCCCAGACTAGCCAAGGTTCCGCTGTTTTCGCTAAAGGCGGTCGGGGCTCACTAAATCTGACCGCAATGTCCTCCAGGTGAGGTGACGCATCTGGGGGTGGCAGGTCAAGTCTTGGGAATCTTCTGTTTGCTCCCTGCTTCAAAATCATGAAGACTCCATCCAGCTGCTTCTATTTAACTGGTAAAGTCCATCTGAGTGCTAGGTACAGGGAAGTATGCTGGTGCAATAACAACAATTGTGTTAGCAGGACTACCACTCTACACTTCAAATTAGAGGAAGAAATACTGAAAAAAATTGTAACCCAGCTTCAAAGCGATATTTCCCTAAGACATTAACATTTCACAGCAGATTCCATTGAACTTTTTGGAAATGCCGATCTTTTAGTAAAGTACTTTTATGATTGTGATTTAGATTATAGCGAAATATCTGATGAATGGTGTCTTTATATACAGAAACCCCTGTACATGAAGATGCTATTCACCCTTCACTCTGGCTTAAGAATAATCAATTGCATAATCTACCACAACCCCTTAAAACCATTATTAAACTACCCAAATTGCGGCCATAAGTTGTAAATTATTATAAAGATTGTTGAAATTACGACTAATGTATAAAAGCTGTTTTCACAATTATGATTAATTTGACTTAGGAAACGTACGCTCTCTTCAAATTGCAAGTATTCGATTCTGTCTTTCAAACCGAAAAAATGGTGCTCTTGAAAGTTATTAACTATATAAAAGAAATTCAGTATTCTTTAATGAACATTTGGTGTGACAGATTTTCACACAGTTTCAATGGCAAGCAATGATCAGCAAGATAAATCAAATTTAATTCATGAAATACAGCAATCTCGTTAACAACTACTAAAAGGTAAAATAATTCAATTTAGTGATTCTGGATAAGTGCGCACGCAGGCATTCAGGCCATGAGCCTGTGGATCAATGAACAAAACAAGGTAAAACGAATATAAATACTCAAATAATTATCTTGCCAAATCCAAAATCTGCTCCATTGTTAAAACTTTAGCAGCAGACTTTATAATTATGGAAAGATCTATGGGACACAATGTAACTGGAACTATTCACTGGGCCTGCCAAACATTATAAATAAATGTTTGGAGTTTCAAACAATGCTATCCAAACAAATCCATACATCAATTACATGTTTATTGATAGGTTCCTTTTCTATATACTTCAACAGAATTAAAATATCTAAGTAAAACGTTTGGGTGTGTGATGTTTAGTATACATTTAATCATTATCTGTTCAACTGCTCCTTCGTGATTAACCTTTATTTTAAAAAATGCCACCCATCAGTTTTCTAAAATTTTAAATTTCAAGCTCTTTTCGGAAAAAGAATTCCAGACATCTTAAAATTCTTACTGTTCACAGATTAGATGTGTGTCTGCAGAAGAGACAACCAGATACAGATTTAGAAAAGTCAAGCTCATCGAATTTGGATTTCAAATAAGGAACTTCTTCAGTTATAAGCAAGGAACAAGTTCAAATCATATATATATTATATATAGAGAGTATTTTTATATACCTATAGAACATTATCACACACTATTGTAATCGCAAAGAAAATTTATTTTCTCATTTTTAAATCATATTTCATATAGTCATAATACTATACAAATAGGACATAGCATTAACAATGACATGCATTTAAGTTGTAAATAGTATTTTACTTGATTTCATATCATCTGCAAATATAAGTATTATAACTAAGTATAACGTTCTTCTAATACAGAGCTTGAATTATGTATTAAGGCATCATAATACTATATTCTGTTTGATTATTTTAAATTATTTTTATATTTTCATTAAATTTTCTTATTACATTCTTTTTAATAGATATTTGGCTGTACAAAAAATGCTGTAACTTTAACCTTCAGGCATGTTCTTAAAGGATGGATAGAAGAACACAATCTGTTGTAAATAGTTTATTTTAAAATAAATATGAGTGATAGAAGGTCACCAACTCGATAAACAATAGGTACAGTATGGAGTCTCTTCTCACTGCTAAATGCTACATGTTTGGGCACCTTAACCTGGGAAAAGGTGCTTTTCTGACACTGGTATTGGAGGTCCCTTGGGTGATTGTGTCATATCAATGAGTTTTTTTTTAAAAAAAATATTTCATTGCAAACAATGATTGTAGTATTTAATTGTGGAACGATGTCTCTATTCTGAAGTAAAATTTTTAATATTTCAGAAAACATAACAGGCCGGCCAACTTGTCTAGTGGTCAGCGTGGCTGACTACGGATAGGGAGGTCCTGGGTTTGAATCCCGGTTCAGGCATGGATGTACATTCTGTCTCTCTATCCTGTCTTTGTCCTTTCTTCGTGTGTGTGAATGAAGTATGAATGATGCCTACCCTATAAATGGGTCCCTATGGCATGTGTGAGGGTGCGATGGTGGCCCACTCCCTGTGGTGCACCCGGGGCAACGCCTAGGCGGCTAAGAGGTCGCTGTGTCTGGCCAATTCCTTGGTATCAGGGAACAATAGATTAATAGACTCTGTTGCAGTTGTAACTGTCTACAATCTGCCATTGAAAAAAAAAAGAAAACATACCAGTCAAAAGTTATAAAAACCAAAATGCGTATATATATTAAGAGAATAGGAATCGACTTACACGTCTGGTAAACTTAGGAAGAATGATATCTGAAACTAAAAATACTGTATTTTGTGCCATAAAATATTTTATTACCTTTGGATCTTGGACTGATTATATATCTACTTTTTAAAGTTTTTGTACTTTTCGTTGGAACTTGAATCTCTTCTGCTCCACAAAAATTGGTTTCAATGATTTTTTGGCAGATTTCACTAGAAATTATTTAATCTAGTTATTGTATTCATATGTTGCTTTATAAGATATAATACATGCATTTTCTGAATTTTGTTTTATTTAGAAATTACCTTTGAAAGGTTCTTTTTTGACATTGGTATAACTATGACATTTAATATCTTTGGTGATCAATAAACAATAAGAGCAACCATTGACACTGTTGTTTTTTTCAGATTTAGGATATAACAGACATTTCATCTGTTGTATCTAAACCTCTTTTTGTTGCATTATAAAATTCAATAAATTCTGCTTTTTTTCTAATCATTTTTATTAACGAACAGATCTTGAGAAAATACTTTAACTTCTTGATCGGTTTATTTTTGTTTACAAATTAATTTTTGCTTACAAAATGTTTTTCCTAAACCAGATTCTTCTTTAGTTTTATAGTTCTGCTCAAATTCAATATCCTATCATGGAAATGATGCATTTTCATCACGTCACTTGGCTAATCAATATCTTCTGTTGAAGATTAAACTTTATCTAATAGAGATCTGAAAAGTTTAATTTCTTTTTAATAAATTGCTAGATATGTTTTATAGCATTGATTGGAAATAAAACGGCAAAAAAGTCAACAAAACCTTTTTCGACATGAAACTGAACATCCTATGGATGAAATTTTGAAGCAATACTGATCGCACGGGGCATAAAGTCACAAGTCACCTCTGATAATATATGAATTTCAAGAAACGATTGTCTCAAGCAAAGAAAACACAAGGAGGTGAAAAAATCAGTCTACTGTAAGGGGAGTGTTAGAAAAAGGATATTGAAAAGATGATCGACTTCATATAAATAGTTTTCCAAGACTTGTTGATTTTCGAAGCATGAGTTTGCTTTATTCCCC
This sequence comes from Latrodectus elegans, assembly GCA_030067965.1. Classification (NCBI taxonomy): domain Eukaryota; kingdom Metazoa; phylum Arthropoda; class Arachnida; order Araneae; family Theridiidae; genus Latrodectus; species Latrodectus elegans. The sequence goes on from CM057812.1 coordinate 47,087,767, forward strand.
ATGTGTCCTCCAAGGGGGGGGGGTCAACTACCTATGTTTATAATTTTTTACTTATTAAATATATTTCAATTTAAAAAACGTCACACAAGATGTACTTATCAAATTATGTCGCAGAATAATATTTTCTGCAGATGAATAATATATTTTACTACATTGAATCATATTGGACTATTACAATACATATTCCCACAGGAAAAGATTTCGCAAAAACATTTTTGTAAGATTTTAAACAACCTTTTTATTAGTTTTAATAATAATTGTGTTTAGTCTGATTTTAGAAAAGTCATTTAGAGTGATTTTTTAATAAATTTTTAAAGTTATTTCTAATTGATAGTGTAATTTCAACTTTACATTTAAATTTCCAGGAAATTTCTAAAAATTTGAGAAGTTTAAGATAAGAGGATTCATTTTTATTATATTGTTTTTGGTGTTGATGTCCATATTTACTAACAATTCACTTTTATATTTTTGAAAATATTTAATGAGATTATATATGCACAATCCTAAAGATTTGCTTTAAATTTATGAAAAATTTCAAGCAGATTAAATGAATGCAACTACTATAAGCTATTTTATTTATAAAACTTTCTTTTTTATTGCTGAAATATTATACACAAGAAAGCTTACCCCAATTTAAAAAATTGCTCTAGCATAACACAGTCCTTAAAATGGGGTTCTTGATGGAGTTTGGAATTTGGGGTAATCTCAGTGTTTAAATATTTGACAAGTTCCTAGTATGAAACAACAAAAATTAGAATTAATGTACTCTAGAACAACAGAAGTAAATTTTCTTTCTAGGTACTAAGCGAAGCCTTCATATGCCGTATTTGATTTAGATATGATGATATAAGCCCATTTAGAAAAAAATATGCATTAAATAACTAAGCAATATAAAAATGAATAATATTTTTAATAATTCAACTCAGATGAATTATTAAAAATATTATTAATTTTGCCTTAATTTATTCAATTGGAAACTCAAGATTGCCTTTAAACCTTATGGTTTTTCTTTATTCTTCAGCTCAAAAACTTAAAAAATGATTTAAATTTTATTCCAATTTTGATTCACATACATTTTTGGAAGTTAAAAATAATAGATGCTCGATATAATAAAATTACGAATTTTGTGTTTTTCTTCCTTTTTGATTTAAGATTTAATTTCATTGTAACTGAATTTTTGCTTTCTATGAAGTTACAGAATCCCCTCTGAGCTTTTCAATTAAAATTATTTGATGATTTTCTGTTTCAAAATTTGTTCCGAAATTTTACCTTACTATAATTTGCATTTATAATATTAATTGATTGTATCACATATTCGAAAATTTTTATTCTATGATTTATAAAATAATATAAATCAAATAGAAAGATTTATTCAATATATCTCCTTTTAATTTATGTGTTTAATGACACGACTTAATTATTTTAAATATGTAAATTTCAATAATTCGAGACTGTAATTTTAATGGCAAGAAATTAACGTTTTAATTCAGCTTATTTACTAAACTTCAATTACAAAATTTTTCGAATTCTTGCTCACTATTTTTAAAATCAAAATGTAATTAAAATTCTGAAAAAAACTAATCTTTTTTAAATATCAATAAATGCTTCGTAGAATCTTATTTCTTATTTCAGAAAACAAGTTTTATGATCATTTTAAAAAGAAAAAAATAGAATGCTATGCTATTTATTTTAAAAAATCAAATCATTGTGCCTTAATTATTGCAAAATAGATACATTAAGCAATTAAGTTAAAAAATAGATCTTTGCATCACGAAGAGGATACAAATATCAAAATGCATGAATTGTTTAAATTATTTAAAATATAACTACTAAATAATGGGATGAATAAATAATAAAGTATTTTAAATTATATTTTCAAGCATTAAGACACACACACACACACACACACACACACACACACACACACACACACACACACACACACACACACACACACACACACACACACACACACACACACACAGAGCACTATATACATACATACATATATATATATGTGTGTGTGTATAATAAATATACATGGATGGTAATTAAGTTTGTACGATTGTATGTACTTTGTGTTTCGTCTTACAACTTGAAAAGAATTTCAAACACTTTATTATTTATTTTTTCTATTTTTGCAATTAGGTATGAAATAATTATGATAGATAAGCCATTTTGATGACACGTGTTTACTCTTAATGATATAAAAAATCTATTTATTTAAAATAACTTTATGTATCCATAACTAGATTACATATATATGTAAATAATACTTGTGTTTATATAGGCATACAGATTCATTATAAATAGAATTACATTCCAAAATGCATTATTAATTGCTTTTATACATACTTCTTAAGTTTGTATGATTCGGAAGTTGAAGAGAAATCTACGAATTATATATTGCTCAGAAGATGGAAAACGTCGATAATAATTATCAATAGATTTCATTTTTAGGTGACTTACCATAGCTAAGCTTAAAAGCGTTATTAGAAACTAATTGACGCGAATTCACATTCCAATATTTGCTCGGATATGTCTGGAATTTCAGAATTACCTATACCGTCACATTAAAATATTTTATTCCATTCTTTAAAGTTTATTTGAATCTGATGATGGAACAACTTCAGAGATAAATTCAGCTTTTGATCAGAAAACAGAAATAGTGCTATCGATTTCTGAAAATGGATTTAAATGATTAAAAATATTTACTTCAGTTTTCAAATTTAAATAACATTTTAAGTGACTTTATTAAGAGCATATATCCTGAAGTATCGTATGATAACAAAGAAAGAAATTATATCACTGAATCTTTTTGCTACATAATTTTGTGCGTGCTCACAATCATTATTTATTAACATTTTAGAATAAACAAAGCAGCAAAAAACAACATGATATATGAAAGTTATAGTTAAAAAATTATAATATTAAATTCATTTAAAATGAGCACAAAACTGGCCTTATACGAAATAAAAGCCCAATAAGGAATTATTTTTTAAAATAAAAATGATGAATATTAAATAGATTTGAATATGAAAAAAAATCATTGTTAAAATTTATCATATTCATATTTAACATATATGATATTCATAGTAAACATTTATCAAATAATAGTATGTTTTATTATGAGCATAATGGAAGTAAGACAACCAAATAAAATATTTGCAGGAATTAAATATTTTCTATGATTTAAGAAATAGTTTCCGTAAAAATATCATATTGGTAAATATTTTGTTGAAAAATAATTATATAATTGTGTACTAAGCATTTTCACAAATCCTAGCGATAGTTGTTTCCATAATAAATTAGATGAAGCCTCTCATAATAGTATCGTTGATTAGGGATTATTTACCATTGCCGAAAGGTAATGAGTTCGTTTTTGTGTGTAACCGAATATTCGTCGGATTCAATAAAAGTGATTTGAGCATGCCAAATGTGGGTTAAGGTGTCCTTGTTCTCCATGTAAAGAGATATCACGGAGATAGCAGATCAAGTATTGGGGATTCTCTGTTTGGTATCTGTTTCTAAATTAGGAACACTATGGAAAATTAGCGAACTATGCTGATTTAACAACAATAACATTGAATGTTTACGAACTTTACATTTTTGATTAACATATGTTTTGAGATTAGTGAAACAATTATTTATTTTGAATAAAATTCGTGCTGTTAGAGAATTTCCATAATGGGCGTGGTAGGCTAGTGGTTAGGGTATCAACCTTCCATCCGAAAAGGTGAGGTTTGATCGTCAATTCCGCCTAAGACCCACAGAGTACATGCGATATACTTGCTCGTTAAATCTGTGGAGTCAAAAATCCTGTGGTCAGTCGTTGAGCAGTTTCTATGTGTGCAATGGTTTGGAGAAAATTTCCTCCCCCTTCAGATCAATGTCAAAATTGAGGGTGTGTATCCTTTGCTGGTGATATCTATAGGAGAAGTTAAAAAAAGATCAAATACGCACTTTCACTTTCGTGGTGCTCTGATTAAAACGAAAGATGCTCCATTGACTTAAATCCGCATAGCCAAGACATAGCGAGTTTGGCTTGTTCAAGCGTCATTAGTAACAACAACAACAGAGAATTTCATTGAGTTATTTTGTAGCAACTTTGACTAAAGAAATATTTTAACATGCGTATTAGAAATTTTTATATAAATTATATAGTACTCGAATAATTGATTAAAAAATAAAGCAGGAATGAATTTAAGACTCTTAGCATTAGACTAAGACTTTATGAAAGAAAAAAAAAGGGAATGAAAATAAGAATAATTTAGATTTTTTTAAAAATCAACTAGTAATTCAGAAATATTGAAAAATATTTGTGTAATAAAAAAAAGTATGCAAATACACTAACTTCTGCTTTCAGATACTATTTTGTAACATGTATGGAAAAGTTAGTATTGACGTTAAATTTGCTAAGAAAGCTTCATGAAGATTAACATGAGGCTACGTGCCTAATGCGTCTGCTTCACTACATGCCAAAATGAGTTGGTCAAATCTACATGTTTACAGTATGATCAAAGAAGTGCTTTACTGAAGCCTCTGTTTAGCCTACATAGAAACAGAAGGTGTTCTATGTTTTCGAAAAAAACTGGAGCATCAAACATCTGAGAAGGAGTTTTATATGGATTAGGCAATGACGGTATTTGTGAGGGTAACTCTTTGAGTGGGGCACAGATCTTCAAGTCTTTCAGCGTGAAACAAGGAGAGCTCATCAGCGTTTTCGTAAACTTTTATTCTGGGGTAATAGTAGCATAAACATAAATTGCAATGCCGGCGAGACTTGGACTTTACTTTAACGTAATTGGATTCGAAATACTCGCTGGTGACGAGGTTACACTTCCTCTCCAGCAAAGGGACTTTGAACGTCACAGACTAACGTGAACACGTCCTCAACACACAGAGCTCCTACAACCCGGGGACGGAGGTTGTGGTTTAAATTTGTGAAGGTAATTGTGGTTTTAATGACTGTAGGAGATTTAAGTTATTTTCTATACATAGATACTTTAGTCAACTTTATTAAATCTATGCGAATATATGAATGATTAGTACTTTATTGTTCAATTTAACAGATTATGGCTTCAATTCTCATCTTGACAAAGTTCTGATATCCGTCATAATTTGTCAAACTTAGAATAATGTTTTCTGAAAGGATTTCTCTTAAATATAGGACAATATTCATATGTAGCAACGGAGAAAACTTGGTAAATACGTAATCTTTACAATAGAAATGCATTTAGCAGGTAAATGGGCAACATTCATTCCCTGTGACTGTACAGTATCAGAGATCAAATTTACCAGTATTTGCAGATTGCACTTCTACGCTATTAAAATTTTGGGCAGTGTTTCATCGCATGGTCAATAAATTAAACTTAACAATGTCACATATCTCGATCAATTAATGTAAAAAAATTGATAGTTAGATTACTGTAAGGAATATAGTATTTTATATTGCTCTATTTCTACTGTGCTTTAAGATTTGTATCTTTATTTCAGAAAAAATTATAATATGGAGTTTTTATTTAAATGATTTTTTTAAAAATTATTATATTACAATTAAAGTAACATTTTAAAAGAGATAAAGAAAATTGAATTTCTATAAATATGTTTTCATAATAACCTCTTAAATTATTTTATTTACGCAATCTCATTACATTTTGAGAAATTTTCCTAGTTATTGTAGACGCTTCTTTACATCTGAAACCGATATTTTTAATTAAAATATATTATTGCAATTATTTGTATAAATAGTAGATTATATTGTAGATAGCTTTTTGGGTAACTAAAGAATATTATTTTTTCTCATTTCAGTTTAATTTGTGAAAAGAAATTCTATTTTCTGGCCTATATCTATGGATATGATTATAATTTCAGTCAAAAGTAACAGCGATTCATAAATAACAATTATTCATATTCAAATTCGCTTTGCAGGAATCTATAAAAATTGACATTCATATAAACATTTAAATAAAATCTATAAAAAGTGATAAATCGTATAAAATAGCACAATACTTGATTTTCATATATTTCCTAATATTCAAGGACAGTAGATATTAGTAATATCACTTTCCCGTTTATTTACAACTTTTCTTAGAAATCAAAAGCTAGCATGCATTTATTGTATTCACTGATTTTCTTAAATGCATCTTTAACTGATTAAATTAATTACAAAGAGTAAATGCAAATTTTGCATTTAAGATAAACGAGAATGTTAGAAATGTTAATAGAGTTTTACCTTTTAAAATTTTTTTAAGCTATCATTTTCTTCCATTATTTCTCAAATCATTATGACCGAAATTTTTTGTTTAAGATAAAGAAAGTGCTTATAAATTTTTAGAATTTAATTAAAATGAGTTAAGTTTGCTTATAAAAAGTTTTTTTTGTTAAGAAATGTTATGAAATACATTATCTATTTTCTACATGAAAAAAAAATAGTAATCGTAAAACTCCTTAAAAAAAATTGAACTATATTATAAAATAAATTATCCTTTTTAAACTTTATTTATTTGATTAAAATACATCACATTGTGTAAAATTATGTTCATAAGAAATTTTAGAAAAATATACATATTTCAGTAACTTAAATATTTTATCAAATTTCTTTTGTTAAATTTCTAATGAATTCATAGTTGAAGAAATCAATTTTAACATTTATTTCTTAAGGAATATATTGTTAAATATGTATTATGAGAAGAATAAAAATATTAAGGCTGCCAACGTTTCATTTAATGATGTCAAATATACTTTCCATAAAAGAATGAAATGTTTAGAATGTAGTGCCTATTAAAAAGGAATAATTGATAAAAATTACTGCCAAAATGTTCTAATGATGGAAAAGTCTAAAGTTTGGGAAACACTCGTAGTTCCGCAAAATTAATGAGGGCTCGAGCTACGTTGGAGATGTCTGATTGATACTTAAGCACGCCATTTGCCGAATCTAAAAATTAATTTGACTCGAATCACATATCTGGTTTATTTCTATAAAAATTTACTTTAAGAAATAATAAAAGCTTAAAGCTTTTATTCTAGAATAAACCTAATATCTTCTAGAATAAACCTATTATGAGGATTTAAACTATGATTTAATTTGGATTTTTAAAAACCTGGTTATAGAAATAAACCAGGTTTTTAAAAAACCAAATTAAATCATAGTTTAAATCCTCATAATAGATTTATTCTAGAAGAGCACTTGAAAAACAATACATATTATACATTAATATTGCAATTTCTGACATAGCATAATTTTTAGACGGTAATAATATGAAAAATATATATTATTAATTAAAAACCATATCTTTCTGGATGGTAGTATTGTTTTAATGTTGCTATGGCTCTCATCTAAATTTGTGTGTTTTGAATTTATAACACATTATTACGGTAACTAATTAATTACTATCTTCTAGGATTGTACAGAAAAAATAAATTTAAATGAAATTTTTATAAGCGTAGACACAAACTTCCAGCATTCTCAACAGTTTAGTTATTCTCCCTTCTAAGAATAGAGAAGAACTAACTGCGTTTCAACCTTCTGTTTTGAATTTAGTTTTGCTTCTTCCGCAGCACTTTTCATGGTAGTCTGAATTGTAACAGAGTGTTATTATTTCTCTCATATTTAATATATTTAAAAATAAATGCTGTTATTAAATTATCAATTAAATTATTAAGTATCATAATATAACAAGCTTTTGCTCCTTTATTCATAATAAATTTCACGAGTAACGTAATGTTTGTGCCAAAAAGATTTTGAATTATACTTAGCTTCTATATTAAGTACTATGTAATTTGATTTATTGTCGAAATATGTATAACAAAGCAGTTTTCAAAAAAATGTTATATATATATATATATATATAATCACATAAAATCAAATCAGCTTAGGTTTCTATATCATTATATATTTCTATACTGATAATTGCGCAAAAATATTCATATATCATTTAGTAAATTAATATTAATTAATTGTGTTTCGTTATGAATTTATATTTCCTAAGAAAGGAAAACATTAATTATATTATGTACTTTTAAAAATTGTTCCAAGCATTATTCAGGCGCCAAGTATATATTTCAATTTTTTCATGGCGTAAAAATATGCACACAAATGAAATATATCAAGATAAATTTTGAATACAAATTAGAAAGTATGGTATGAGAATTTTGGAAAATTATTTTTGATTTCAAAATATTTTGCAAATTTCATTGAAAAATTATTACGCAGTTAGAAACTGTTGTCATGTATTCAAAAAAAATTATAAATTGCTGCATATATCGAATATTACTTTTGTATTTCATGAAATCACGTGATGAGTCGGTTGTTACGCAACTTTCTTTCATTAATTTTCAGTATTTTCTTACCCTAAATAAATTTTTTTAAAAAATGAAGAGTCATTATATAACAGATGAATGGTAACATTATAAATTACTTTAAATTATATTTTATTCAAGTTTATTTATTTGTTTTTATCAAAAATGAAAATATATTATCGTATAATTTTTAATTAGTTTTCTGAGGTTATTTTTTCGCTCTTTTATCTTAATGGAAAATTTTCAATGGAATTTTTTTCTAGTCTGTTTGTAATTTCTTAACATATTAATTAAAACTTTTTTGTAATAAGACCATGGTCTTTTAAAAATTTATAAATAAAGTTCATCATAATTAATATAAGTCTCCATATTATTCAAGAGAACTATATTTTTATTGTTTATTGATGTAAAATTGAGAAAATTGATAGATTATCCCAAAATATGTCGAATACAATATTATAATAATATCATAGAGTACACTTATCATATTTATTCTCAAATTTTTTTATTTTATTTCATCTTATAGATAATTTTCATTTTAATTCTCTTAATAAGATACAAAAGTAGAAATTCATTCCTGAATTTTTCATATTAATTGTTTTTATTTAAATTGATTGTTACTGTTATAATTACATGTGGAGAATGCATTTACAGCTTTTTCTTCTTGAAATATTTTCACTTTTTTTTTTTACATTTTGCTGAATTTTTTTTAAATATAGAATGCATTGCGTTTGAAATAATACTGATTTTTTTTATTATTTCAGTTTAGAATAACTACTTGATTTAACTCTGATCCCTTAGAATATAGATTTTAGTATTGCAGTTAGATTTAAAGAAGAAGTAATAAATAGGCACAATTCTGTGGAAAAATGTTAAGAATATTTCTGTTCAGAAGTAATAGTTTACTTTTCGATGCATTCTGAGCACAAGTATTGATTCAAAAAGACATACTTAACATTCTTCTCAAGATTCATATATGTTCTTGAAATAATGATATCAAGGAGAAAGCTTTTAGGAATAAAGTAGAGTCTAGAGCAACAATTGATCGTGTTTTATCTACATGTATTGGAAGTCTTCTCATCCTCTTTCGGTGGTGATCACATCTTCCTCAACTTCTTCACGTTCCACATGGTAGCAGGAAGTCATTTGCATCCATCCGAAAACAAAAGATAGTCACGAAGCAATAGCAATGAAGACAATTTGAAAACAATATTATTTAGCTTACTCTCAAGAATATTTTCTGTAACAATTTAAATTATTTACATGAAATTTTAATAAATGAAAAATCGTGCGAGAATATGGCAGGATATTAAAAATTATTGTAGAAAACTTAAGAATCAAACACAAAAAAGTATTAAAGTCTTTATTAATAGCTTTATGAAGTAGAAAAAAAGCAGAGGCTTTTAATTATGAATGAAATATTACATTTGAATCGAAACTCGCAACTGCTTTGGACTTATCGAAAATACATTTATTTTTATTGAATTAAAATGTTTTAAATAAAAACGTATTCTGTAAATATGTAATAATGATTTTATTATTACTTTTTTGAACGGTATTTTAATAAAATATTTAATATTTTCATGTTACAAGATATTTTTAATTTGTGAAATATATTCAGACTTACTATATATTTCATGATCGTATTTTTTTGCACTACCTTGTTTCCCAGGTTACTAAAAAAGGTATATAGCGTGTAAAAATAATATCAAATTATTTTTAAAATACAATTATTACCTTTTACAGGTTTAATACGTCCATCATAGTTGCAAGAGAGAAACCCTGCACCATCCAATGGGCCCCTATACATGTTAAATCGAGGCAAATGAACAGGCTGACTCCCTCGCCAAGGAGGCTAGAAATATCAACCCCCCACCTACGACTACCACCTGCTTCGATGCAAACGCGATCAAGACATCAGTTCTGCGGGGGACTACGGAAAAAATGGTGCCTACCGGAGCTTAATCATGACAGTGGTATCACTTCTACCATCAGCAGAATGAGGACTGGGTGCATGAGGTGTATGAAAATTATGACCAACGGATCTTTAAACTACGCAGAATGCAGGCACTGCACAGGAGTTCCGCTGGATCCGAGGCATCTCTTCAACTGCATCTCAGTATCTTCGACCCCAAAAGCTGCCATGACACCTTCTATACCGAAAAAGCTAAAGATGTGGCCAGGGTAGTGCTCCATGCCTTTGGTTCCTTGTGACTTGTCTTTTTCTTATTTTTCTCTTTGCACTTGTCACACGACAATAAAACAACAGATTAAATCTTTTTAGAAGGATATCCATTTGTTGTTTGATTTCTCTAGTAGAAAACAATTTTTATGATTGTTATTTTTTCCAAGTTTTTTTATTTCCTTTTTTGACAGCAGTTTTCTCGACGAGGTTAATTTTTTTCGAATGAAACTTAAGAATTTAGGAACGATTGAGAACTCGTTCCTAAATTCTTAAGTTTCATTCGAAAAAAAAATATAAAATTTCTATATACTTCTGGACATTTTGTATGTTTTCATCTAATATGCTGCATTATTTTAGATATTATATTGTAGTGTGTTCAATTAACTGTATTAGTTACCGCATTTATCAATATTCTTTGTAATATATATGGACATAAAGAATAACAGAAGTTCGAATTTTTTATACATCTATTAAATGTTAAGTATATAGAAAATAAGGATAAAAAAACTGAGGTATATATATAAATTGAAAAAAGTATTTTCAAAAATAACATTGAAATTATCAATTACAGATATAAATTTTGCAATATAGTAAAGGGAAAAATACTATTATTCATGATCGTATGCTATTCTTGTAATGTTAGAAATTTTAGTTTTTATAAAATTTTTAGGGAAAATAACTATTTTTCTTCTAATAAGTATTTTCACGTTATAAATTAGATTAATTTTTTTCAATTTGAATATTATTTTAAACCTCCCAGCAGGAAACAAGAGAAAAAAATTCTATTAAATCATGGAATCTTTATTTATCTTAGAACTTTACTAGTAAAATTATTACATTCTTTTCGCCAGAATTTTGTTTCATTAAATTGTTCCTTCAAGTAATATATATATATATATATATATATATATATATATATATATATATATATATATATATATATATATACATATATATATATATATATATATATATATATATATATATATATATATATATATATATATATATCAAATATACAGTATTTATTTTTTAAGTTCAAACAATATGAGAACATTTATCTTAGTTCAAGTAGATATTATATTTAACTTAATTATAAAGCAGTTATGATATTTTTAAACAACAAAGAAATACGTGACTATTTACTCGGAAAGAGAGAATGTATTTTGATAGAAAAAGTGATTCATTTTAAATATGTTATTTTAACAGAAATTATTTTATTTATAAACAATCTTAAGAACGCATATTTATGAAAAGTTATCTTCCAACTGAAAATAAATTTGGTATTGAAAATCATTTGCTTAAATCATTGTTATATCCGAAATACACACATGTCCATAAATTAAGGATAATCCAGAATCAGATCAAAATCGAGTGCGAAAGGTGAAAATGCCACCGTTAAAAATATATACTTGGTCAAACGTGAATATGCAAATTATAGGCAGGCACCTGATAATGTCGAAAAGTACTTCACAATGAAGGAACCATAAGAGTGGGTTATATAAGGACATGTGGCAAAGAAGAAACGTATTCATAGCCAGTCCTTACTGTACTAATTACCACAACTGAATAAGCACGACACAAAAGATGTGGTAGAATGTGGTAGAATTCTGCCGGATGCAATGCGGACGTACGCAGATGGCAGTATCTGAGGAACTCAAAATCATTCATAATGTAATGTCCAGGCAGTAGCAAGGATTCCAAGATGATGGAAATATATGTTCGTAAATGTTACAGAGGAGTTTCGCCTCAAATGACAATGCCGAGTGGACACCAGTATTTTTCAGTAACCTCCAAAATAAACAAACTGAACACAGCAGCAGACCTGGTGCGTCATTTATAGTCAGCCAAGAGTGTTGTTATTGTTGCACCAGCATACTTCCGTGTACCTAGCCCTGATATGGATTTTATCAGTTGGATAGAAGGAGCTGGGTGGAGTCCTAGTGATTTTGAAGCAGGGAGCAAGCAAAAGATTCCCAAGACTTGACCTGCCACCCCCAGATGCGTCACCTCACCTGGAGGACATTGTGGACAGATTTAGTGTGCCACTGCCGTCTTTATTGAAAACAACGGAACCATGGCCAGCCTGGGACTCAATCTCACTTCCTTCCAAAATTGAGAATGACTCCTCATTAATTAGGCTCCGTGGCCTTTATTTTGGTATGGGATATAAAAATTAAATAGGAAAATAATGGTACAAAAATGCATAGGATTATGAAATTACAAGGATATGTATGATCACAAAGTTGGAAAAATACGTGGAATTACACATTTCAGGAATACATAGAATGACAAATGTATGAAAATACGAAGAATGACAATGACTTTAAAAAAAACACACTGAAAAAAAATAAATTTGAAGAGGGGCTCACAAATCAAGAACAGTCTATTGAAAAGAGTCCATTGAAACAGGTTGAAGCTGCTATTTCCTTATTGAGGTCTAAGCACTTAGGCTAAGTATTTAAGTCCAAGTACTTAGGTTTGGGATATTAGCAGAGGAGTGTCAATGATGATTCGTCTTGAACCACGTGAATGAGCACTCTTGACTAATAAGGAAGTCTATTAGTTGGTTTAGTTTTCGTCTAAAGGTCTTGTTAGAGAGTACGGCTCGTTTCCAGTTAATGACCCTCTGCTTTGCAGGGCTTGATAAATGCCTCGTGGAAGTGAGTGGGCAGACCGTGAAATAGTGCATTAAGTCTTCCTCGTTACCACAGGTATAATTTGGTGTGTCCGTTAGACCCACCCTGTATAAGTAAGTAGGGAATGGGCCATGAAAAGGATTTCATTCCTGGTTCAATTTAAAGATTTGTTGGAAATTGTAGAGATAATTTCATATACTTGACGAGCAGTAGAGGAATTGGACCAATCGTCCTGCCATTTCTCCTTGACAGCCAAGAGTGTGACGGTTTCAAAGCAATCCATGAGCAAACTTTTGTGATAGTATGTATACATTCTCACAGGTATTTGAACAGTTGTCTACTCACAGCAATTCTCTGTCATCAGTTGTTAGCTTATAGTAGAGAATATGTAATGTAGACACTGTCACATTGGCATGTGTTATGTTTTCCGTCAAATTAAGGCTTAATTTTCAGTCCGTTTCACGTCGGTCGTTAATGAGGAGATTACCATGTTCTCAGTATCATAAAGACAACATTATTGAAAACCAAAGTAACGGTTTTACAGAAGTGTCTATTTGGAGAGGCTATATTGGAGCTCCAGAACAGATTTGCATATTCAAATCCGAAACATAACAGGCGTAATTTGTCAGGACTTCATTCAAGAACAACATGTTCGTTTGCTTAGGGGTGCAGTGAGCATTGAATTTCTGTTTATAGATGACAATATGAGTCCTTACTGTTCGAACTTCGTCAAAGACTGTCTTTATTTGGAGGATATCACTTATATAGAATGACCAGGATTCTCACTTGACTTGAATTCCATAGACAAAGCGAGGACTTGATTCACCTTTCAGCTATCATTTAAATATTTATCAGACCTTGTTTATATGCCTGATATCATACATACACAATTTCTTTTGTTGTTTTTTCAATTGTTTAATAAATGTGCTTTATGAATAAATCACGTTTGTTTCGTTTTTGTACATGTTGTTGCAAGTGCAGGTATTTTCCTAAATTTATGGGCATAAGTAAATATGCAATATATATTGTTTTTCGGTACTTAATTACAAGTTTAACAGAAATAAATATAAATCATTTTCAATTATGAAAATAAAGTATTTTTAAGAGTCGTTTCTTCTTAAAAATTGTTAAAAAGGATAGAAAAATATCCGAAAAAGCAAATACAGGTGATATTGTAACTTAATATATTAGTGCAGATTATTCATATAATTATTGGTAACATCGAATATTATTATTTTGTTTCTTTATTGCTAATATACATACATACATATTTTTACATATTACATTTGAATATATATATATATATTGGAAAAAACATATATATTTATATTTTGACAAATATGATACTTTTCAGTCTTCTGTTCTTTTTTGATTAAAAATTATTGATTTTAATTTGTGTAAATTTGTGTATAGAATTTAATTTGTGTTTTAATTTTGATATCTAATATATACTGATATATTGAAATGCAAAAATAATTAATAAAATTATAATTAAAAGTATGATTGGAAATTGAATTCAAAATATAAATAAATGGATCTGAAATTGAAATTTGAACTAATAATCATAAGAAATGAAGTAGAAATTCAAATAAATTTCTTACAAAGACTTTTAATTAAGAGAAAAATTTAAGTTTATTTTGCGGGAGAATTGCATTTAAAAGTAAATTTAATATTTTGAAATCTTATATATCTATAAGAAATTGAATATTAAATTTACTGTTATCACGACTATAGACATAGTTGTAATAATTAGATCTCATGATTAATGTTAGAATTAGTGAATCAATTAGTGTTAGAAAGGACAATATCAATACATATAATTCAAATGAAAGAAAAAAAATTGTCACAAATAATAAATATGAAAATAAGTTTATTGATTTTCATAATTCGCATAATATAATCGTAATCCAGATTTACACTTACTGAACGGCAAGTTAAGTAAAAATTTAATGTGTGAGTGCACACACACACACACACACACACACACACACACACACACACACACACACACACACACACACACACACACACACACACACACACACACACACACACACACACACACACACACACACACATTCTTTCACTTTGTTTTCGTTCATATTTTATTTTAAATTTAACTATAAAGTGATACACTTGTAAAAATGTTTAAATAATTTTGCTTATTTTTTAAAAATGACTGTCTCATTGAATATTTATGAGTCAAATAAAACACTCCTTCAGACTAGTAGATCCCAGGTTCAATCTGTTAATATTAACAGATTTCTGTTGTTTTTTTTTCTTTCTCACAAATTTGTGGGATTATTATGCCTTAACAGAATTTTAAGGATTTTATTAAAATGAATACCATTATTCGTCGATAAAATACTCATAAACGTGCAAACCAAAAAATAGAATGAATTTTGTAAATAAAAGTTTCTAAACTAATTATTTTATAAAAATGTTACAAAAATGCGTTGCCATATCAAGCATAGAAATTAAAATTTTCCAAAGTGTTTGTTTATTTAACACATGTCACAATTTCCCAAGCATAAGCCCTGTAATTGTCTATATTTTGTTGAATATTTAGATTTAATATTAGATGTTTCGTTATAACTTTTATGCAATGAATAAGTTAATAATCAGTAGAATTTTCAAGTATATAAAGAAATATTTATTAATTCCTGATACTATGTCTCGCCTTTGAGTATTACTTAAAACACTCTGGAATTAAATTTTGTGGAAGAATTTCGTTTATTCTAAATTCTTCGCTGGGAAATAGTCTCTAGGGAATTTTGTCTGAGTAATAAAGTATGTTAATGAACCAAGTGCCTGGAGCCAGGGATGTATGAGAATTTTCACTTATCTCACGATTTTACTTGCGAGTAGGGATGTTTGAAAATTAGATAGAAAAATAATACACAGTACTTTTTTTAATATTTTCATTTG
This sequence comes from Latrodectus elegans, assembly GCA_030067965.1. Taxonomy (NCBI): domain Eukaryota; kingdom Metazoa; phylum Arthropoda; class Arachnida; order Araneae; family Theridiidae; genus Latrodectus; species Latrodectus elegans. The sequence continues at coordinate 47,103,820 of CM057812.1, forward strand.
AGTTTTAAATTGCGAAATTTAAAATGAGTTTTTTAATATTTTAAGATGAATATTTTCTATTATCTTAAGATTATATTTCTTGTTGATATCTGTATTCTTTAATATTTAAACAATTAAAAAGAATTTTCTTATCATATTTCTGCATAATTGCTGAGTAGTAAAAACTTAATGCTTGTCAGCCGAAAGAATTAGGAATTTTTGCCACACTTTCAAAATTAATACTTTACGTAAAGTTTAATACTGAATTATTTTTGTTATATGATTTATTTTTACTCATAAGAAATTTAAGAACTATTAACTTATATAAACTCTGACTTGATAATGAAATAATGTTTATTACATCAGAAATTTACCAAATTTTTAAATTTTTCGTTTGTAAGTTATATATTACTTTATATTTTTGTGTTAAAATTCATATTTAGCTTATACTCTCTTAAAACATGTAAAATAACTGAATTTTGTTTAAATACAATATTATTTTTAAAATTTAAATTGCTTTTTTACTCAACCAAATTCTTTATAAAAATGTAAATAGTAAACTCTGGGAAACATTTTTGTTATTTTTCAACCTAATTTAACATTGAAGTTGATATTTTCTCAACCTTATTTTCAAAGCATAAATATCTTATTTCTATGAATTTTCAAAATTCTAACATAAAAATAAACAACAAAAAATATACACATAAATATTCTAAAGAAATCAATGGAATCATATCACAAAAAGAAGTCATTCCTTTAATATTTTTTATTTATCATTATAATTTTGTTAATAATAATTTTTCTCTTCAGAGAGTAAAATTGGCATCTTTGTTTTATTTGTGAATAAATGCTTACTTCAACAAATTTATCATATTTTTTTAGAAAATTTATTTTATTTATTTGCTAGAACTACAGTATGTTATCTTTCAAGGCTGCTAGGCCAATTCTCCCTTTTTTAGCCCTATTTTGTGAATTGGCGCAATATAGGTTCATTGGCATCGCTCTTAAGTGCTTTTTGATCTCACACAGGCATCTGATCTTCTTCTTTGTTTTCAATCCAAAACTGAAAAGGTTTAATTTCAGAATTGAAAATACTCAGCAAGAGGCTCGGTCACATATTTGAATATGTAACCCAGGCGCATAATAAGGAATAACATTGTCTTCTTTAGAAAATTTGCCATTTTTTACATATTTCTTGAATATGTGTGATACTTTAAATGTGCTCTTTGAATTATTTGTACAAAAATCTTCCTTATTTTTTTTCAAATACTTTTAAATGATTGACTCATGCTCTGTGTAAAGCACAATATTCCCATATTGGATAACAGAGGTTTTAAGGGTCTTATATAGACATATTTTTATTTTATCTGTAATGTACCAGGTATTTAGTTGGTTTTAAATATAGAAACATCTATTAGCCATTGCTAGAATGCTCTTAGTTTCAAATTAACAATAATAATATATTAAGAATAGAAGATAATATTGAAAAGAATCCTGTAATTGAAGAAGTTTTTACATCTCTAATTTGCTTTTAAAATTTATTATATGGAAAATATATTCATGACACATAAACCCTTTTTTAAAGAAAATATCCAGGTTTTAAGCACATAATCTCAACTGCGCAATATGCAAGACCAATTATCATTGACCACAATGAACAAGACCTTGCCCAAATGCTTACACAATCTATTAAATCACCAAATTTAGTCACACGAAACTCTTATTTTTTATAACAACCACGGCCATCATTAGAATTTGATTCGTCATAAACTACTCCCACTCATTTTGTCATAAAATGATAGACTTGATATGATTATTTTTTCTCTTTGCATATTTTAATGCAATTAGAAAATATACTCATTTATTTCTATTTAGTAAACAATAACATATTTTTTATTAATTTTTATGGAATATATATATTTATTTCACTTTCTTAAAAGATGTATAAGACACTGTATATCATATCATGAATAAACCAGAAAATAATGATATTTACTCCATTTCTTCAAGACACAATTTATTCAGTGGAATAGGAAATGAGAGCAAATACGAATGAAAATGTAAGTCTGTAAAGCACTAATGTGTTTTTTCATCCTTAAGCTTTCTGAACTTGAGTATCTAAGAAGAGCAATATCCAGGATTAACTGACAAGAAAAGGGAAGAATCGAAAGAAGAAACATTCTTTTTGGGAAAAAAACGTTGTTTGCTTGACAGTTCACCTTAAATGAACTCCGGAAGTCACGTAGCTGAGAAATAGGATAAAGCACTCGCACTGTACATTGGTAAGATTATTAAATATTTGTTTTAAGCTTGGTATCAATTCATCTTTCGCAAGTATCTAGTACTTTATTTTCTGAAACATTCCATTTTCTTAAAAGGTATCCGTTAAAAAAGGTTTCAATTTCAGCGATGAAAAAAAAACTTTTATTCATTATCAGATACGTTCAATACTTATAGAAAATAATTGACTTATTTATATGTTAACATTTTTCTTATAATTACTTTTCACAAAAAAATAAGTAAATACGCCAATTATTAACTTTGTAAAGATGCGGGGTTACAAGAAAACATTTTTATGTTCTGTGTAATTTCATCTTATGAATTCTTTTGATAAGATATAATAAATTTTCGGATGTGTATGAATAAATAAATGAACTAAAACTAGAATCTCTCATTAAAATACGTCATTTCAATTATTAATTTTGAGGTATCTGGTTTGCATTAATAGTACTTTTTTAAGATACGATAGAAAAATCAATTATAATATATAGTCATTTTCCAATTTACAATAAGATGTAAAATACAATAGAGAATTTTAGTTTAAATTCATTTGATTTCAAAGTAAGTATTTAAATCATTATATTTGTTAATTAAATTTCGTTATATATTTTTGCATAATTTGAATAATTCATTTTATAAAAAATTAAACAAACGTAGAATTTTAGCTTTAATTTCTAGAAACAAGGCTGATTTAATTTCCAAATAAATACCAGAAACTCAGGCTAGAAAATAAAGTGTCATATAGCAGTTTCATTAGGAATAAAATTGTTAAGGATTGTACAGCAAGAACCAGTTGAAAAATATTATATACTGAACTATTTTAAACAGATATTAATGGAATATAATAAACAATAAGGATATAATATATTAAGTTACATTTCAGTGGTGAAAAATCTTTCTATTATTATACATTCATGGCTAAAAGTAAGTAACTTTCAAGAACATTAATTTTACAAGTACCCTATTTCTTGAAAGCGTTTTGAGGGTAAGTATATAACCAGACAGTCAATAGTATATAGCCAGGCAGTCAATAGTATATAACCAGATAGTCAATATCATTACGAGTTATTTAACCATACACCACAGCTCATCAGAAAGGACTATGCGTAGATAATGAGTCGTATGCTTACTTATTACAATGAAGAATGTTTGAAAAACTTCCAAGCATTCATCGAGTCAGAAATAGAGATAAAAATTAAATCTCTTGATCCATTTTCAGTTTTGCAACAGCGAATGAAATCAAATCCTGGCTGTTTCTTCAGCAGACGTAGACCTGTTACTATGCCATGATAACGAGGTGATAAAAGTTGCTATAACAATGAAGTTTAATGCAAATAAAAGAAATTACATATATTTACTTACATATACAGAAAGACAAATGATAGATAATGTACGTCGTAATATGTGCGTAAATAAATGAAATTACATTTATTTACGTACATATTACGATGCACATGTACAAAAGTTGTAAAGTAATTCTGTACATGTACAGAATTACTTTACAACTTTTGCCTAGGTAGATAAAAAATTTTAAGAAATTTCTTATATTTAATGTTAAATTTTTGTGGCAATTAAGTGTTAGTTTCTAACCTATATATAATTTCCCAATATTGTTAACTATGAAATCATTATATGAGGTTATTTATCTATTAATTACATAGCATACGCTTAATTTAATAAAATAGTTATATAAACTTAAATAATAAAATAGAGCAGAGTTTAATTACTTCATCAATCGATGTGAGTTTTTGTTTGAAATTTTTAAGTATTTAACCAATGTCATTTAAATGCGATTATTTTTGAAAGTCTAATGGTATTTTTTAATGAAAAGTCACAAGTTAATAAAGTTAATCAAATTAATAAAGAAGTTAAATATCAGTTAAATTTTAAATTTATTATTTTCTAAATAGTGTATGAAATTATATTTGAGAAAGTCTTTTACTATATTTGGGCATATTAAACAAATGTTAATGATGCAATTCTGGTTAATAATGTAAGTGGTTTAGCAGAATTCCCATCAAGAAATGAGAATTTTTTTATCCATAGATTTTTATTTATTAATAGACTGACCATTCTAAGAATTAGTAATTAGAATGGACATAAGTTTTAGAATGACGCAATGATATAACTTCATTATAAATGGAAAATATTCACCAACCAAAATGTATATGTAATATAAATAGGTATGTAGAAAAATATCCTTTTATTATAATTATATCTATTTACATACCATAATTTTTATTCACACAAACTAATTTAATTTATTACACTACTAAAATAAAATTGCTAGTTAAAACTGTCTTAAAAATACTAGCAAAATTAAAGTCGTACAAAATGTTTTGTCGCACTGAATTCTTTTATCTACTTGTGTAGCCAAAAGTATTTTAAATACTGTGTGATTCATATACATTCAATTTTATATAGTATTACTATAAATATTCCAAACTTACCAAGTACATACTCTTTGCTTCTTCCAAACATACCAAGTAAATGTTTGGAATCAGCAAAAGTGTGTTTTATATATTTTGTATAAAAACATTATATAACTAAAAATGCGTAAACAATATGACAGGATAGTAATTTAAGTGTGATATATTTTTCCCAAAAAACACATGAGTACTGATTACCTAACAAAATCTCTCTCCCGTGCTATAGATTAACAAATATAAGCAAATAAATCAAATGTGTGATTATTCTTAGGAATACTTTTCTTGAATTATTTATGATTTTTTGTTTTATACATGTTTACAAATGACAAAATTCAAAACATTTGTATGAATATCACATTAACTTCCACTTTTTGAACAAATACATTTTGTTATAAAAAAAGCTATTACTTAAAAACTCAGTATTTTTGACCATAAACATTTTACTTTTCAATGTATAAATGAATTTTTCATTGCGTTTGATAGTGTTTTAATAGAAATTTAAGTTTTAAAAGAAAAAAAAAACTGTTTTGCCTAAGTATTTTAATAAAAACTTTATGCTTAAATATCATTATTAATTATCCTAAGGGGATTGAATATTTAATGACAAGAATTTATAGGAATTATTTATAATAAAATGTTTAAAATATAAAAATAGGTCTTTGAATTGGAGTCACAATAACATCTTGGATACACACGTAGTAAAATAATAGCGATTGCATGTTGCTTTGAAGCTACTTATGAAATAACTAATTAAAAGTTTGCAAGAAGTATATATCTAACCTTCATAAAAACATAATGTACTGTATTGTTAGGTGCTATATTTTACTGCATTTTAATTCTTTCATTTTTTTCTTATCTGATCAATGACATAAAAAACAAATTCATTGTTTTTATTACTTTATAAAATTTATAGACAAAAATATGATTGAACGGTTATTTTATCTGCGACCGTACCCTCACCTACTTAAGGAACGGAAATCCCTTCACTCAATAAGGAAATGATGTAGAAAACAACTCCGAAATTCAATAATGCTGTTATCAGAAGCTCGAAATTCTTTTGGTGAGGGAATAAGGGTTTTATGATCAAGCGGTTTTAAAGTTTTATCTTTATGATAAATTTTATTAGAGTTTGAGAGAGAGTTGCTTATAAACACAATGTTTTTATGCATATTATTTTAATGTTATCATGCTTTAAATATTTGTATAAAATTCGGAAACGAATTTTTAATTATTTAAATAGTTTGGTATGCTGTATTGTATATTTTTCTAATAATGTAGCTTTATTCACAAAAAACATTTACTCATAGATAATAAAGAATCAGCAATTTTTTTTATAGTTTATTTTTATTGATTCATTTTATGATCTTAGTTATCAATATTTTTTTAACAGAATAATGAATTCAGTTTTATCTTTTACATTTGTTTTTATTCAAATCTTGTAGATTTTGTATATATCATTTCTCATAACACTAAATATCTTAGATTTTAAGAAAAACAGAATATTTTTAATACAAAGAAAGGAGTCTTTAATAAAACACGGTTTCATTAATTCTGTAAGTGTTTTAATGCACGGTTTTTTTTTCTAAACAAAGTATGTCATTTTTATTTTCTCACATATTATTGATTAAAAATAATATTTTTCTAATCAAAGATAATAGTAAAAGAAAGATTAATTATTTTTTACTTATTTCAACAAACTTGGTGAACTGCAATTAAGGTAATATTATGTTTAATGTACTGTATATTAATTTTTTAACAAAATGTATTGTATGTGCCTATAAGGTTTAAATTATATTCCGAAAAATAAATATAAAATTAATAATGACTTTATTTTTTGAAACATTTTTATCAAACGCTTTTTCTAACCGGTAGATGACAATTGATAGGTGTCAGAATTTTACCATGAATTACTATTTGAAATGATGAAATCATCAATTTTTTTGGTACTTTGTCCAATGTAAGGAAGTGTACAGAAGCCAAGACATTGTGCATTGATCGAAAAAAAAAAGGATAAAGAGCTTGTTACAACAATGTACTAAGTGTCCTAAAATATCTGGATTAATCATTATTAATATTTCCCTGACCAGTTTTACAACATGAGGATATCCGTTATAATAGAGCAATTTTGGATTGAGATAACTTCTGTCAAAATTCTTTGCAATATTAATTGTAGATTAAAGTGATTAGTTCATAAACTAATACGCAGTTCCAGCAAGTTGATATGAAATACACAATTTATTTTCAATGAATTTCACACGAGAATATTTTTTTCAGAGAATGGAACATATAGGTATTGCTTCGCCAGAATTCCGCCATTCACTTTTGTGTTTCAGATTATGAAATAGATTATTTTTAATTTTCCCACTCAAATGTTTGCAAGAAATATTTTCTGTGATTCCTCTTCAGAAGAATCATGCATTTTAATAGACGTTTATTCTTGTGTTATTCTACCTCAATACATATGACAATCATATTTTGGACATCTCAATTTTTAAAATTGCATGTAAATGTTCAGATATAATTTTTTTATGATGGTCTTAATTTTAAGGTAAATTTTGTAAGCCTATGAGATGCATTTTCATCAATTACTTTTGGGAGCTCTCCATAACTAGTCCTTAGCAGAAAACCATTTGATCTCCGACAGAACACATTTCATCTTCAATAATGAAGCCAAAACTCATATTTACTTTTTAATACAGTATCCACCCCAAGAACAAAACAGATTGTTTTTTTTTGTTAAACAAACGGATATGTCTGTTAACTACATTTTCCTTAGTTTTCACCATGTATTTGTTTGGAGAATTTTCAGTTATATTCGACTAATTAAATTAATTTCATTATAATTCCTTTTATGTTCTTTTCGTATTCATTTATGTTCTATAAAATTAATTTTCATATAAATATACAGTTTTAGATTTATAAATTACTAATGAGTGTTAATATTATCTAAGATTTACGATATCTAAATAGATATTTTTTAATTATTTAAGATATTTGTAAACTGAATCCGAATTTTAATGAAGATTTCAAGTGTTTATTATTATTATTTTTTATACCCCAATAAGTTTATAATTAAGTTATCAATTATTATCATCAATTTAATACTTTATTATCACTTGAGAAACATTTATAAGGTTCCTTTTGCTTAAAACGTTTATGTTACTCAACTCATTCATACGAGACACTATTTGACCAAGTGAATTGACTGCAGTAACTTGATTAAACTCTATTTAGATAAACATTCTATTATCTATTGATCAAATATACAACAAATTTCAACTAAATTTTAATCCCAGAAATATTCCGCAATAAATCAAATTGGCTATCACCTTTGTAAATTATTTTAATGTTTCTGTTGCAATTAATAATTTTCTTAATATGAAAAAGGGATTAACTATTTTTTGAATATGTGGTTAGCTTTAAGATGAAATTGGAATGATTTAAAAAATTTTACGAATTAATGTTTAACTTTGCTTTTTATTTAAATTGGCTTTTGATCTATTAACATTTTACTGTAGTGTGATTAAATAGAAAGCCACAAAAACAAGCTCACCAGTAAAATATATTTTTTAAAATTTATTTTTCTGAATAATTGATATTAATTAATTTTTCAATTTATATTGTAGACAACTTTCATAGATGGATTTTTTTCTATAATTGATTGCAGTGTCATTAGGAATTATTTAAAATGCATAAAAGTTTTACAGAAAAGTCATTAGGGATATACGGAGTATCAATTTAAAAAAATAGGTTTTTATTTTATTTATATATCATAATAGATATAGCACATATAATTTTATAGTTACACTCAATTTTTCCACAATGATTTCAGATTTAAAAATTCTTGTACGAGGTATTAGTTACTAAAGTTTTCTGAATTCCAGGATGTAAAGATAATAATATTAAAAAAAATATTGTGCTTTAGTATTTTCATATATGGCAAAGCTGCCATATCTACTATACAGTATTTTAGACTAAGAACTGTAAGCAATGCTTAATATCTTTTTATTAGATATATTTATTGAAGTTCAAACGCGTAAAGGTCACATAGCAGAGACAGTAAGGTTTAATTTTATCTTAATGGGAAGACATAAGAAAATGCATTTCACAAGTAATTTCAAGTTATTTGAAATGATGAAAATAAGGAATTACTATCTTCATTTTTTGTGTGCCAATAATAGTTGCGAATTCAAACTTATTTCTACATGACATTCATTATTATTTTTCTGTAGAACTGGAAGCGGGAAGTTTAACATTATAATCTTTAGACGCACCGTTATTTGGCCTACTGCCACCCAGAAAGTGAAATTTGTAGAAATTACAAATCTTTTTATGCTGTACCAAATTAGCTCTCGTTTGGAAATAGATACCTGAGATTTAACAGAAACGGCAGAATGTTCTATTTATCCGTTTAATTTAAGAAAAGTTTGTAGGTATGGTAACTGTTTTTTTAATAAAATATTTTATGTCGAATTAAGATTAATACACCTTTTCAATTAAATCTTTACACTCACATATTCTCTCTCTCTCTCTCTGTCATCGCTTTAATCAATATAACATTTTAATTTATATAAGGAAAGTAATTAAAAACATTTTACAGAAAATCTAATAATCTTTGAAAATTGCTGCAAATATTACTTTTTAGTATGGAAATAAACTCTGTAATTCAATAAATGATATGTTTCTAATTAAGAATACGATTGACTCAAACAAATTTTAAATTCTTATGAATAAAAAGAAAATTATAGTTATCCTGAAAATTCAAGTCAATTGAACTGTTAACATTTAAACGGTAATGAAATACCTGCGCATTTTACTATTCTATATAACCTTGAGCTTTTATCTGATTTATTATTAATTATTTTTAATGAAAATATTTTTTTATGTTCGAATCTACAAACAAATATTTCTTATAACAAATGTAATGTTTATTATTTTTTATTACATGAAACATAAACTTCAACGTATATTTTATAAAATTTGAAAAATCCTTATATAAAATGTAAAGGAAAGAGATGAAATATTACAGCTGCTTCTGTTAATAAAGTCGAATTTAGGATAATAAAGAAATTCATAAATTAAATCTGATGTACAATTTTTGATTAAGAAAAAGCTGAATCTCTGATATTAAAAAGTGAAAAAAATAAGTAAAAGCAATTTCTTATTTATTCCATTTCTCAGATCAAATAACCTAACATCCGAAATGCACAAAATTAATGAATTTAAGAGTGAAAATATTAAATGAAGGTTAGAGAATTGAAAGGAATGTAAAGTAATTATTTGAATTTAATGCATTACTTACATAATCAAGTTTGCGAAATTTCTTGCTCGTGTATATAAGGAGTTGCTAGATTTGGGAGAATTACTGAAAAACAGAACATTTTTCTTTTCTTTATGAGACAATTTCAGAATAAATTCAAATTATGAGAAAATTTATGAGAAAATCAGAGAAAAATACATGTTTCTTTCTCTGATTTGATTTTGATGTTGCTTTAGAATGTGCATGATTCTTATTTGATGGCAATCAAAAGTACTCTCAATACTTACCAAATTATAAATTATGTTTCGGATCATAAAATGGTGTATTTTAATTGGAATTATAATTTAAATTAACTGGTGTGATATGGAAAAATAGTTTTAATAGACTTTATGTATTTATAACAAAAAATGAATCATAGGTTTTTTTTTGGGTCATTAATAAGGTAAAAAATGTAGTATTATACTTTTATTTGTACTGCATTTTTTCTGGAATAATCAGTTATTTTTTATCTAAAAAAATATGATTTTAGTTACTATAATGTATTTACAAAGAAAAATTATAAGATTTGTTTTGAATAAATAACTTGTGTGTGTGTGTGTTTTGAGAGCATAATTTAATATTTAAAATTCCTACACATTTAGTGAAATATTAATGCAATACGAATTCAAATTTATGGTGCAAAACTAAAAGAAAACATTAAAGTTAATATTTGATTAAGTAAATATTCTATTTAAAATCCATGTTTCTTTAAAAAATATAAAAAAGATATTTTGTAGTTATGAGAACGACAAATGTTACATAATTTGCCAAAAACTGCACTATTTAAATAATAATAATTACGTAATTGTGAAGAATAATTTCATATTCAAATAGTAAATTACTTAAAAGAGTTTCAGATATAAATTACATAAAATATTTATTTCCCTTAGGAAATATTGTGAAAGTTAGAAAATTAACTGAAACTTGAACTTTTGATTTGTTCATCTACCATGGATGGAGACAGCCACAGAATGTAGTATTCGTGTTGGAAAGAGAAGAAGGGAAAATTGGTTTCTGTTTTCATTACCAGGGGTAGTGGCAGTCCCACTCTGGGTTGATATAAAATATATTTTAATAATGTGTTTTGTATTATTCAAATATCTTGGAGGGGACAGGATTGTAAGAACATCACAAATATTATGTATAAAGTAATATTATCACAAATATTATATATGTATATAGGATAAAACATGAAAAATATGAAATTGGAAAAACTCTAAAATGTACTAAACAATTGAAAAAAAGATGGCATAGGGACCACGCCTTCATTAGGAGGGAGATGGCCAGCTATGCAAAAAAAAAAGAACACTCTTTTCTGACATGCTATAAGGACAAATGTCTAAAGATCTTCGAGCTATTCCCCCAAAGAGTGTTCGTATGAAAGGAACTTAGGTAAAACATTTGAATAAATATAAATGCAGAAAATTAGAAATACTAATAAAAGAAACATAAATCCAGAAAATTAGAGATACTCACATAAATGAAACATACATACATACAGTAAAAAAATAAATACATAAAGCCAAAGTCAGCAAATCAGATTGAATTTATATATGAAAATAGTATGAGAGTTGCCAAAAATATTGAAATTAGAGTAAAGAAGTGTTCCCAGGAGTAATTAGATTTAAAAGTTCAAGTGGTTTAGAAAAAAGTATAAATGTAGGTGTTTTCAGGATTCTTGTAAGAACTTCAATGCTTGGGTGGCTCTTCTATAGTTATACAAACTACGCATTACTTCAATCTTACAAGCGATTCCCTACTTCCTACATATTTTAAAATAAAATTAATTGGAATATTATTATTTTTTAGGTGAGCTATCAGGCGTTTAATTTGATTTTTAGTAGATTCATAGTTGTTAAAGATATTATAAATGCGATTAAGTTCATTAATTATAACGTTTCTGTATATTTTTAAAGAAATATTTGAGTTCCAAGAAATTAACTTATTAACATGAAAATTAAAATGATTTGTTTTGTCGAATACATCTATATATGTTGTAGAATTATCAATAGTGATAAATAAATATGATATATTTATATTGGCAAATATTGATATTTTACAAATAAACTAATATATTGGCAATAATTTTATAAATAAATTAATATATTGGCAAATATTGATATTTTATAAATAAATATATTTTTATATATTTATATTGGCAAATCTTTCTTTAACTGCTTTTGCGCTGGCTAGATTTCCTGTTTTATTGTATTGTATTTATTTATTACTTTATATATATTTATATTTTTTGCTTATATATATATATATATATGTATACATACATACATATACATATATATGAATACATATTATATATATATATATATATATATTATTGATATTCTTCCATTGATTTTCATTTTATAGTCATTTTCACCACATATTTAAAATTGTTGTGTAAATCATTTATGCTTTTCAATACGTCACAACAGCGTAAGTGGGAATTTATTAGCTTGTTTATTGTTTGCTCTTCATTGGGTCACTTCTCTGATTGTCCACTTTAAATTCATTATTTCGTAGCTTTATCATTATACACGGATGGTATAGAAGTCGATTATTATATCGTGTCTATTCATTTTACCTACAGCAGCTGAGATAATATTGAACAATATCTCTCCAAGAGCGCACATAATTCTCTCTTTCTTTGTAATACATGAGATTTCTAGCAACACAAACAGTAGAATCTCGAAACGATGTCTTGTATTTTCAATTTGCAGCACTCCTTTCCTGTATTAACTCCTGTTTGTAGGAGAAATGTTTTACATCAAAATCATAGCGAAGTCTTAGCAAATGTACCCCCCTCCTCCAAATTTCAAAATATTATGAATTAACAACTTAGTAAAGTATTTTCTGTTACACATTAAATTTGAAATTAACAATATTGTTTCCACTATAATAAGCTAATTATAAAGGGAAAATAATTTGTATTTTCCAGTACACAATACTTTTTTGGTGGAATTTTTATAATGTCTGTTCTAATTTTAACATTGAATATATTTCGTCATCAAATCGGATAATGTTGTTGGTTGTTTCATTGATTGAATTTATCATATAACTGATAGGATAAATTATAAATTTATGAAAATTACTGATAATTTCTATAAGTAAAGTTTTTCTCGCAATCATCTGGACAGCTTTAGTATTTAAAACCTTCTATACAGGATTCTTAATTGATAATAATATTACAAATGAGTTGGGCTATTATTGCTGACATCCAGCTGAAATAAATTTAAGTATAATTTGTCAAATTAGCCTATTTATGTCCAATGGCTAAAAGTTTCAGAATACCAAAAGTAAACTTTAAGGATTAATAGTAAACTTTAAAAATCCAGATATAAAATGGTCAAAAAAACTAATTTTAAATGATTAAATTTAAAGCAAGGTTTGTAAATTTTATAAAATGTAACTTTATTGTAGGTAGGTGAATTATATATTTACCTATTTTAAGATTTTGAGATCAAAATTTAAATGTTTCTAAAGCATTTTTTTCTTTTAAGGTATATGAATTTAATAATGAAATCCTGCTAAATGACCAGTAAAAAAAGATTGCTTTCATTATTATATGACATCTTAGGCCTTTACATAAATTGATAATGATTAAATATGTTTCCCTAATAAAAAATATAAGGCACATTCTTAATTAACATTTCAATAATGTCAATAATTTAAAGCATTTCCTCTTATCAATAGGAAATAGAATATAATGTTCCTAAAGATGGCTTTAAAAAGAAATTAAGAATTTGAATAGTTTAGTTTGTTTTGTACTATTTATCATTTACTCACAGATCGACAAATGTTTACCAAAATATATATTGCGTAAATAAATTTTTAATTTAATTTAATATTATGGTATTAATAATAATAATAATGATAATACTCCTGAGTATTATTAATAATTATAGTAATTTTATGGTTTAATGCCAGTTAAAAATATATTCAATTTACTTAATTATGAAAATGACTTCATATATCAAAACATTCTTTCCTAAATGTTTCATTATTTAATTGATTAACGTACAGTCATTTTTTACTTTCAAAATATTAAATTTTTTATTTCATTAATTTGGTAATAACTTACGAACATAATTTATATCCTCTTAACACATAAATATGAATAATATATATGAATATGTAAATCCAAAATGTAAAACATGAATATAGTTTGGTTCATCTAATGTAAAATACATACTATAACATATTTATATTCATCAAATGAATATACTGTTTGTTTTCAGACAAGTACAAATTTTTATTCATTTATTTTAGTTTCGATTGCTCTCATCAGTTCTTTTACTCCTCTGATAAAATTGAATCAATCACAACTGAATAAATATTGTCTCATACTAAATAATCGAAGCCATTTTTAATTTCATAAAATTTCCAAATTCCCTACTATTAAGAATCTTGCTCCACTTCATTAGTTACATTTTCATTAATATTTTAGGTTTTTTTTATTAAAGAAAAAGTTAAATTTCTTATTCTAATCAAACAATATTATCATAGAAATTTTGAAAAAAAATTCAAATACAATTTTTCTGAAAATTTTTTAATTTACATGCATATTTGTGTACCTGTCAAACTGTTTAATTATTTTTCTAAAGCTATATATATTTCTTATATATTTGAATTAAAAAAAAAAAACCTTACATATGTAGAATGTGATTTTTACATGAATTATAAGTTGTTGTTACTATTGACACTTGAACAAACCAGGTTCTCTATGCCTTGGCTGTGCGAATTTAAGTTAATTGAGGGCATCTTTCATTTAATCGAAGCACTATAAAGGTGAAAGTAAGATTTTTGCTCTTCAAATCCTCCGGTAGATGGCAGCACCAGAGGATCAACTTTTTTAATTTTGGCATTAATCTGAAAGGGGAAAAAATTTCTCCAGACCATTGCACCCATAATAACTGCTCAACGACCGGATGTCCTTGGTGGCATTAGGAATCGAACCCCCACTCTTTCGGATGGAAGGCTGATACCCTAACCACTAGGCTACCATGGCCCCTGAATTATAAGTATAACATTTTGTCTTTTAAGCATAACATTTTGTTATTTATCGATTACACTGAACGAATAATGAACACCTTTCGATTAATAGAACTTTGAACAAAGCGGAAAATATAATATTAGTTATTTAAATTAACTATTTAAATCAGTACTCATTTTAAATTTAGCAGACATTTTGTTGAAAATTATACATTTGCTCTATATATCATTTTAAACTATTGTTTAAATACCGTTATTGAAGTTTAAAATATAAGCATATTTATGAACAGCAATTCAAAGTCATTAATCACATTTCTATTAAGTTTAATAAGCTCTCTATTTAAATTAAGATTGCTGAGTGTTGAATAATTTCCCCACATTAATCAAATATTTAGGCTTTATAAATCCTAAATAGTGCTCTGTCATATAGACGGGGTGAGTACCAGAATATTAATTCCACAGTCTTAAATGAATTTATCAATCAAATAATGTATTGAAGCCTCCTTTCATTGCGAAAACATTAAACGAAACTTCTTAATAAAAGAAATGATCTTGTATTAGAACGAAATTTTATAAATTATTAATGAGGTTTTTTGAGACTGTTAAAAATTCTATAAATTATTAATGAAGTTTTTTGAGAATGTTAAAAATTTTATAAATTATTAATTAAGATTTTTGAGACTGTTAAAAACTTTATAAATTATTAAGTTTTTTGAGATTGTTAAAAATTTTATAAATTATTCATGAAGTTTTTTGAGACTGTTAAAAATTTTATAAATTATTAATTAAGATTTTTGAGACTGTTAAAAATTTTATAAATTATTAATGAAGTTTTTTGAGACTGTTAAAAACTTCATAAATTATTAACTAAGTTTTTTGAGATTGTTAAAAATTTTATAAATTATTAATGAAGTTTCTTGAGACTGTTAAAAACTTCATAAATTATTAATTAAGTTTTTTGAGACTGTTAAAAATTTTATATATTATTAATTAAAATTTTTGAGACTGTTAAAAATTTATTAATTATTTTCAGGGTAACAAAAGCATGAAGCCTTTAATTTAAATGATCAATTTAATATACAAGTGTATTGTTTCTCATAATTTTTATAAGCATAACATTTAAAGTGCGTTTGCTCTTAAAAAAGTAGTTAATAAATATATAATTTTGCTTGTGGAATTTTTAAAGAATCTTTATATTTTTTTCATTAAACATATTGATATAGATGTATGCATATGCGTACTTATTATTGCTCTGTGTTTCCATTTTAAATGTTATGCTCACTAGTTAAATATAATTTATTTATAAATATTTCATTATTATCAATACAAATTCTTCGTATATCAATCAGTATTAAACACTTTTTATATAAAACTATTCAATAAATTATAGTAGTATATTAAAACATAAAAACGCATTTTATATTCAATTTGAATGAGTTAAAACCTCCCAAGCGATCAATGATTAAAGTTTTAACTTAATATAATGAAAATAATTAATTCAAGATATCTACTATGTAATAAGATAATGAAAATAACTTATGCTTATAATGATGGTAATTATTGAGATGATTTTAAAGATTTTTGATTTTGAAGCGCAATATTGATGTTTGATAATATAATCTCTGAATGTAATTATTTTGATGTTTTAACTTAATATCTTTTAAAATTTGTTTCAATTAAAATTATTTTCTTGATTTAATCTTTCTCATAACTAGAATTATTTACTGAATATTTTTGACAGAATAACAATAAAAAAATTTTACTTTGTTAAAATTTAAAACATTTTCAACTTTATTTCCACTCATTTTCTACTTGAAGCAAAAGTGAAGAGCAACTATCTCCAATATTAGAATATATTAATATCACTTGGATTAGATATACTCATAAATGGGTTTTGACACTTCCAAATTAAATTACAAAGCGAAAAAGTGTGTGTACTTAATAAATTAATTTTCACATTAAATATAATATTAGAAATCTTGACAGAAGCGAAAACTAATATTGTGTAACAGTAACTGCGGTTCTATAACTCTTATGACTAAAAATTAAAATTTTAAAAGCATTTTACTTTTGATTTTTGTTCATTTTCGAAATTCTTTTATGCAATATTTAAATTTTTGTGAATTTTTTGTTCATTTGCTGCATTTTAAACTTAATTTCTTGCTCAATCTAACTTTACTATCCTGTAGAAAAGAACACTCATATGCAATTAATCATGAACAATTCTTGTTTTATATTTGCCTCAAAAACATATTTTCCTAGAATAATTGAAAAGCTTCAAATATTTCAATGAAAAAATAGGATTATTTCAATGAAAACTGAAAGTATTTCTCTGCAGAAATATTCTTAAAAATACACATAAAATTCTTTGCATTTTTCTCTGATGATAAACTAACTTTAATTTATCAAAAAAGTGTTTGATTAAAAATTTATGATATATTTTGCAAATTGGAAGCAAAATATTAAAAAAATATAAACTTATAAATCTTTCTTCAATCATATGATTCTTGTAGAAATTAGTTTTAATCTTATAATAGTAGTTTATGTGAATTCCTATATTATCAGTTTATAATATGTTTTACATAAATAATAAATGCATTATGTTTTAATATGCTCATGATAAAATTGAGAAACATTTAATTCATTTTCCATAATTCATTTTGGTTAACCTATTATTCAAAAAATTAAAATCTGAAAATAAATGAATTTTGTTTTCAAGCATAAAAAAGTACAAATAAGTAAAAATAAATATTATTTTATAAAACAATTAAATTGTATTTAAATTCACATAAATGTTTTTGAGATCGGATGAGATATAGAACCTTAATGTGATGAAACACTGGTCGTAAATATTTTCCTTTCCTAACAGAGAAAAGCTTTTACCTAGAAAATGTGAATTCATAAATACACAAATAAAAGAGGCAATGGATATTATCGATAAGGTTTTTTATTAGACGCTTCTTTTGCCTACGAATATGTTCATACGAAAAATGCGTAGCGTATGAAATAAAAAAATGTCGTTCATTATTTATCCACATTGCAAAATCGATATTTAGGCGAAAATATTATGTAATTAAATCGTAATTCTAATTTCAAAGGCTGTTCCTCTGAAGTATGAACTACCAAAACACACCGAACATATTTTATTAAACAATCACTTGTAGTGGAGAAAATCTAAAGTTAAAAAAATATTTATTTGAATTGTCCATGACATCAAATGAGAAATTTTTAAAAAAGTACGTTCCGTTATCTATTCTTTTCAAAACACCTTTTTTAAGTAGATCAAATTCTCCCTAGTCATTAGGCTTTATTTTAAACAGAGATACATAAATCAGAATACTGGAGTGAATAACAAAAACATATGGTTTTCATAAGAAAGCCATAAATGTTTACTGCTAACCTAGCAGTAGAAAATATTAAACTCCTATCATAGTGTAACTTTGAGTGTTATTTTAATTTTTGAAGAGGGTAGATTTCAATGCATCAGTATCCTCTAATGATGGGATGAAACGAAAGAACAAGGCATAGCCTGATCATGATATACAGATTTACATTTCTGTTAAAATATACTTTAAAAATGCATGCGTAATATTTCTAAACTTAAAAATTAATATGAACTATCTATTAGTAAAAAATGGAATATGTGCTTAAGAATAACGATGTCTGGAAATACGCTATATACTAGAAATATATTTCAACTTTAGGTTATTTCGATGATCAGTCTTAGGAAATTTTAAGCCTTTGCCTGTTTTTGTTTTTAGAAAAACCAGATACACTAAGAACAGTTTTTCATTTTTATCTAATATCAAGATGACATTGTCAGTAAGCAGATCCTTAAAAAAAATATACAGGATATAATAAAACACGACTTTTTTTTACCATTTTGTCTCGATGATAATATGTTTATCAGTTCTTGATGGATCTTATGTGATCCAGTATAAAGTTAAAATAATGATGATGAAGCTTTGTCAACGTGAAGAGACACAAGATTTCCACCCTTAAACTGAGGATAGATGTAAATTTTTGTGTTCCCATAAATAAATTTGGATATTGGTTTTAAGCTGATCTTTTTTAATCGTTGCATGAAAATGTAAGCGTATTAAATCATAGATATAAATTCAAAATACCATGCACAACATGAGCATTTGGTGCTTTGATATCAGGTTTTAGAATTGTTTGTATTCAATTCAAATTGCTTTTAAGGTCTCATTCAACGTGATAATTGAAAAATTTTTTAAACAGCTCTACTGAATATGGTAGATTCATTCCATTAAATCATTTGATTGAGGATAGAACGATGCTGTTCGAATTCGGTTTGTACCCACAAATTTTGACAGCTCATTAAAAGAAGATTGATTTAAACTGGCAGCTTTGGAAAATTGTTACAGTTGCAGAGCAACCAAACTAAGAAATTTAGCCATGAAAAATGTTATTACTGTACCACTTTGTGCAATCTTCCTAGCTGAGAAATCCAAAAATGACAGACAATATACTTTTTCATCTAATGGAAGTAAGGTATATAAGGAATTGATATGAATGTATGCAAAAAATGGCGTCAGGTAAAGTAAAATTACGATAGAACATTTAATTTTGTATTTGTATTTTTGACCATTGATAGACATTACGACTTTGGGACATTATCTGGTAAAACTCTTACAGGGTTAGGTGCAGGGATCACTGGTGGTGCTTACTTTACTTTACATCTTTGTGACAAGGTCAAAATGGGCTGGTTGATTAGGACACATCCCTTTTTATTGGAAAGTAGTGAGTTTGAATCCCAATTTAGCGAAAGATAAGTGGTGTTGATTAATGGTGGATGAGTCTTGTTAATAAGTAGTGGTGCCAATGTTCTCCAAGCAAATGCTACCTCTAAGGAAATCAAGTGAAGTACTGGGGGTCTTCTGCGCAATCTCTGCTTCTAAATTACAAAGACTCCCACCTGGTTGCTTCCTTCGAATTAGTAGAGCCTAAACAAGTTAGATACACTGAAGTATACTAATGCAATAACAGTTGTTTTGAACCATGTTTTTACATTATTCTTTTAGTTGGGCCATACAAAACAGAATATAATGAGTTTTATAATGTTGAAACACAAGCTAGAGGTAAATTATAGAAATAATTATACACAGTCCCATGGAATTCAAAAGGCACAGATGGTTTGAAAGAGCCAACGGATACATTACAGAAATAATTTCTGTAGGATTTACTGAGGACGGGATACTAAAATATTTGTTTATATCCCAGAAATTACATAGTTCCTCTTCATATCATTGCATCTTATCAGAAGCTTTGAAATCCAAATATGAATAAGAGATTTGGTCAATTGCAGTCCGTGGTAGAACATCAGCAACAATATTGTTGACACAACGTATGGGTTTGTATATCTGTTCTAAATTGTTAAATATAATCAAAATGTCTCCACTGCAAAGGAATACATTTGTCTGGATCCTACTTAAAATCATGTGTATGAGACATTAGATAAGTTTAAATAATGTTTTTTTCTCAAATATGTGGAGAAAATGATTTACAGAATGTACATTCTCTTGTCTACTGAATAATTCATAGGCTTCATTTGTGTGTGTAATTGCTTTAAAGATTTTTTTATTTCTTCTAAAAATGCATTCCGTGGGGTTAATGTCTGAAGTGATGTAGATGTACAACGTCAATGAAAATACATTAATATGAGAAAACGTTTTATTGTACTAGGGTATTAGGTTGGAAAAATTTCAAAATACAGTTGACAGGGCCTGATAGAGGTTCGAAACCTAATTCAGATATTTTAAAGCCTAAACATTTTATAGAAGATCTTCTAAAAATGCATTATGAACCTTTTAAAGTTAAGAAATATTTTGGAAAACGTTCAAATAGACTTTTAAGATACTTAAGATGTTCTTCTGGTGAATGTGATGCAGCAATGGTATCTAAACCAAAATATAGATAAAAGAGATATCTAATTTAATTTGAAACTTGAACCTTTGAAATGAAGCAAATGCATTTCAAAGGCCAAATTGCATTCTGATGCATTCAAATAAACCAAAAGGTGTGGTTATTGCACATTTTTGCATATTTCCTGGATTAAAACTGATATGGTGAAGTGTTAATACGGTCTAATTGCAAAAATAAACTTATCATAATCACGGATATTAAAATAGAGTAAGTTTCACTGTAAATATCTTTTAATTTGTATATTAAAAGCATAGTAATTTCTGACTAGTCTCCACTTTGTGCTGATAATTTAAGACACTATGCATCAAAGGGGAAGCGTAAATACTTTTTGAATATCGGGCATAATCTACCTAAATCAAATTTTGTAGTTGCTCTGCGGAAGTGATAAAGTGCAAGATAGCGAGTGTAAACTTTTAAAAGGGGATCCAGTTGTTTGAACATAGGGATGATGAGCGAATGTTCAATGTCTTGATCCGAGTGAAGATTTATAATTGCATCCGTAAATATTTTAATAGATCACGATAAAACCATACCCCTTATTACAATTTTAATGAAATGAATAATGCAATGACGTAAAATACAATGGCAATAAATGTTAATTTTTACATCAAATAATATGTTTACTTACATAAATAAAGAACAAAATTAAAGTTATATAAAAATAGTCATCTCCTGTAATTGCAATTTAAACATATTCCATTAAAAATGTCTGTTTGGAAATTCTCCTTCGGCCAAAACTTTAATAAAGCGTTTGCGTGCTCTATAGTTTAATTGGAGATAAAATGTATTTGCTACAGAAAAAAACTATAATTTGCGATGTATTTTGAATTTAAATCTAGATGATGGATTTTTTTGTACACGATGGCTAATTAGACTGGGATCTGCGGTTTAAAAATGATTCCGAACCAATACCAACATCCATGCCCAAGGTGGGATTCGAACGCACGAACTTTTGAACCGAAGGCAAAAGCGCTACCCATTCGACTGCCAGCTTGGCTTATGAGCATAAAAGAACTAGTATCAATAGGGTATCGGATATTTGTTATCTTCTACCGAAACACGTATACGACGAGAGTTTCTAGTAGCCTCATACTGATTGTAGCCGTTACTTCTGGCCCTACAATTTTTTTATAAAATTGCACGACAAAGAGAAATTTTAATAGCATTTATTAGATTATTTGAATAAGAACGACTACTTTTCCAATTACAAAAGCAACATGACTGTGATCATTCTTACAATAACGTGTTATTGGTTTTTACAAGTTGAAGAGGAGCATCTAAAAATGTAAAAATTCAATTGTTAATCTGTTATTTTAACTGCTTATCGATAACTTAGCTTCAAAGATCATCTTTTATATATCAATGGTTACATAAATATATGAATTGGTATTTATTAGGTTAGAGAATAAATTCCAAACCAAAGACTATTACCAAAGGATATAATTAAAAAAACAATAATTATGTCAATAAATTAATCAATTATATATTCGCCATTGCTGTTTATCACCTCTCGACCAATTCGTTGATGCCCTTCCACTTCCACCAAAAATATACAGGTCTTGTGTCAAAGAAGTTGTTGCTCCAGTTTTTAAGGACACCTTTGTTATCGAAAGTAACGCCCTTCATATGGTTTGAAAAAGAGCGGAAAAGATGATGATCGGTCGGTACAAGATCCGGAGAATACAGCGGATGCTGGAGGATCTCCCATTCGAGCTCTTGGAGTTGGCGGCCTTGCCGACTTGTGCAACATGGGGCCTGGAATTGTCATGAAGGAGTATTGTTTGGCCATGTCGATCAGGTCTTTTCAGTCGAATAGCCTCATTCACGCGGTGTAGCTTGGCAATGTGCAGCTCCTTGTTGACGGTGGCATTCTTTTCGAGCATTTTCTAGTGCACCAAGAGGTCCTTAAAAACTGTCTCAACAACTTCTTTGACATCAGACCAGGTGACTAATGAAGGAGCGGCATCAACTAATTGGTCGAGATATGGGAAGAGGTTGTAAACAGCAACGGGAAATATAAAAATGATTAACTTCTTGATATAATTATTGTTTTTTTATTTAAATCATAGTTTTTGGTAAAAACGCAGCGAACTTATTCCCCAACCAAATGGAGTTAAAATTTTTCTCAAATGAAAATATAACTATACATTGATTCTTAAGCAATATATTTAAAATATTAATTGCTTAAGAATCAATGCACAGTTATACCTTCATTTCATATTTTCTACCTTTAGATATTCTTATTTGCCGATTTCATATTTAAATCATTTTATTCTTAAATACATAAGAAAAACATCACGTATTTTGGAGCAAAATCTTCAATTAAAACTTATAAAACAAGAAAAGATTAAAATAATTCCTTTGAGAAAATTAATGTTTTTCTCTTAAGAAAATACTTTCTCAATTTTGTTTTCAATTTATCTAATTACATGGGTTTATTTCTTAATGATTATACACATTCACGAATTTTTTTTTAATTTTTTGCAATAAATAGTGAAATGCATTTTATTTTTTCATGAATGAATACTGTTTTCCATGTATATTTAATTTTTGATTACTTTTTAATTAAAAAAATTGTTACAGTATAAATTAAGAAATCCATCCAGCTTTAGAGTGGATAACAAAAACTCTTTTTGATCTAATAATTAAGTTACAATATGTTTTTTTTAAATTAAACTTATTTATGTATAAAAATTTTTTAGTAGAACTAATGTAAAGAAAATGTATTCTTTTTTTTTTTTTTTTTTTTTTTGATGGCTTTTTTTATGGTTGTTATTTAATTCTTAAGTTTTATTGCTTTTTTGTAGCCTTTCAAAGGGAAAATTAATGTTTCCACATTTTCAAGAAATGCCTGTTACATTAAGTTCAGCTTTATATATCAGAGGGCAATTTAAATTTTTTCACGATTATATTCAAAACTTTTCTGATATTTTAAGATTTTTAAGGAAAAATTAGAGGAGATTTAACTGTAGCTCATAATACAAAAAACATTCTATTACCATCATTTATAACAATTTTTTTTAAATGGCAAATTGTAGACAGTTACAACTGCAACATAATCTATTGTTCCCTGATACCCAAGGAACCGGCCAGAAACAGCGACCTCTTAGCCACCGAGGCGTTGCCAAGGGTGCAGCACAGAGGGTGGGCCACCATCGCACCCTCACACATGCCATAGGGACCCGTTTATAGGGTAGGCATCATTCATACTTTCACAAACACAAGGAAAAGACAAAGACAGGATAGAGAGAAAGTACATCCATGCCTGAACCGGGATTCGAACCCAAGACCTTCCTATCCGTAGTCAGAAATGCTGACCACTAGACAAGTTGGGCGGCTTGTTTATAAAAATTTTTTTTATTAATTATCAAAACTACTGATAAATAGTCTTCAAAATTTAAAAGAATGAATTTAAAAACGTTCTTATCAATTTAATGAGAGTTATTATATTAGATATCATTAATTTAATTTTAAATATTTCTAAGGAAATGTAGATACTTTTCTAAGAGAAATACTTATTACTATGATTGTCAAACTCAGTTATTTAAATGTCAGTTATGCCGTTTTTATATCTAAAAGTTACTGCTATTTTTCATATGTGATTTGTAATTCATACACAACTAAAATTTTTCATGTTTATAGTGAAAAATTGTGGTTATAACAAATATTAAAATGGCTGATAAAAAGAGAACAAATTGTATGTATTATAGTAAGCTAGTGCAAGGACGACGCATTTTGAAGTTATGTTCAATTCTTCTCAAGATTAAAAGCAAAAGTTTTTAAGTATTTCTACTTACAATATTCATATATTCCGTATGTATGAAAGATCTCACATTTTCCTCCCTTCAGAAACTTGAATTGAGTCTTTTAAGAATTTAAAACTGCTTTTGTATTTAAACTTCGAAAAAGTCTTGAATATTGCTAAGCTTTAAATTTTAGAAAAATATTTTCAATACAAATAATATACTGCTTTAAAATGTTTTTACTTATTTATGTGATCATAAATGTTCCTAATTGTAATAATGTTTTTTCTATTTTGCTGCTCAATTTTATGTGACATTATGAGGTCTTTATGAGTGCATTATGAATTTATTAAAAATATCGTTTATTAAAAGCATATGAAATTTTTTTACGCAAAAAGAATGTTTCAGATATTAAGTAATATAATTCAAAACTCTTAAAAGTATCATATTGTAACAACAATACTAAGGAAACATTAAATATAATAGTGTTATTTTTATTTACAAAAAAGTTTTTCATATAGACATTCTTAAAAACTTAAATAAAACGTACTTATTATTAAAAAATAATTTAACTTAAAAAAACATTTTACAGCACCAAAAATATCATTGACATTTTGTTAGATTAGAAAATTGCATTGAATATCAGATTTTGTTGATTCTATTAATCATTATCGTAAAATGTTTACCAAGGTATCCCACTTTGCTTGCGCAATCTTTTTTTTCTGTATATCTTTTTACACATTAACATTTTTTTTATAAAAATATCTACTATTTAAAATATTTTTCAGGGTTTATTTTTTTAGAAATATCAGAAAATATTAAATCGTAAAGAAAAATATTTATGCTCAAATTTTTTTAAAACTATTATAATTAAAATGCTGAAATAATCTTTTATAGCTTAAAATAAAAGATAAATATAATAAAAGATAATCTTATAGAATAATAAAATATAATCTTATAGATAAAAGAGATATCTAATTTAATTTGAAACTTGAACCTTTGAAATGAAGCAAATGCATTTCAAAGGCCAAATTGCATTCTGATGCATTCAAATAAACCAAAAGGTGTGGTTATTGCACATTTTTGCATATTTCCTGGATTAAAACTGATATGGTGAAGTGTTAATACGGTCTAATTGCAAAAATAAACTTATCATAATCACGGATATTAAAATAGAGTAAGTTTCACTGTAAATATCTTTTAATTTGTATATTAAAAGCATAGTAATTTCTGACTAGTCTCCACTTTGTGCTGATAATTTAAGACACTATGCATCAAAGGGGAAGCGTAAATACTTTTTGAATATCGGGCATAATCTACCTAAATCAAATTTTGTAGTTGCTCTGCGGAAGTGATAAAGTGCAAGATAGCGAGTGTAAACTTTTAAAAGGGGATCCAGTTGTTTGAACATAGGGATGATGAGCGAATGTTCAATGTCTTGATCCGAGTGAAGATTTATAATTGCATCCGTAAATATTTTAATAGATCACGATAAAACCATACCCCTTATTACAATTTTAATGAAACGAATAATGCAATGACGTAAAATACAATGGCAATAAATGTTAATTTTTAAATCAAATAATATGTTTACTTACATAAATAAAGAACAAAATTAAAGTTATATAAAAATAGTCATCTCCTGTAATTGCTATTTAAACATATTCCATTAAAAATGTCTGTTTGGAAATTCTCCTTTGGCCAAAACTTTAATAAAGCGTTTGCGTGCTCTATAGTTTAATTGGAGATGAAATGTATTTGCTACAGAAAAAAAACTATAATTTGCGATGTAATTTGAATTTAAATCTAGATGATGGAATTATGCGCATATAGTTTGGTATGTTTTTCACTCAACGGTTATTTTTTTTGTACAAGATGGCTAATTAGACCGGGATCTGCTGTTTAAAGATGATTCCGAACCACTGCCAACATTCATGCCCAAAGTGGGATTCGAACGCACGAACTGTTGAACCGAAGGCAGGAGCGCTACCCATTCGACTGCCAGCTTGGCCTATGAGCATAAAAGAACTAGTATCAATAGGGTATCGGATATTTGTTATCTTCTACCGAAACACGTATACGACGAGAGTTTCTAGTAGCCTCATACTGATTGTAGGCGTTACTCCTGGCCCTACTATTTTTTTTATAAAATTGCACGACAAAGAGAAATTTTAATAGCATTTATTAGATTATTTGAATAAGAACGACTACTTTTCCAATTAAAAAAGCAACATGACTGTGATCATTCTTACAATAACGTGTTATTGGTTTTTACAAGTTGAAGAGGAGCATCTAAAAATGTAAAAATTCAATTGTTAATCTGTTATTTTAACTGCTTATCGATAACTTAGCTTCAAAGATCATCTTTTATATATCAATGGTTACATAAATATATGAATTGGTATTTATTAGGTTAGAGAATAAATTCCAAACCAAAGACTATTACCAAAGGATATAATTAAAAAAAAACAATAATTATATCAATAAATTAATCAATTATATATTCGCCATTGCTGTTTATCACCTCTCGACCAATTCGTTGATGCCCTTCCACCAAAAATATACAGGTCTTGTGTCAAAGAAGTTGTTGCTTCAGTTTTTAAGGACCTCTTTGTTATCGAAAGTAACGCCCTTCATATGGTTTGAGAAAGAGCGGAAAAGATGATGATCGGTCGGTACAAGATCCGGAGAATACAGCGGATGCTGTAGGATCTCCCATTCAAGCTCTTGGAGTTGGCGGCTTTGCCGATTTGTGCAACATGGGGCCTGGAATTGTCATGAAGGAGTATTGTTTGGCCATGTCGATGAGGTCTTTTCAGTCGAATAGCCTCATTCGCGCGGTGTAGCTTGGCAATGTGCAGCTCCTTGTTGATGGTGGCATTCTTTTCGAGCATTTTCTATTGCACCAAGAGGTCCTTAAAAACTGTCTCAACAACTTCTTTTACATCAGAGCAGGTGACTAATGAAGGAGCGGCATCAACTAATTGGTCGAGATATGGGAAGAGGTTGTAAGCAACAACGGGAAATATAAAAATAATTAACTTCTTGATATAATTATTGTTTTTTATTTAAATCATAGTTTTTGGTAAAAACGCAGCGAACTTATTCCTTAACCAAATGGAATTAAATTTTTTCTCAAATGAAAATATAACTATAAATTGATTCTTAAGCAATATATTTAAAATATAAATTGCTTAAGAATCAATGCATAGTTATACCTTCATTTCATATTTTCTACCTTTAGAAATTCTTATTTGCCCGTTTCATATTTAAATCATTTTATTCTTAAATACATTAGAAAATCATCACGTATTTTGGAGCAAAATCTTCAATTAAAACATATAAAACAAGAAAAGTTTAAAATAATTCCTTTGAGAAAATTAGTGTTTTTCTCTTAAGAAAATACTTTCTCAATTTTGTTTTCAATTTATCTAATTACATGGGTTTATTTCTTAATGATTATACACATTTACGAAATTTTTTAAAATTTTTTGCAATGAATACTGTTTTACATGTATATTTAATTTTTGATTACTTTTTAATTAAAAAAAAATTGTTACAGTATAAATTAAGAAATCCATCCAGCTTTAGAAGTGGGTAACAAAAACTCTTTTTGATCTAATAATTAACTTACAATATGTTTTTTTTTAAATTAAACTTATTTATGTATAAAATTTTTTTTAGTAGAATTAATATAAAGAAAATGTATTCTTTTTCCGTTTTTTTTTTTTTTTTTTTTTTTTGATGGCTTTTTTTTAGGGTTGTTATTTAATTCTTAAGTTTTATTGCTTTTTTGCAGCCTTTCAAAGGGAAAATTAATGTTTCCACATTTTTAAGAAATGCCTGTTACATTAAGTTCAGCTTTATACATTAGAGGGCAATTTAAATTTTTTCACGATTATATTCAAAACATTTCTGATATTTTAAGATTTTTAAGAAAAATTAAACGAGATTTAACTGTAGCTCATAATACAAAAAACATTCTATTACCATCCTTTATAACAAATTTTTTTAAATGGCAGATTGTAGACAGTTACACAACTGCAACATAATCTATTGTTCCCTGATACCCAAGGAACCAGCCAGAAACAGCGATCTCTTAGCCACCGAGGCGTTGCCAAGGGTGCAGCACAGGGGGTGGGCCACCATCGCATCCTCACACATGCCACAGGGACCCGTTTATAGGGTAGGCATCATTCATACTTCATTCACAAACACAAGGAAAAGACAAAGACAGGATAGAGAGAGAGAAAGTACATCCATGCCTGAACCGGGATTCGAACCCAAGACCTTCCTATCCGTAGTCAGGAATGCTGACCACTAGACAAGTTGGTCGGCTCGTATATAACAATTTTTTTTATTAATTATCAAAACTACTGATAAATAGTCTTCAAAATTTAAAAGAATCAATTTAAAAATGTTCTTATCAATTTAATGAGAGTTATTATATTAGATATCATTAATTTAATTTTAAATATTTCTAAGGAAATGTAGATACTTTTCTAAGAGAAATACTTATTACTATGATTGTCAAACTCAGTTATTTAAATGTCAGTTATGCCGTTTTTATATCTAAAAGTTACTGCTATTTTTCATATGTGATTTGTAATTCATACACATCTAAAATTTTTCATGTTTATAGTGAAAGATTGTGGTTATAACAAATATTAAAATGGCTGATAAAAAGAGAACAAATTGTATGTATTATAGTAAGCTAGTGCAAGGACGACGCATTTTGAAGTGATGTTTAATTCTTCTCAAGATTAAAAGCAAAAGTGTTTAAGTATTTCTACTTACAATATTCATATATTCCGTATGTATGAAAGATTTCATATTTTCCTTCCTTCAGAAACTTGAATTGAGTCTTTTAAGAATTTAAACCTGCTTTTGTATTTAAATTTCGAAAAAGTCTTGAATATTACAAAGCTTTAAATTTTAGAAAAATATTTTCAATACAAATCATATACTGCTTTAATTTTTTTTTACTTATTTATGTGATCATAAATGTTCCTAATTGTAACAATGTTTTTTCAATTTTGCTGCTTAATTTTATGTGACATATCGAAGTTAATTATGAGGTTTTTATGAGTACATTATGAATTTATTAAAAATATCGTTTATTAAAAGCATATGAAATTTTTCTACGCAAAAAGAATGTTTCAGATATTAAGTAAAATAATTCAAAACTCTTAAAAGTATCATATTGTAATAACAATACTAAGGAAACATTAAATTTAATAGTGTTATTTTTATTTACAAAAAAGTTTTTCATATAGACATTCTTAAAAACTTAAAAAAAACGTACTTATTATTAAAAACTTAATTTAACTTAAAAAAACATTTTACAGCACCAAAAATATCATTGACATTTTGTTAGATAAGAAAATTGCATTGAATATCAGATTCTGTTGATTCTATTAATCATTATCTTAAAATGTTAACCAAGGTATCCCTTTTTTCTTTCACAAGCTTTTTTTTCTGTATATTTTTTTCCACATTAACATTTTTTTTAATAAAAATATCTATTTAAAATATTTTTCATGGTATTTTTTTAGAAATATCAGAAAATATTAAATGGTAAAGAAAAATATTTATGCTCAAATTCTTTTAAAACTATTATAGTAAAAATACTGAAATAATCTTATAGTTTAGTACTAGAAATGTAATTTTTTCTTTGCTGAATTTGTGTTTCTCAAAATAATATCAAATTTTTATTTATTTATGTATTTTTAACTACTTTATCTGCCATTTAATGATGAAGACAAAAATATAATATAATTTGGGCTAGTGATAATAATTGAAAAATAATTACATTTTTATTTTGCTAACAATTATTATTGCTAACAATTATTATATGGATTTAAAAAAATTACCATTACTTAATATAGATTAAAAAAAACATATGATTTTAGATTTCTATGAAAATTTAAATGTTGAAATAAAATCATCACTATAAGTGAAATATCACAATTTTAATTACATAACATATTGAGTTATGTTTATTTTATCTTTATAAAATTACTTTTATTGCGCTTTTCAAGAGATTTCAATGTATTACAACGTAAGGCACAATGCTTGCATTTAGTTTTATATACGTTAATTTACTAATTTCTTAGTAGAACACTTTTGATATTTCATTCACGGGTATTCCAGAAGCAACTTATATAGTGAGTAAATCGCGGTGGCCTTGTTTGATAGGCCGTTGTTCTCCCTAACGGAAGGTATTGCGTTCGAATTTCAACTCAACTGAAAATATGTCATGTTTGTTTACTAATTTCAGCTGAGGCACGTTAAAACTGGCCGTGGTTGCAATGTCATCCAAGTGAAATGATATCTCTGAGGATGGCAGTCCAGGTCAAGTATGGGGGTCTTCTGATTGTTCCCTGCTTCAAAATCCCGAAGACTCCACCTGGCTGTTTCTGTCTAACAGGTACATCCCAATTCAGGGCTAGGTACACAGAAGTATGCTCGTGCACCAACAATAACATATATCATGATTTTGTAATTCTTACAAAAAAAATTAAGAGATATTTTTACTTGTTTTAAAATCTAATCTAAAATAACAGTTATGAATTTGTTTTTCTTTAATATCTTTTAACATTTACAAATATAATCAATCAATCAACAATGGCACTACAACCCTGTGTGGGTCCTGGCCTTCTCAATGAGCTTATTCCATCTTGGCCTGTACTCAGCAGCACTTTTCCAATTAGATGTTCCAATAGTGTTAAAGTCCCTATCAAGACAATCAATCCATCTGATTTTGGGCCTACCTCTGGAACGCTTTCCCATTGGCCTTGCAAGAAAGATTTTTTTAGGGGTGCGTTCAGTTGGCATACGAATAACATGGCCAGCCCATCTCATCCTTTGTATTACAAATATAATACCAACCATAAAACTTCATTTTATAGAAAAGTCATTATATCCGGCAAAGTTATAGTAATAATGGCTACATAAATTCTTAAACAGTTGATTTACATATTTGTTAGAGTGATTATAAAATTTTCAATTAGTTAATAAGGAAATCTTGATAACTATATAGTCTTAGTACGTAATTTTTTAAATTGTTTCTTTTTCTATTTTTTATAAATAAATAAAATAGTAAATAATCATTTATTTGAAGGTTCGAGATATTGTAATTACTGTTGTAAAAATAACAATGTATGTATTTCTAGAGCTATTTTCCTTATGAATATTTGAATTACAAGCATTTGTAATTTGCGTGCATATGTCTAATAACGATAAAGCTGATTAATTCTGTAGTCTTATTCAAATGAAATCTTTATCTTATTTAATTGACACAAACTAAATAATGAAATAGTTTTTCTTATTTTAATTTTACGTTAAATATTTTGATTCAAAGAGCATACTTGTTAGACTGATATAATTGAAAATATATAATAATATTTATCCCCCTATATAGTTTATTCAATTCCTAGATTTGTACTGATATTACGATTTCTTTAAGAAATTCAGTAAAATAATAAAAAAAACTACATAATTTGAATAGAATGTCACAAGATGAAAATTAGTGATTAATATTTATTCATTAAAGCAGCATTTTAATGCTAACTAATAGAATACACAACTCATAAAAATGCATATATTCAAATAGATAATAATAATTTTAAAATCAAAGACGAAAAGATGTACAAAATTTCAGCATGAATTTTTCAAATATTTCAAGGTTCTTAAGCTTTGCTACATTTTTAATTATATAACTATATAAAATATTAATTTTTAAGTGCTTTTATTTTCCACTTATTTTGTAAAAATATTATTTCCCACATAATTCTGAAAATATTACTCATTCATATCATATTTTAGTAATGTTTATATATATATAACTACAATTTTTAATATAATAAGTTTCCCTTAATTTTAAAATTAACATTTATATAAAGCTAATAGTATTAAAACTTATTATGTTAAGGAAACTGAAATTTTCTTTTTCGAAAATAATTCAAATAAATGTTCATGGCAAAAGTGATCTTTATTTTATTTGTTCTCAAAATATTCCTGATATTCATGAATTAACAAAATTTTGTAAAAGAGTAATTTCGAATTCCAAGGACACCCAAGAAAAGTGTATTTCAAAATAAAATGTTAAAAAAAATGAAAAATGTCTGCACGTAAAAATAGGACAACGTTATAACTTCTAGTCATAATTCATGGATTGATTTAGCAATATTAGAGCTGATAATAAGATTATATATCTGCCATATAAAACTAGAATATGGAAAAAATCTTAAAAATTTCTTCGTTTACACCCTCTTGCATGAAAGATGTGATTTTTAAAGGAAAAGAAAAACAAAAAACAAGTCAAATGTATTATCAGATTACGAACTTTCTACTGCATACTAATAACTCATCGGTATCATTATTTTGTGCAAGAAGCGACATCTTTATTTTATGGATAATAAAGATTTTATTTTGATTTAACACAAGGTTTTGTTTTGGTTTCTAAATTAATTTGTTTTTATAAATGAATGAAGACAATAGTTGTGTTTTATGTGAGTTTTTCATAGCTGGTTGACCTTGGACGTTCAATAAGGCTTCTGAGTTCAACGAAGGAAGAAGGGTAACTTATAGGGATTATAAATTATCTCTCAGAGAAATTGGTGACTGATTTGGACGAAACCAATCTTCAGTGATCCGTATACATGCAGATGGAAAATTGTAGAATGATGTAAATATTGATGGATTCCTCAACCACTTAATGAATTATAGGACAATGAATTCAGCCTGTCACACAACATTTGGTGTACTTTTTCTCCTTTTTGACGTCATTTGCAGTTAAAGGAAATGTGACTCCAGTACGTCCATTAAATTATTTGCCTGGTGATTTTAATGCCCTCAGAACCTGGTGATTATGTTATTAATGTTGCGATAATGATAGAAATTGATGAGAGAATAGAACGACATTGACTTTAACGACATTCTGCTACTACCTACAGCACTTTGATAGTCGGATACATGTCTGGAAACACCAAGTGCGAAATTGGTAAATTGATACCGTATTTTTTCCCCACATTGGTTGTGTACAGATTGAATTACTTCTATGAATTACTTGTTCTCCCAATCTATCATCATTTGAAAATGTATGGTCCAGTCTAGCAAAACAACTAGTCTTGATACACCATTCACTGCTTCATCAAATAAACATTGGCAATGTTTAAATGACACGTGAACTGTTTTAACCAAACTTTACTACCAAACCTCTTTTATTCTATTCTAAGATGTGCTTCAGCGGTTTTTATACATCAATGGTCGTTACAGTAATTAATTATTTTACTATCCAAAATTTCAGAAGAGGCTATGAATTCAATTATTTTTCATTTGAATTTGCCTAAAAGTAGAGTTGCTAACATTTATAGTTAATAAAGTCGGTATTCTTTATAAAACTTATATAACTTTATAATTTTTACAATTCTTTTTTATACTGTAGGCAGGCAAGTGATATCGCAGCAAAATTTATTTAGCAGATATATATATATATAAATATAAATATAAATATAAATATATATATATATATATATATATGTATATATATCTGTATATATATATAGTGAATATGAATTGAGCTAAATTATTTTCAGTTGTGTTGCTAATAAACAACGTATCGGATTTAGTGATAGTTGTTCTGAAAATTGCTTTGCTTCCCTAACGCAGTCTTCTTAAGGCCGACGTGAGTGGTTGATAATACATTATTGAAACTTTTGTCTAATGACTGGCAGCTATATATCAGTCAATTGTTCGGCTCTTTTTTTACTCTTATCACAATATTTGATTCAAATTCTGACGTGTGCTTATAATGGAATTGAATCCAGTAGTGAAGAATTTTTATTATCAACCTAACATTGTTTTTTGCAAAAAATTCTAAATAAGAACAATGTAAATCATTGACAACATAATGAAATCAATAATAATACTTGTGAAAGGTAAGGCTGGTTGATGAATTATGTTGAATAACACAGTGTATGGCATTACTTAAAATTATTTAAAAAATGAATATTATAGGTTAATCGCATGCATTCATACATTATAATATAATGTCATATGGTTGAAAACGTACTGTTCTTATACATCATCGGCATACATTCATATATATGTATCCATATAGTCATGTATAGTTAGGTTGAAGTGGGGATATAGTTATATACATAGGTTCACGGATATAGTTTCTTTTTAATACTCAAACATATAGTCATTATAATCAACCATATAATTTAAATTCTAAAAATAAGTTTTTCAAAAGGCACCCTTCAGTATCACAATAAAATTTGTGCTACTACTATGTCCCTTGAAAATTATTTTTATGAATAATCTGAAACTATTATTAAAAAAGAGGGGATTTTTTATTACTTAAATTAAAAGTTAACTTTAAAATTATAAACTTATTGTGTGTGTAAGAGATACACATACTCAATCAACGTAATATATTTTAAAGTATAATGGAAAATTAAATAAACAAATTTAAATTTTAGGTTATTATATATTTAAATTTCTTAAAATACAATATTTTATAATTTAATAAACACATGACTTAAATGGCACGAGTATTATAATGTGAACTCTATCATTGAAAACAAAACTGCATTATAAATATGCTAACTATAAATTTGAATTAATTATTTCGCAATGATGTGTGTTATTTCCTAATGCTTTTGCAAAATTTCTGTTTACTTAGATTTACTTTACTAATGTACTAGGGATGTAATTTCATAATAACTGAAATTATATCTTATCGAAGTCTAAAATATTTGCTGTTGTCAAAATGGAATAGAATAAGTATCTATAAAGTATTTATTTTTCAAAAATACGTAAGTTAATGCATTAAATTGATAATACTATTATTTACTCTTAAATTTAAAAAAAGGCAACCCTTTCTTAAAAATATTTAATGGAATTTTTATACATTATTTAGATTTATCTTCGGTTGTTTATTCAATGTAGTTATTGTGATTTGAATAAGAAATAAAGGTTTTTTAAATTGAATTTTATAGAATAAAACTTTAAATCCTCCAAATAATTTTCTTATTTACTTTCTCAGTTTTAATATTAAAATTTTTAGAAAATCAATATCTAACTTACTGTACGTTTCTGATCAAAAAAATAAACTTATTATTCTACAAAAATAAACCAATTGTAGCAAGTATCATTGTAATATGATTTGGGATTAGATATTAATTAAAAAAAATTAGAGTAACTTTAACATACTATAAAAAACTTAAATTTTATTGTGCGAAGGAAAATTTATAAAACTCTTCAGATGTGATAATATGTAAAAGTAAAAATATGGAATACTTTTAGTTATTAATATTTGTAAACTAAAACTTATACTACAGAATATAAAAAGTATAAATGATTATCAAGTTTAGAAATATGTAAAAAAACGTGAAAATGCATTTAAAAATATTCATCAGGTTTTCTTTGAATTAATATTATCAAAATATTGAAGATCTTATATTAATATAAATCAATTATAAATTGAAATACATAAACATAAATAAATGTACTGTAAGTTTTAACAATCGAAGGTAGTTGTGAAGTTGTCTGGTCGAAGATGTAAAGATAGAATTAAATTAATTAAAAATAATTATGAAGATTGAATAATGCAAGCTAATGCTATGTCAACTTTGATTTCAAAGTATCTTTTCTGTCAAATGCTGAAGATTCAAGTATTAAATTCTCAAACCGTTTTATTCATATCTAGACGATATAAAGGGAAATCTATGCATACGAAAAAGATCCTGAGATGAAAAAACTATCATACTATTTGATTAATGGACATGTAATGTAATTTCCTTCAACCCTTTCAGAGTTGCAAATATGTACGCTAAACTTATTTTGTTTGTAAAATGTATTGCATATAAATTCACAATAATTTATAATCATAAAATACATTTAAATGTAAAATGCAGTTCAAAATAATAAATAAATTAATTAATTTTTCGGTTAAATTTCTTTAATCGTTAAAATTTAATCTTTTTTACGTTAAAATTAATTAAATTTCTTTGTTGCTAAAAATTGGAATAATATTCTATTCATGGAACCAAAATAAATTTTAAGCTATACAAAAAAAATATATATAATAAGTTTTTTTAATATAAATATATTTCAATTAATTTTTTGCTTCCTATGCTACAACAAATAACAGAAAAATTTGTGATTAATAATATACATTTTACTTGGAGATCTGATTTTACTTTCCATTGACATTTTTAAACTCTTTGTATATAATTAATTAATAATATTGTGAGTCTGAAATTTTAATTTTATAAAATAATGAATGTATGTTCAGAATAAGTTAAAATAATGAAGAAGCAATTTGTGAATACAATCTTAACCGATATTTTTATATTTAATTTTTCAATTCATATACTTCGTAATTTGCAAAGTAAAATAAAATACCAAATTCTTCACGCAGAGAATTTCTTAAGAGATAAGACACTTAATAATCTCTTATCATTCATGAATTTAACATGCTCTTTGAATACGAGCTTGTTGTGTATTAATTCTGAGCAATTTAAGCTGATGTTTAAGACATAATTTAAACTTAATTTACATCCATTTTATAAATGAAAGTGGACACAGAAGTTTTAAGATATAAACATCAAGTGTCAATATTTATTCATAATTAAATAGATGCTATTTTAAGAACACTTTAATTTAGAAAATTTGCATTCATAATTTTATTAAAAGATTCATTTCAAAGGAATATGGAGTTGAATAAACAATTTATGTTAATAAATACAATAAAGTGCTAGATTCATTGTTTATCTATAAATACAAAGCAAAGTAATTTGGACATAATTACTCATTTTTGCAAACACGATTAAGTTCATAATAAATACTAAACTTACCTCATAATTTAATTTTATGAGAAAATTGTTCGCTAATACTAAAACATTTACATTTCAGAAATTAGCCTAATAATCAAATGTAGCTGGTTCTATTTTTTAGTTACATCAATTAATGAAAGAATATATCAGCTTGATTTCAAACTAATTTATTTTTCTCTCATCAAAAAATAGAAGGAAAATGCAATCTTGAGGGCCTGTGTATGGAAAAGCTAATTGTTCTGCTCTAAACATTCTAGGAAATTATATTTGTCTATTTTAAATTGCACAAGTAAGCATTTTGTAAAAATTTTCATTATTATAATTATTGTTAATTCTAAATTATTGTGGTAGCTTGAGTTTGCAAATCATTACACGTTTAAATTCGGTTCAGTATAATGAAACTAATAAATTATTATTTCAAAGTGTTAAAATTATAGACATAGAAAATAATAATTTGACAGAGAAAATAGTAACTGTTTTTTAGTAGTTTGAAAATAAATATATATGTGTTATTTATATGTAGTTTTATTTTTTCTAACAACCTTTTAAAATTAAAATTCAGAAGTTTAGATAAATTTGTAAAATTTGAATTAAATGTAATTTTTTTTATAAAATAACAATTTAATTGATTTAGATAACATGAAATGTTGATGAAGTTTTAAAAAATGGAATAGTGTTATTTTAATGATTTTATATAATAGACTTGAAGAGAATAAAAATTTATAGGCCTTAATTTGTGTATACTCCTTTCATTAGATATGAAGATCGTGAAAAAAATTTTCCAATTAGTCTGTTTCCATCTAAAATTAATGATATGTTGCAACAACTGCAGTTTAAAGAATACACTATAATACTAATAAATTCTATTGAAATGATGTTTTATGAATGTAACTTGGAAATCAAGATACCCCAAGGAAATTTCGAAAATTATATCCATAAAAGTTCAGAACAGGCATAAATAATTAATTGATGATAGTTAAATTCTTTTTTGACGATACGTTTTATAAAATATTTTCATTTAAGTTTAATGAAACTTTCTATGTGAGTATTCTCTAATATGGTTGAAAATTAGGGGGTTTTCAAAGTATAATATTATATTTTTAGTATTATATGGTCATACACAACTTATTTGGTTCTTCAAAAGAATACAGAAATTTCTGACTCAATTATTTAATTGTTGTAGTGTTTCTTCAGTTTTGTTTATATATTCTCAATGTAATTCGGAATCTCATTTCACCTTATCTTTTAACTTTATTTTCGTTTTTACAATATATTTGCGGTAAATCTTTATTTGTATCATGGATTGAATATTCAATACATTCATCTCAAATTAATTTTTTGCGTTTAATTTCAAAGAAAGGATGTTTTGAATTGATAGTGACTGTAAAATCTCTTTTCAATTGAATTATTGAAAAATTCATCAAAGTTTGAAAGCACAATGATTCTCGGATGTAAACTGAATGTAACAAAACAATCAAAGATTCATAACTGATGTATTTGTTTTTGTTGTTACTAATGATACTTGGACAAGCCAAGCACGCTATGCCATGACTATGCGAATTTAAGTCACTTGGTTATGTCTTTCGTTTTATCAGAGCATCCTGAAAGTGAAAATAGGACTTACTTTTCAAATCCTTCAATAGATGGCAGCACCAGAGGATCTACTTCCTCAATTTTGGCATTGATCTGAAGCAGGAGTAAATGCCTCCAGATCATTGCAATAATGGTAACTGCTCAACGACCTACCACAGAACATTCTATTCCACGGATTTAACGAGCACGTATATCGCATGTACTCGGTGGATCTTTGGCGGCATTGAAACCCCACTCTTCCAGATGAAAGACCGATACCTTAACCACTAGGCTACCATGGACCCTTGATGTATTTCTACAAGTTAAGTACGTAAGAGAAGTGCTTTTAATATATAAATTTTTTATATAACAAAGTACAATGATTTTTATATGAAGGGATAAGGGACTTTAAAACATTTAGATCTATGTTTTTTAAAATAATTTTTTTTTTCAAAATTGACAAATGAAATATAAGAAATTATTAAAAAGATATGTTTTCAATATTCAGTCAATTAATTTATAATTAAATTTTTTACCAATACTTTTTTTTTGTCATCATGCATTTAATTCATTCCAATTCCACGACCAATCAAAAATGGTTTACTTTATTTCCCAGTGAATGAGGTTATTCAATCCATGAAATGGAATAAAATGAGGTAAACTGTATACTTATTTCATTCTCATAATCTGCAAAGAGTTAATTATGCACTCTTCAAATTTTATGAGTACTTAATGCTCTATGTGAATATTTCCTTCACCTACAGCTATAATAATATGACTTCTATTTTTAAATATTATATTTAATTGAAAGATATATATTTACTTAATACTTACATTCTCTCAAAAATTAACTCTGTTTAGCTAGAAAAATGTTCTATAGAATGAAGACTAATTTATACTTTTACATAAATAATTGATGTTTTAAATTAATTACTTATTTTCTGTTTTGAAACGTACTTTAATCATGTGAGGAACTAGATGGCAAAGTGTAATGTTTAATGTAAGCAATATTTATAATGGATATTTGTTGCTTATTAAAACAAGCACTAACAAAATTTGCTATCAAATGTCACATTCTATATTTAAATGAATGATATTATATACAGTGGATAAAAAATGTATTTTACTATAAATAAAATACAAGAATTTTCTTACAGTTGTAGTTTTGGGTGATAAATATTTTGATATGAAAAAAATTTGGCCAAAATTTAACAATCTTTTAAGTGCTTGAATCGATTATTCTTATAACTTTATAAACATTCATACATTAAAATAGGATAATTATTTTTTTAAGTAAACTGTTTTTGGTTGAGAGAGTAATTAATAAATAAAGCAAAATCCTATTTGTCATTTGGTCAAAATTAAATATGAAAATAATACTCGTTAATTTTTGACGAGATTTTATTTTAATATACCAAACTCATTTAGACATCAATAAATTTACTAATTTTACTATCAGGTGATTAAAATAAAGAATCTATTGTTCTACTTATAAACATATATTTTGCTAAGACTTTTCAATAGAGCATAGTATTCATTAAATTAAACGTACTTTAATATTTCATTTTCCTCTTTTATAATATCATTACTTTCAAATCTTGAAGAGGATTTCATGAACTGGTACAATAGATTTCTCTTCTGTTACCCTGATTCAGTTTAAAAACCAACTAGTACGAAAGCAATTAGATAGATTATTTCAATATTTAAAGCTATGTTAAAGTCTAAGAAGTACTGTGAAAGGTATTTTACAGAACTTTACTTTATCAAAAATATCCTAATTTTAGAATTGTATAAATATTTGCATATACATAGCCATTTGTGTGTATAATCATGTAGTTTCATATACATGAAAACAGTTGTATACTTCACTAATGTGTATAAATTAAATTGTAAAGTAAGTATAAGTAGATTGCAGTTAAGTTAATTTTATTGTTTTGCATCAAAAATATATTTATATTAACATATTTACTTAACTTGGATATTAAATGTACACATGCAACAAATAAATTAATGGAAAAAGTCAAACAAAACAAAAAGCAGTTTACGCAGAATTTAATCTTACCATTGTTTTTCTTTTTTACAGAATAAAATAATAAATATATCAACACAAAATTTTTATACTCTTACTCCACTAATGTTTTCTTACCAAAGAAGGAGAAATGTTAAAAATAATATAACTCCATCCAATATCAGTTGATATTTCAATCATTAAAAATAATTGAACAATGTAAATGTAACATTTATAGATATCATATAGGATGCTATTTTAAAATAGCCGATAATAAATAATGGTTTTGATAACATTTTTAATGTATAAATAAATACAAATTATTTTTAAATAAATTTATAGGATTTTAATCGTACCGAATAAAAATCGAGAATAATTATTTTTAAAATCATTTGGTATACCATGGAAAATATTGAAATTTTTATATCCATAAATTTCCATGGGTTTTTGATTTGCAAGCTCATTAGAAAAGAAATGAAATGAATAAAAATATATCGTCTGGTTGCAGTCGTAGTTAAGGCTTTTTTGTCTATTGAATTCGTATATTTTTACATTTTTTTAGTATCTTTTTTAAAGTTGTTGTATATAATATTAAATAGAAAAAAGTTTATAATTCCACTCCATAATCTGATGACAAATGTAATAACTCTATTTTTCTCCTCGAGAAGTTAAAACTCAGCTCTGTTTGATTTCCTTTCAGTTTTGGCTATTTTCTTTTCAACATGTAAGTGTATAATGTTTTAAAAACAATAAATATTAACGAGTTTCAATATTAATTCTGAGTTTTTCTGCAATAAAAGTTAAATGAAATATATATATATATATATATATATATATATATATATATATATATATATATATATATATATATATATATATATATATATATATATATATATATATATATATATAATTTATATATTATATCTTAAATAATAAAGCTTTAAGTAAATATTTCATTCACGAGAAAATGTTTTAAACAAAGGAACAATTTTGATATTTTAATTAAAATAGACTTGCTTTAGTTGAGAAGAATATGCATATCATTATAATTATTTTTTAAACTTTATAATTAAAACATTTTCCTTAATTTTTGTGTTAGTAGAGTTAGTAAACTGTATTCTGTCTTTGAGTACATTAAAATTTTGTCAAAATTCTAATTTGCGATATGGTATAGAGAGTGGGGTAAATACGTATTGCAAAACTGATTATATTTTGTAATACCGTTTTCATTTAATCATTTATTTCATTGAATAAATCAATGAATCAATTATTTTATCCATATTATTTGAACAATATTAAAAATCAAATTTACAAGCCTAAAAATGTTTTTAACAATAAATTATATTAAAGGAAAGTAATTTATTGGAAAGGCTTCATATGAATTTCTTCTTCTGTTTGTTATCATTGTTTCATATCTTGATCTTAGTACGTAAAAACTAATAAAGGTTCCATTTTGCTCAGTTTCTGTAAAAGCTATGCACTTCAGAAAATTGAAAATTTATTCTAAATCCAAAATTTTTAACATTTATTTTCTTACATCAAATGCTTTTTTTCAGACTCCAAATGTTTAAAGTTATTCTGAATATTAATCGCCTGGAAACATTTTTTTTCTCATTTTTGATTATCATATTGCATTACAGCTGCAAACTCCGGTAATCAATTCAAATGTTTATCAATGTTTTGATTTGGGATGTAAATAATAATATGTTTTTATCTGGGAATCGGAATTTAATAAAATATAAATTTGATTTTTACTGCTTAATTTAAAATATTTTCTAATGAATAAAACAGTTAAGGGTGTTCAGTTTAAATATGCACGTTTTTTGGAATAAGTTGCCTGAGAAATAAATGGGTATATACTTTTAGGTTGTTTTTAATATTTGTCATATATTATATAAATAAATGAGCAATCTTTTTGTTAGTTGCATTTTTGAATTTCAAAGGACATTATTGATAACATTTAAGTCATATTTGATGCCCCTCAGTGCATTGCTATACCTAAATAACGTTCACTTGAAATAACATTAACCGGAAATACCAATAGTATGGAAAGAGACTATTTGTATTTCCGGTTTTTATGATTTGAAATGCAGCAAAGCAAAAACGCTTTAATATAAAATATGGGGATAAAGAAGAAACAGTTTTAAATAAATTTTACAGGTGATTATAATTATTTGAAGAATTATAAAAAACAATATAACATCGTGTAATACATTCATGTCCACAAATTAAGGATAATTCAAAATCACTCAGAAATTGAACTCTAAAATAAAATTTCACATGTAGAATTATCACACACATCTTGAATAATATGTAAACTACAAGAAACCACCAGATGGCGCCGATAGTACGTCGCAATGACGGGAGTGTAAGAGAGGGATATATAAGGGATAGTTGCAAATAAGCAAAATTGTTCACAAGTGCTTTGAATATTTTTCAGTGAAATAATCGCATAGTTATGGCACAAAGGAAGCATTTGGATGCTGTTTTACGCGGTAGAATTATTGGCCGTATAGAATGTGGACGTACCCAGCTGGAAGTATCCGAGGAACTTGGAATCTCCCGTAGAGTCATCTCTAGACTTTGGCAACGGTTCCAAGATGATGGTAATGTGAGTGGACGTTACACCACAAATCATCCCCGAGTTACAGCCCCAAATGAGAACTGGTATTTGGAAGTTACAGCTAAAAGAAACAGACGGAGCACAGCATCAGACCTGTCTCGTCAGCTCTCTTCAGCTACCGGTACGACAACTTCAAGGCAGACGCTAGGGAACATTGGTCTATATGCGCATAGGCCTGTGAGATGTGTTCCACTTATCGCAAATCACTGTCACTTGCGGTTAGCCTGGAGTAGAGAGCATGCATTGTGTACACCACAACAGTGCTCTTGTGTGATATTTTCCGACGAGTCCAGGTTTAGCTTTCAGTCTTATTCTCGCCGGACTTTCATATATAGAGGGCCAGGTACCCGTTACCACCAATAGACCACCATTGAACAACACCGTTACATTGGTGCAAGATTGCTCGTTTGGGGAGGAAGTATTCTGGGTTCCAGAACTAACCTGCATGG
The DNA here is from genome assembly GCA_030067965.1 of Latrodectus elegans. Lineage (NCBI taxonomy): Eukaryota > Metazoa > Arthropoda > Arachnida > Araneae > Theridiidae > Latrodectus > Latrodectus elegans. The sequence continues at coordinate 47,147,985 of CM057812.1, forward strand.
TTAGAATGTAACCAGGACAGGCCACATCTATCAAAATATCATTCTGGAACAACCTGTACGTTGTTTCGGGGTGCCATGGGTGCAGAATTTGTATTTATGGATGACAACGCCCATCCTCACCATGCAAACATTGTAATAGTACTGAATGCCTTCAAGTGGAGTGTATCACCCGTGTGGACTGGCCAGTTTACTCACCGGACATGAATCCAATAGAGCATGTGTGGGGCATGCTTGGCCGACGAATTGCAGCCCCATCAACCACCTCTCACATGTCTTCCGAAATATCAGTGAGCATTTCTTTATGAGTGGTGTTATATTTTAAAGATCAGACGATAATTTGATACTCAGCATGCCTAGGCATGTATAACGTGTAATTCATCGTCTGGGCGGACATATTAGGTATTAACCATCATATCAACCATGTTATATTGGGTTTTGTAAATAGGTTCTTTTTTTAAAATTTGCTCCAGGGTGTAAAAAATCACAGTTTTTATTAATGATGTCAAACATATAGCATCTTTATTCCTCTTTACCTTTTGCTTAAGAAATAGACTTTGCAAATAAGTCACATTTGTTTTGCTGCTGTTTCTTTCTTTGCTTGAACTTGCATTATCCTTTTAATTTCTCTCCAGGTTTTCAATAAGTTTAAAAACTTTTCTCTAAGATCTACTCCAAGATCAGATCAATAATTTAATACTCAGCATGCCTAGGCGCTGTCCGCCTAAGCATGCTACATGCCCGTATTACATCGTTTGGGGGGGAGTCTTACTATGTATTAATCATCATACCAACCATGTTATATTGGTTTTTGTAAATAAGTTCTTTTTTGAAATTTGCTCCAGAGAGTAAAAATCGCAATTTTTATTAATGATGTCAAACATTTATCATTCTTTTCTCTCTTTACCTTTTGTTTAATAAATAAACTTTACACATAAATCACATTTGTTTTGCTTCTGTCTCTTTCTTTCCTTCAACTGGCACTATCCTTAATTTACGGACATGAGTTTATACCGTTTTATGATATAGATATCATATGCTTGTATTCATTTAAATTTATTTAATTAAATTAGAATTCACATTATTAGATTTAAATATAATTTCTTTTTACTGACGATTCTCAGTAAAAATTTAACTAACAAATTTTTGGTACTAAATTAAGTTGGAAAATTTTAATATATTTTTTCGTTTCACCCTTTCAAATATTAAATAAGCCAGATATTAGTTTATTACATTAAAGTATTACATTAATTGCTTGAAATGAATCTGTAAATTTAAATTAAAACAATTTTGAATAATTTTAAAATGCTTAAATGAAAAGATTTGATTTGTAAGAAATATGGAAAATATATATTCTTTATCTTAACACGATAATAAACAATGACATTAACAATTCTCTTAATAATAATAATAATATGCTATAAACATTACATTCTTGTAACTATTTAAATGAATCTGATAAAACATTTAATTCATTAATAGAGCTAAATTTTAATTTCTTTTTACTGGCAATTCTCAGTAAATATTTGAATGATGAATTCTTAGCATTAAATTAACAGTAAATTTTTAGTGTCTTAAAGAATAAATAAAGTGACTTTATTTTAGAGAGAAATAGAATGTTTGAAATTAAATTTAATTAGTTATCAAACATTCCAAATTTTAAAACATATTCCTTAGGAATGCTTACATTAAATTAGTAAATATGATGATAATTCCGAAATATTTTCTCAAAAGAAAAATCATCTTTCGTAAACTGAAAATCTTATTATGTTCAGAAATTTAACAATTTTTGATAATTTAAACTGAAATTAGTTATTATGATAATTTCAAAATTTTAACTTAATAGAAAACAATTACGTTTCATAAATAAGCTGATATTTAGCACCAGAACTAAAAATCGATACTTAAATAGTACGAAACAATTTCAGAAATATTTTTATAATAACATTTAAGTATTTTATATTATTACATATTTGATATAATTTAATTCAGAATAATTTATTATTTAAAATCGTATTTTGATGGAATTTAATCATATTACATGATAATATCACATCATATTAGGTTAGATGTAAAATATTTTACTGCATATCTCAATATCCTTTACTTGAAATACATTTTGATGTAAGAATATATATATATATATATATATATATATATATATATATATATATATATATATATATATATATATATATATATATATATATATATATATATATATATATATATATATATATATATATATATATATATATATATATATATATATATATGTATATATATCAATTGTTTATTGTTAGTAATATAAGTATTTAGATCAAATATTTGTTTCATTTTAAAAGTTTAGATTTATTTATTAAAAATTAAATGTTTCGAGCTATTTAATATTCATATTTAATAAATCAATAAAAATAATACTTATTATTATAAGTTTTAGTAGGAAGTATCATCATATTTTAATTAAATATAGAATATATTAAAATATCCTTCTATATTTATTTTATAGAGTTAAATTGTCTTCGTAATCTAAAAGTAAATTTTCATTTTTAATAATTACCAATATTGTTTTTGATAGATCATCGAAACTTTTATAATGATTCTGAATTATACTTTTATTTGTCGCTACATTATACGAAGATTAATAAAACTTGTAACAATATCAGCAATATTTTGATTGTTGCAAGATTTATGATTAAAAAAATTTGAATTCATGAAAAACAGAGTAATTTATTATAATATCTTTCGATTAAATAAAAAAATAAGAAAAACATTTTTTTGATTCTTCGAAAGAACAACAACAGAATCTTGATGTAAATTCTTAATTTCAACATATTCCGTAATAAATACGAATATTTTCGTATAAATATTCACATCTATGATTTCAAGGAACAAAAATGTGTTGTATGAAACATTTGCTTTTCTATTATGATGTTTCACATTTTCTCAAACGGCGCCAACATCACAGACCAAGTGACACTTCTCACGAATATGCAAATATATCTATTTCCCTTCCATTCCTTCGTGCTTTACGATTAATTTCATCTACCCTAAAGAGTCCGAATATGTAAATCAAAATATCTCTAAGAAACTTCAAAATTTGTTTAAGCCCTTTCTGTATAAGGAAATCCTAATTTTAAGACTGAATATTTTTGCGATTTATGAAGTGTAAGCATTTATTTGTATGAAAATGCATATCGTAAAACACTTTCCTTTATTATTTTAGAAATGAGCTCATTTGTATAACATTTCGTTACAAGCATTTCTGCAGATGTCTGAATGAAAGAATTGTTTGTATTTTTTTACAGAAAACACTTATATTATGAAGTTGTTAAAAAGTAAGATTTTGTAAATATGGAAAGGGAAGTAATAAATAACAATTTAGCATTTTACTTACCCTTAAAATTAATTTTGATCAATAAAAAATTTAGAGAAATATTAAAGCGTTGAGTTTTATAAAAGGGTTTTTCAACATTTTCTCATGAAAATGTTTTAATTTATTTAGTTTTTATGGTTTAAATGTTTGATAAAATTAGAATTTTGCATTATATCTTGCTGAAAATAATGCTTGTTTTACTATCACTTAGCTAAATTATTATAAACAAATTATAAAATTATATTTGAAGCAAAATAATAAGACAATATAGAAGTATAATATTAATAAAGTGTGACTTTTAAGGAAACTTTTCCTTATTTGAAATATTTCTAAAAATCTAAATAACAATTTGAACTTAATGGAGATTTAATCATTTGTAATCTACTTTAACTTTGTAGTTTGCTTTTCTTATGATATGCATGCATAAAAAATAAATAACTTAAACACCCTTTTATGTATTTTCAAAATCAACAATTATAGTTTAAATTATTGTAACCTAAGGAACTTAAATACATAATGAATAGAAATATATTAAATGTAGTTAACCTATAATTAACAATTGATTACATGCACTATATTAATTTGTGCTTCTACACAATACATAGTAATAATTTATATATAGAGATGTTATTATAAGCTATAGTGTGTCAAAAAATACCTTACATAAATATCTTGTACCTAGCTGAAATCGCCTTGGAGACCTGGTTGGTTAGGGCGTCGTTCTCATTATCGGAAGGTGAGTTGGAATCCCGGCTTAACCGAAGATCCCTTATGCTCATAAATGGTGAATGAGGATTGTTATAGCGGGTGTGGTTACAGTATCCTCCAAGTGAAATGATAACTCTGGGGTGTTAGACAAAGTATTTAGGGTATTCTGCTTGGTCTTGCATCAAAGTTACGAAGACTACATCCGGGTGCTTTTATCTAACTGGTAGAGTCCAACCCAGGACCAGGTATAAGGAAGCATGCTCGTTTGACAACAACAATATAGCCGAAAGGGTTGTAAATAAAAACACAAATAATGTAATAATTATTTTTTCCTCAATTGTTATTCATGTTATTTGTTAGAATATTAGAAATTAAAAGTGTTAGATGTAGTTCATTTGTTTCTATAAATTTTTTAGATATTTCAAGAATAAAAAATATTTTAATAATGTTATAGTTTGCAAATTTAAATATTACGTATATATGATCATAAAACTGATGAAATTTGTTTGTTCAATCCCCTCCCCTCAACATATTAATATTGCAGAACTATATATATATATATATATATATATATATATATATATATATATATATATATATATATATATATATATATATATATATATATATATATATATATATATATTTACTGTTTTATGGTATTGCTTTATGTAGTTATAAAAAAGATGTTTACATGCATTTAATAATAAAAAAAATATAGTAAAAAGTGACTAATGATATAAACGTTTATATTTTTCATACTTAAAATATAAAATTTTAGTATTTTAGTATTTTTTTGATGAATGTGAAGCTGATTTAGAGGTACATTTACCTTATATAAATATATAGTATATAACCTGTAATATTTTTATTTTAAGAATTTAAGCTACGATTGTAGGATTTGTATTAAAATCGCCCTGAAATGCTCATTTTGCAATTTATAATTAATACATATTTTTTGCTCTATGGTTTATATGAAATATCAAGCAATAGTATCAGGTTAAATAAATATTATAGTTTATGAAAGTCAAAATTAGTTACTCAAATATATGAATGATTTTTAAGTAATTTATAAAATATTTTACAGTTTTTTCCTTTTTATATTCAGTTTACTCTTTTAAAATGCATTGTAGAATAAAAATAGATTCAATAAATTTTTGAAATGATATAGTAAAAGTTTGAAACAGAAATTTTGGAACTATTATAGTACATATTTATATTACGATATAAAGATAATTCATAAACATTTAGAAAAATTTGAATTCATCTGGTAATCTCTACCTGTTATTGTAGTATAAACGACATGAAAGAAACATGAGCGGAAATTGTTATTATGAGTTTGATAACAATGCCTTATGTGTATTATTCTTTCTCGTGTTCATTATTCCCTATGTGTGTAATTCCTTATTATTAATAAAACATTTGTATTAAAACCAAAGAACTGGAAATTTTGAAAAATTTTGATACAATGAGACAAGTGTTTATAATAGATAATAAAAAATTTAAGCAATTTAGAAGTTTATGAGGCATCTGAAGGTTGCTGTGAAATCATCATCTTTTTTCTCCTGGGGGTGGATGGGTAGTCTTGTATAATAAAAAACATGTTCTTCTTAGTTTTTTGTGGGGATAGTCAAGAGTTAAGAAGGAAAACATTTGAAATATCCCTGGAAGTATAAGATTACACGCGAATTGGATCGTTGAAATAGAATCAATTTAAGAAATATACTAATAATGGTGAAAATGTGCTTTGGGTCCCCTACTTGGCGCATTTTCAAAAAGTCGCCAACTGGCGGAGTTGAATGCTTCGAGAGACACTACGCCAAAACGGCGTTTCTACGGCGACGAAACCGAAATCCGTGTTTTTAACGAATTTCACCGTTGGTAAGGCAACGAAAACAAAAAGAATGGTTTTTTTCTACGAATTGTATAACAAAAGATATACATATAATTGTTTAACATAAAAGACAAGTTTGCCACAAGGAGTGCATTTAGGATGAAATTTTCAGGGTTACCACGCTTTGCATGTTTATCGTCCATTTGGCGAGAAAGGGATTAACCCCAAACCACAGATTAACCCTTAGAATAAGAGCCAAATAAAACACAGATATTTGACCAACACGAAACAGACAAGATTAAAACAAGAGAGAGAGAGAGAGAGAGAAATTTATTCCGAAAAAGTTCAAAATCCGTAAGTCTGGATTGGGCTGCCAGGAATGATCTTAGAAAGAGTGTTTTAACCACTTAAATGCCATTCTCGACATACGAAAAAGGAGAAAAAAATTGACATTCGACATAGGCAGGTGCTATGAGTAGGCATATGTGCAAACGATTTTTCCACAAAGGATGAGTCTATTAAACTCTTTTTAATTACCAGTCAACTTAATGTTTATAAATGTATTTATAAGGAATTTATGTTAAAAATACATTAGAAGATATGAATTCTAACAATGCAAAATTATTGTATTTAAATAAGTGAATAAAATTATTTATTATATTTTAACTTTATTGTTGTGAAATGTTTTGTATACTATTCAAATTATTCTTGGGTTAGCTCAGTGTTTTTCTTTTATGTTAAGTTTCAGCACACACACTTGTTACTTCTCATTTGTAGAGGAATGGAAATTTGAGAAATGAACTAATAACTTTATCGACAGATTATTCACTAGAGTGCAATTCAAAATTGATTAATAAGCTGTATTTTTAACTTTTAGGCTTAAAATAAACAAATAGAAAGAAATTTAAGAAAATATTATCTATCTAACACGATTCAATCAAACGGTTATATGATATTTTATGCATCTAACTTTTTGTATTTTTCTTAATGCAAAACATTAGATATTTAAAATTATCCTATATCGTTATAATTTTAAATTTAAAAGTTAGTTTTAATTGGAAAAAGTTTTTTATTATAAGAGTTAATATAATAGAAGCTTATATCCAAATAATAATACTGTATAAAAATGTCTTTGCAAAAATATTTCTAAATCACGGAAGTTTCACTTATCTAAATAATTGTTTCGTTGAAATTTATTTTACAAAAAGTTTTTTTGAAAAGATAAAAGTAATTCCCATTTTTTGTTAAATTATATAAACTCATATTTGTGTTTATTTATATCACATTTTATCAGCATAATTTTGAAAATATTTAAAAATCATTCCATAGCAGTATGAATATAAAATATCTAAATCATTTCAATATCTCTAATACATGATTTATTTGAATATGAAATAAAATTAATACTAAGCAATACCTATAATTTACATATTTTTAAGACATTATATTTTTTCCTAAATATTAAATAACTAATAACGTATTTGTTAATCAACAAAATTTGAAATTTAGAAAAAATCTATTATTTTATTTTAATTTTGGTTTTAGAATGTTGATAATTGCCACTTTCATTATTACTCTTATTGATTCTGTTAAAATATATATTTGGCTTATGAACTAATAATTACACAAAGATAAGAATTTTTTGCATCAAATAATATTACTGGCAAGGCATTAAGAAATAAATGCACAATAATCTCTTTAATACAGTTTATATCAAAGTAAAAAAGTTTGTTACATATTATTATGAAAAATTTATAATTTTTTAGCAAGTTGTATTATAAGTTATGTGATCCTAGATTGAAATCATTTCTTAAAATATTATATGCTGTTACATGCATGCATTAATATTTTAGCAAAGTAAAAACAATATTTATTGCTCCATGATTAAAGTTTTTCAGAAATAACTAAGCAAAATAATTTAGCTTCTTTCTACGAAATCAGGATTTTACTTAGTTAAGTCAACTAATATAATACCTCATTTATTTAACGTTTACTGAAAATATTATATCGATGTCTTACTATGATTTGCAATAAAGGTTTCATTCATCAACAAATACATTTTATTTTCATGTATGAATATATTTAAATTGTAATTTATTAAAAAACAATCCTCAAATATGAAATATGTTAAAAGTAAAACATTTACTCAATTTAGTAGTGCGCAGTTAAAAGATTTAATTTTTTATCATAAACAATGTAAAAAAAATAGCCACACGTCAGACCTTTTGAAGTTTCGTATTTAACAATAGTATTTAGCTCACGGATATCATAATTATTTGTAAGGTTTCCTTATTGATTATAAATATGTACAAAAATTATTTTCCATTTGTGGAGATTTGTTTCTTTCAAAAAACTGGATATAACCAGGGATTTATGAATATATATTTAAATTATAGGAAAAAAAAAGCTGCTAAAATAAAATAATCAATGATAATAAATTAATATTGAATATTCCTTAACATGAGTCATCGCAAAAGACAAACTTGAAATTGGATATTTTTTCTTAGTAAATTTTAAATGTTTATAAATTATTAAATACATTAAATGAAATTTGGTGACTGTGTGTGGATACACCAATACAGTTCAGTTGGAAGTTAAATGTCAAGTAAATTATTCGTAATTGAAGTTAGTGAAACAAAAGAAATTACGGAAGAAATTGTGTATTGTTTAAAAATTGAATTCATGAGTATTATCAGTGATTAAAACTTAGCGAATTCGTTTATTATAATCGAACACAGCGTAATATTGTTCTTATTTTTGAATAATTCTTTATGTTAAGGAAAGTTTTTAAAATATTTTGATTTATAAATGTATTTACATTGCATTGATCAACCAAATGTAAGTTAAAATATAGATGAAAATAAGCTTCATAAATGAAATATAAATTAATATTAGCATTAAAAACAAAAATAAAAAGAATGGCTACAGAGTTATCATTGAAATTTAATTTTATGCCATAAAAATAGAAAAAGGAAATAAATTATAGTATCTTAAATAATATATTCTACATGTACTTGGTTTATTTAGAAAAATCATTTTGATTCCAGGCAAAAAAATAAAATTTATTTTGTAATAGTTGTTTCTATATTTCATGTGTAAAGTGAAGTCATTTTTATTATTTCATAAATTCATATAATTTAATAGTTTTTTTGGTTTTCTACATTACATTTTTTTATATATTTAATCACTTTTACAAGAGTAATATTAATAGAAGCAGTAAAATTCATTTAAAAAGTAACTCTTCTATGCATATAAGTAAATAAAATTTCGAAATAAAGTTAAAACAGTTACTCATTATTATAAGCATTAAATAAAAAACTACAATGCTTGGTTTGAAGCGTGCGTATTTTTCTGCTAAGAATATTTTCAAAGTTATAAATGAATTATATTCTTTAGTAAAAAAATTAATTATTAAATCAATCTATTTAAAAATCAAAAAATCAAAGCTAGTTTTTAATAATATTACATATATAATGACAGGTAAAAAAACATTGATTGATTATTTTACATGCGTATCGGTATATATATATATATATATATATATATATATATATATATATATATATATATATATTCACTAAAAATGCCACAGGTAAACAAAAAAATAACTGCAAGTATTTCTAGGTTTTTGAAGTAACTCTGTAAAGCAAAATTAACAAGAATCTAGAGAATTTATATCTGGAGGGATTTGTGTTAATGCTTCGTCTTTTAATATTCAATAATGTCAAAACTAAGTTTGCAAATGCTGAAAGAAAGAAAAATATCATGAATTTCATATTATTTGCATCTTTCTCATATAAAATTATTGTTTTTTAGTTTTACATTGTGTTTTTACCTTTAATTAAGATTACTTTTCCATACAGAATTAAATATTCAACATAACATTTTAGATTGAAAAATGATGTAAATTTATTTATTAAAAAAATAGACAAGGAAAATATCGCGAAAAAAATTTTTGAGGAACAAATGTAATAAAAAATATTTCTCAAGAAACGTTATTAGCTTTGATGAGAGTTTAGTATATTAGGATTTGTTTTTCCTTTAAAGTATTTTGGTTCTGATTAAGTTTTGGGATTAGAGAAATATTTGTAATGAATTTTTATATTTATTCATTAAAGAAAATTTTGATATTTATTTTTTCAAAATTATTTCTTGATATTATACAGCAAACTCCACTATAAATATAAAATACTGAGCAATAAGCTTGAGTTTAAAATACAAATATATATTAGAGTGTTTTTGGATATTTGTATTATATTTATAGTGCACTTGAAAGAAGAGAATTAAGAGCAATGTAATCTTAGCTGTAAGAAAAGTTTTGTCTAGTAAAGTTAATATCTTTCTTTGAAGTATTTTCTTAATATTTCTCCCTAAAGAGCTTCGAAAAAATGATAAAATATAAAAAGTGCCTCAAATTTCTTTCTTAAGATTTTATACCTATTTGAATCTATAAATTTAACTTATTGTATAATGTTTAATTTAAAGTTAAAACATTAGAAAAATAATAATCCATTTTATTTTACTCTAAAATTATCAAAAATATAATGATTTATTAACATTTATTCAAAAGCAGCTCTGAGAAAATGACATTATCATGTCTATAATACATAGATACTAATATATTTTCAAATGCATATATTCAAAGAAACCGATTGTTATAATAAAAACACAACGTATTTTAAACTATTTATTTTAAATTGCTAACTTATTTTAAAATTATTTATTTTTCATTACTTATGTTAAAACTATTTTTAAAAAAGCACAATTATTTATTAACATTTATTCAAAAACTGCTCTGATAAAAAGACATTCTCATAATTTATTACATCGATACTTACATATTTTCCAAATGCAAATATTCATTGAAATGAATTGCTGTTCTAAAAATTCAACTTTCCAAAGTCACCATATTTTTAAGATATTTTCTGTACTCAGGACAACCCCATATCTTTCTCTATATAAGACACATTAATAAAAATAGATTGTAAATTACTTTTAACCTTGATAAAATTCACATCTATGATAAAAATGAAGTTTCTTAAGTTATTTCATTCAAATGAAGTACTTTTTATGAGTTATTTATATGCCTTCAACTCAGCTGCATATTGTTTTTTCATGATGTTTTCAATTAATAGCTTAAAAATAAATAACACTCACCCATACACACTCAGTAATATTTTTGTATAGTTTTAAACATATCAGTATATATTTTCAATGATTAATTATTTGGCAATATTTTTATTTTTCTTACCATTAAGTCAAGAAGTATTAGTTGTTTGTTTCCTTGACAATATTTCTCTAAAAATTTTCATGTGTTGTTTATAAAACTTAGTTTAATAATTTTTGAAACTTCGGTGTATAATTTATTTATATTTGCATTGTCTATTTTAAGTCATATCTCGTAACTATATGCAGTAAAAGTCTCCAATATTATAATACTCGATATGCTTGCTAATAAATGTTGTTAAGTCACACTCAATAAATTTATTTATACATTTATTAATATTAAAGCAACAACAAATTTTACATTGCTTTTATTTTTTCTTGTAGAAAGAGTAAGTTAACATTGAATTAATATTTTGTATGATCAAATTGAGTGAAGGAATATTAGTGCACAAATTAATTTCCTGTTTGAAAAGTTTTAGTTAAATGAGAAAGATGGAAAAATAATTATTGCTGATAAAGAAACAGCTTCTATGAATGAAGTAGAAATATATCTTCAATTTTCAGAAAATATAATTTTTTTTTTTTGGTTTACAAGTTGGAATGTCTGCTGTATGATGTAGGAATGAGCTGTTGTCAAAGTTTTAAAATTATGATTAATCATAGTTACTAAAAAATTAAAATGCCTAAGAAAAAAAAACACACATAGAAAAATCTATGTGAAGGAACTGTTTTAGATTGAAGGGATTCCCTTAATGAAGTATACAGAAAAGTTGTTAGATTCAATTGCTTAGTATTGTTCACAGGAAGTACCAAAAGATATTTGTTTTTCTTCAATGGCAAAAAAAATAAGTATAGAGTCATGCTTTCGACATGTTTTAATGAACTTTTTTTTGCTTTAAATTTAAAATTTCATAATCATTAAAAGTAAAATATCTCCTTTATATGTTAGATAAAACAATATATCAAATTTAAATATGTTCAGTAAAAAACTGTTTTGAAAATTTTTTACTATAACAGTTTGATCAACGTTTTCAGCATAATTTGCCCAATTTATATTTGTACTATAGAGAGTGAAATGTCAAATGTGTTAATAGTCATATTCTTGCAATCAACATTACATTTTATAGAGAGTTTTATTTTTTCATTGGAGATGCTGAAAAAAGAAAAATACCTTAATAACTTAAATTTTAATTAGGTATCGTGTATAGCATATTATATAATTATCTCTATAATAATTTAATTAAATAATTAATAAGTAAATGTTTTCTACTCTTAATTAGACTTTATGCAATCATTCTGTTAAATTACAAATGTGCTTAAAACGAGGTCACATCCATATATTAATGCAAATAAGAAAAGATCGTAATTACATATTTTATAAATGTAAAGCCAGAAGTTAACAATTTCTGAAAATAAGAGTAATATTCACAATATATTTTCATATTTCAGACATATATTTACATATTTCTAAGCAGGTTACAGTTATTTAATTGATTTTTATGAAATAAAGAAACGGATTGAAACATTACAGATTTACCGTAATGTTTCAATCCGTTTCTTTATTTCATAAGAATTCTTTATTTCATTATTCTTTATTTCATAGAAGATTTACCGTTACTATTAACTTCAAAGAATTGAAAATACAATTTTAATGCATAGCTTTACAATTCTTTCATTTACCTACCAGGCAAAATAGATTTGATTAGTTTTGAAATTTGAATAGATAAATATTAACATTCATCCTTTCAATTATTTAATGTTAATTTTATTTATTTATTTTACAATTTTCTGTTTATATGATTCTAATCAAGTAATATAAATAAAAATACTTTTAAAAATGTTTCCTTATCTGCATGTCAATTAAGTTTCGAAATCAGTTTCATATTTAGAATCCCAATAAAATACTAATCCATCTCATTTCTTTTCTTTTTTTTTAGATTCTATCTATGTGTTAGCCTAAGTAACAAATTGAATTTTTATTATACATTTTTTTGAAATACATCATTAGTTTCTTTTAAACTTCAGTTAAAAAATTATATAATAAAATAATTTTATTCAGATAAATTTTATAAGTTTTTTATCGTTTTAATTTTTTAGTCTGCTTTGATTATAGTACAGTTTCTTCTGTAAACATGATTAATCTGCCATAATTACTATAAAATATTATGAAGAATCACTGAATCTGTGAATAAGTCTTTTGAAATATTGTTATTGGCAAAATTTTCTATTTCCACTGTTTTTTTGTACCATGGAATTTATCATAAAATATTTGAAACCACGTAGCATTTGAGTATCCAAGAAATTTTCCAACAGGCATGCAAATAGAAAGTAAAATTCAAATGTACATCGACTGTCATTGGAACTGTGTGATTGGTTTTTGAACACAGATTATTACAACTTACATCGTAATTCAATAAATATAACACAGGCCTACAAAAAAAATTTTTTTTTTGGTGCTTAAGATTTTAGAGCAGATTTTAACTATATTTTTATTGCTGAATCTAAATATGAAAGCAGTTTTTCTGTATCAGCTCTAGATTTTTAGATAAACTCACTTATCTATCAATGCTTTTTTTCTATTTAGTATTTTCAAGTACAAGTGTTGTAAAATTTATACAGGGAAAGATTCTTGTATATTTGCCCTATTGTCAGTCTTCTTTGTAACCAATTGAATTTAAAATAATAATATTTAGGAAATAACTAATTATTATTTTTTAAAAATTATTATTTTAATTCATTTATTATAAAAAGAAGACAAGCAATATGAGATATATAACTGATTAGTTGACAAATTCTTAATAAATGGGATTGAATCCTACTTATTAGTGCTATCCAGTTAGTTCCATAGAAATCCGATAGATGGAGATGTCTGTCCACTATCTGAAGTGACCTTCAAAGCTTCAACCGCAGTTGAGAGTTGAGAATAGTTCGTGAATTCCGGCAGTTGCAGATAGATAGAGAGTTAGCGTCATATGAAATTTCTCTTTCGTAACGAGTTGTTAAAAAGTAAATCTAAGTATTTATGTTGTTGAATAGAAATAAAATGAGTTCAAGTAGAAGAAGCTGTGTAGCACATGTAGCAAAAAATATATATTTTTTGCTACATATGCGGAGAATACACGCTACTGGAAAACAGAAAATCTATTAGTGACTTTGTAAAGAGGGCTTATCTTGGATATTTTGGTGTTAAACTTGGTGATCAGGATAAAACCTGGGCACCACATATTGTCTGTAAAACTTGTACAGAGCATTTACGACAGTGGACTACCGGGAAAAGAAAAAGCCTGAAATTCGGTGTACCAATGGTTTGGAGAGAACCAAAAAATCACTTTGATGACTGTTATTTCTGGCTTGTAAATATTACTGGAATCAATCAAAAGAACCGTAATAAGTGGACTTATCCAGATTTAGTCTCTGCAAGACGCCCTATCCCTCACTCAGAAGAAGTGCCAATTCCAACTTTTCACCAGCTACCAGAACTCTGTGAGGACGCTTATTGTCTCTCTGATCAGAATTCTGATACTACTGAAGGTGACAGCGATTTTGAAACGATATCATCAATTCCTCAATGTTTCAACCGAGATGAGTTAAATGACCTCACTAGAGATCTCAACCTGTCGAAAGAAGCTTCTGAATTACTGGCTTCCAGGTTGAAGGAAAAAAATTTACTTGAACCAGGAACGAAAATTACATTCTATCGCACAAGGGAGAAAGATCTGCTACCTTTTTTCTCTGAAGAACAAAATCTTGTATTTTGTCATGCTGTTAGAGAACTCCTGGTAAAAATGGGTCTTCCTGAATATTTTCCAGATGATTGGCGCCTATTTATTGACAGCTCAAAGCGAAGTTTGAAATGTGTTCTTCTACATAATGGGAACAAATATGGCTCAATACCAATTGCTCACTCAACGAAAATGAAAGAGCAATATGACACCATAGCTTTGGTCTTGGAAAAATAAAGTATCGTGAACACCAATGGGTGATTTGTGTAGACTTAAAAATGGTAAACTTTCTCCTTGGACAGCAAAGTGGCCACACAAAATATCCTTGTTTCTTGTACCTCTGGGATAGCAGAGACAAAACGCAACACTGGGTTAAAAAAGAGTGGCCTAGGAAAGAAAACATGGATGTTGGGGAAAAGAATATCATCAACGATCCTTTAGTTCCACGAGAGAAAATCATCTTTCCACCACTGCATATCAACCTGGGTCTAATAAAGCAGTTTGTAAAGGCTCTTGATAATAATGGATCATGCTTTGCATATATAGGGAAAAAAATGCCTCAGCTGAGTATGGAAAAAATTAAAGCAGGAATATTTGATGGCCCACAAATAAGACAGCTGATTAAAGACCCTGACTTTATAAATTCAATGAATGAGATTGAACAAAAAGCCTGGAATTCATTTGTTTCAGATGTCCAAAATTTTCTGGGTAAACACAAAGCTGAAAACTATGTTGAATTAGTCAATGAAATGCTGAATAATTTCAGATCCCTTGGGTGTAACATGAGCATTAAGGTGCGCTATTTACATAGCCACTTAGACCGTTTTCCTGATA
Organism: Latrodectus elegans; assembly: GCA_030067965.1. NCBI lineage: Eukaryota > Metazoa > Arthropoda > Arachnida > Araneae > Theridiidae > Latrodectus > Latrodectus elegans. The sequence goes on from CM057812.1 coordinate 47,163,622, forward strand.
ATTTAGGAGACATTAGTGAGGAGCAAGGTGAAAGATTTCACCTAGATATAAAATGTATGGAGAATCGCTATCAAGGAAGATGGGATACTCACATGATGACAGATTACTGCTGGACTTTAAAGCGGAATTGTTCCAAAATACATTCAAGAATGTCACGCAAAAGAAGTTTCTGAAATGTTCAGTGAGTAATTTGTTTAAATCATGACTTTTTCTGATTTCTTTTGTATTTAATAAGCAATATCTATGTAATATAATAAAAATTCCCTGTTTAATTTGTTTGTTTAAACCATGGTTTTTCTTTTAAAATAGTGTAATGCATGATTCATTAAAATGTTGATATCTTAAAAATTCAAGCTGATGGGCAAAAATTAATGGCATATTTGGATTCCGCGCATCGAATTCATATAAAATCACCTCCAAAATCTTTGGCACCAAAACCACTGTTGACCAGTGTAATATGTTTGTAAAACTTTTCAATACTTAACTTATTGATAACTATGAAATCTTTATGAGTAATGGCTCACAATTATGTGTCACAAAGGAAATATTTCATAAAATTCCGATATACTACGTTCCACATATACATGATTTCGAAACAAAAAAACTCATTCTTTTTCCATTATTTTTACAGTTTCTAGGACCAAGCTACATAATTTTCATAAATAAGAGGATGGTCCATTTAATAATCTATCATACACCTTTTCATTTGTTCATTAGTTTGAATGGCATAGAAAATTCTGATGTTAGAGGCGTGATCATTTCCCTTTTTTAACATTATCAGACATTTAATAGCAACATTGTTAAAGAGCTTGTTATGATAAAAAGTTTGTTTATTAATGACTCTAACTAAAAAGAAAAATAAGTATTATTGTGAAAAAACAAATTTATAAAGAACATTCTTTAATAAATTATTTTAAATAAGTTTTTATGGCGCAAATAAAATTAAAAATGTTCAATATTAATTTCAATATTTACATTGTATGAGTTGAGTTATAAGTACAAGCGAAAAAGGAATATTGCTCTGTTGATTGTATTAAGAAAGTAATTTACGAAATAATTAAAGTTTGGCTTTTTATTGCATTAAAAAACTATAAGTTTATTAAGCACTCTTAAAATAAATATTGGCCAGCTTATTTATGAAAAAAGTAAACTGATTCATAAAAAAAACGTTTTTATAAAGTTATTAATTCTTAGAGTCAAAATAAATGTAAATAAAAAACATAAGATCTTTTAATCTCTTTCTTGCTGCAATTTTTCTTCTGAAGTAAATTAAAAAGTACACTTTTACATTGAATAATTGATAAAAATGATATTAAATGCCAAATAAAATATTACAAATTCTTATTATCAAATAATATAGGAAAATAAATGTTAAAAATATCTTTGAGCTATAGTAAGCGAAAAATTAATGAATTGGTTGCTATTAGTTTTCGATCCCTTTTTCACATATTTTTATTTTTTGCAATTGGCTGTAATAAATTGTGTTTCTTTAGTTAATTTTATTTTGTTCAATTCAGTTTGTATCTCAATGTAATAATTTGTTGTCAGAGAGTTTTGGTTTTATAAATTATTTTAAAAATATTGAAGTTGCAATTTTGTTAAAGTTTACTCATGCATCATAAGACATTTGTGTTGTAAAACATTCTGCTACATTTTTTTTATTATTTATCATAATTTTAATACGGAAAAAAGTATAATTTGTGCTTATATTTTGAAAATAAAAAGCAATATAATTCGTTTTCATATTACTTCACCGTATCTATTATGCCCTTTTCAAATGTATATTCCTATCTAAAATATAAAGTGAATATCAATTTTGAAAATAATTACTTAACAAGATAAAAATTTTCCTTAGAATCCTTGTTCAAAAATGTTCAATTCAGTGATAAAATGATTGACTTTTGACTAGTTTATGTAATTTACTGTTTTTAAACAAGCTTTTTAAATAAAAATATTAGGAATAAAATTTAAAAAAAAATTAAACTGTAATAAAAATAGTTTTTAAATTAAATATTAAGCATTTCTGTTACGCAATAATCTATTCTCACATTAGAAACATCTTCTTAAAATTAGCATTATTTTGATAATCTATTAGAACAATTCATTATTTTTTTCTTTAATTTTATAAATACTTTATTTTTTATTTCATTTTTAATGAAATAGACTTATAACTTTTGCATTCAGATTTTACTGAACATATGTGTATTTTAAACAGTTGTCAAGACCATTACATGAGTCGAATAGCAAATTTCTAAATCTAAAAAAATTATTTTTTCTGTAACATTTTCATAAAGACTTATCATTTTTTAAAATTTAAAAAAATCTAAAAAGAAAGTAAATTGATGTTCTATTTGTATACCATCTAATATTCTAAGCAAAACATCTCCTTCAAACTGACATAATTATTGCTTGAGTATGAATGGAGAGCCTGTCATAAGATCAGTAGTGATTCATAATGTGTTACATAATTCTTAATTGCATAAAGCGTGACAAATCGAATATTTGAATAACAAATGTCACATTTATTCCCAGAGACGTTAGTAGAATTAGTTCTAGGTCGATAAATTCTGACGTCATGAAAGAGTCTCTGGTGTTACCTCTTTTCTTTTTTAAAAGGTTGAGGGTAAACAAAATTTGTAGGTGTCCTTTGGGATGACTTTTTTTCTCTAAATATGCACATATTTCGTATTTATTTTCATTTAATCTCAAAAAAAAATGTTTAACAATTTTTTTTAAAAAAAATAGTTTACACGCCTTTATAAAAGTGAACTGAAGTGAAAGAAGAATTATAAAATTTTCGGATAAAATGAAAAGAAAAAGGAAGAAATTCATTTCAATGCATTCATTTGCTTATAGATCAATGAAATATAAGATGAAATTAAAATGACTTTTTAAATAAGAAGAAAAATTATTCGTGCAAATGCGTCAATGTATGCAAAATTTACAATTATTTCTTAGTATTTCAAAAACTTCATTTCAGTACCTTTCTCTTAAATTTTTCAGTTGTCATAGCAACGTGATATTATTCGTTAGAAAGAAAATAAAGTACAAATAAAATATCAAAAATATAAATGAAACCTTATATTTTTCATTTTGTAAATGAAAAACGATTTATAACTTAAATACTAAGCTATTCAAAGGGAAGCATCTCTTTATATTTAATTATAGAATTAACAGCAGATTTTACAAATATTGAATATTGCATCTTAATGTATTTTTAAATAAGAAAATATCGTAATCTGAATAAAAAATGCTCGTTGTAATAATCTATTGTTAAAATAGTTGAACTGAATAATTACTAAAATTAAATGCCAAATTCTGATAAATTATCCACAAATTTTTCGACAGAGAGCTAAATAAATTTATTTTCATTATATAACAATAAAATTTAATGATTTTTTTAAAGTTTTGAATAGCATGTTTTAAATTAAATGATAAAAAATTTTACAATCCATGATAAATATATTTGAAGATAAAAACATCTATATCAAAATAAAATATTTTAATGAAAATCGGTTGAAAATAAAATTGCAAATAAATAATTATAGATCACTGCATTAGATTAGCTAATAAGAATTATATAAAATTATTTATGTTATAAAAGGAATTATTACTTAATTCTTAATAATATTGCTTTACTTTATAAGTTAAATGCTTATTTAAATTTTTCTATGAATTATAAAATTTCTATGAATTTTCAGAGGAATTGTAATTAAATAAAACCAATCAAAAAACAAAAAATAAAAATTTAAAACACAGAATTAAAAAGATGTAGTTTTGAATCAAAATATCTATGTAAAAATGTAAGGATGTGTTTTATAAAAAGCACATGAATAAACTTACATAAATCAATGAATTTAATTTAGTCTAATTTAATTAATAACTAATTTTATTGAATTTTGAATCTTGGCTTGGTATTTAAACAAAATGAATTTAAAGTACAAAACGCTTAATTTTTAATTGCATTAGTTTATTGCAAAGATAACTTTAATAGCATGTTTATAATAGTACATTTAATTAAACCTAAGATGGAATTATTGAAACTTAAGAAAATAATTTAATGATTTTATTTAAAAAATATTTGTTACACGCAAATCCTAAATTATAATCCTTTTTTATATTTAATATTATTTTGAGCTTATTTCTGTAGACGGATGTAACTTAATGCAACCGTCTGCTTGACTAATTTGAATGACGAAAACTGACATGTGTGGAAACTAAACAAATTTCCTCATTAAATTTGCATACTAAAAAAGAACTTTCAACACTAACATTGCACAGTGTATGAAAACTGTCAAATGTCTTCAGATTGTTTTAGGCATGATACACATTATAGCCTAAAAACAAGAAAAATGCCCTCATATTTACCATACTAGTATACCTTTTGATTTTCTTCTTACATTTTTTATAATGAAATTGATAATTTTTTATGTTTTTTATTATTTATATTATTTGTTACTTATTATTTATAGTATTATTTCTTATTTATAATTTATCCTTTTTAAATGAAATTGTAATGAAATGGACAGCTTCATTATCCCCTTGCCAGTGTCCCCCGAATCCAGTTCGTGCAACTACTGCGTACAGTACTTGTGATGCCCGAACTGGAGCCGGACAGAAGAAAAATTAACGTTTCTATTTTGTGAAGTCCGAGTTGAGTTCGTTTTTACTGTAGGATACATAATTTCCATATTTTCCTTATAAATGACACAAGTAGTTTTAGTCTTTTACCAATTCCGACTTTGGTTGGGAAAGGGGAAATGTAGGTGTTGTCAGCTGCTTACATAAAAAAAAAGGCACTCTTGGATTGATAAACAACGACAGAGTTTCGCCTTCTCATTTAGTTTTGGCTGCTTTTTGGTGAATTTTTTTTTAAATAATTTTATTTTTTCACAATGTCCGATTCAGAAACCTATGAGGAGTATAGTTATGGTTCCTCGAGATCAAATACCCATATTTCGAAAAAAAAAAGGTGAGGTCTTTGCTTTTTTAATGTGGAAAAGTTACTGTTATAAAATGGACTGATAAAAAAGGATGTATGTTTGCTTTCTTCAGTCCATACCGCCAAAATGATTGAGTTTGAAGATTAGAAAAACGAAAAATTCAAACCGGAGGTAGTCTATGACTACAACAACACTATGGGAGGTGATAATAAAGTCAATCAACATATTACAGACTTCCGGGTTGCTAGAAAAGGAGGTAAGAAATATTACTAGAAAATATTTTTTCATCTCCTACACCAGTCTTTATATAAATAACTCCTATATTTTGTATTCTTCAGCAGGAGGTGCGAAAAATAATATGAACTTCAGAAAATTATTTGTTGAACTATGTAAACCAAATATTCAGCTACCAGGACAAAGGGGTCCTAGTGTAAACTTACTGCAACTCACAGGTCGACACTTTCCAGAACACATCCCATCAATGGTGAAAAAATCTACCCAAACCAGGCAGTGTTTTATATGATATCGTAAAACCGGTGAACAACGGAAGAGAATAAGTCACGAGACAAGAGTTAATTGTAAAGAGTGCAATATGTAAGCTTGTGCGCAGTACCGTGCTTTTCGGATATACCATACTGTAAAATATTTATAAAATTTATGTGTTGAAAATCATATTGTTGTGTTTTTATATTTTACTAGTTTATACTAGTTATATTTAGCTTCAAAATCTCGTTTAATTTATTCAATATGAATGACATATATGTGTAATCAATGTTTAATGTGTATGTAAAAATTATAAATATAGTAGTTATTGTATTTAAAATTTTATTTTTGTAATAAAAAATCATTTTCTAACTCTTATAATAATATAAAGAATAAAATTATACAGTTAAAAAAATTTTCCACTTTTGAACCATTCTTCTGAAATATGTGTCACAGTTAAAGGGTTATATTTGACACTGTAGAAATGTGAATTCATTAACTGAAAAAGTATGAAATTGAGCTTTTGTTGGATATTCTTGAAAGACCTGACATGTCATATCAGCTCCAAAAGTTTATTGACCATCGAAAATGTGTAATAATAAGGTGATTTAACATTTAAGTCCCTCTTAGAAAAACAAACGCAAACCAAAATATGATCTCGTGAAGAAAGATGGTCAAAGTTTTATTTACAGAAAGAAATTTATGGATATTTTTGCCACTATCAAGAAATGTCACTTAATGTGGTCAATTGTTAGTCTAGCTGGAAAAATCTGACATTCAGGATCACATTTGACATTCAAAAGAATGGCAGTGTATGTTCCAGTGCAACAATGTTGTGTAGGCATATTAAATTTAAATGTAAAATAAGCAATTATAGGCCACTTATTAAAATATTATAAGTCAGGAAATCTTATCTTTTATTTTAATATTTCATATGAATGTCAGTTGTTTGGAATACACATAAAATAGTCATAAGGAAGAGCTCAAAAATATATAGTATAGATTAACTCAAAAGAAAAAGTTAAATATTATTTCATCCCGAAACAGAATTAACTACATTTATGTAGACATAAAAAAGCATATTTTAAATAATCATCACGTTTCCATGGTTTTAATTTACGTATACAAAATTTTAATCATAAATTTCGGGGGGATTATTATTTTAAAATAAATTGATATTTTTGTATATAACGTATAACAATAAAATGCTGATATTCAACAATTTTTAATCATTTACATAGTTTAAATATTTAACACATCAATAGAAATTAATGTTTTTATTCAAATGCTTAATAACTCAATAATAAATATATCTATTTAAGAGATAAAGAAAGAGACGCATCTTTAAAAAAGTTGCAATCAATGTCAATAATAAATCAATAGTAAATAGCTTAAAGATAATCAAATATGTTCACTAATATGAGAGCGTGAAATCATATTTTTATCCAGATTATTTGAAGAAAACAGTAAAAAGTGGCTAGTAAATTTTCAGATTATTTCCTTATATTTATGATTGTATAGGATAAGAAATAAAAAAATAAGCCGATGTTATTCTAATCTTTTACACTGGGGTATTTGAAATAAATAAATTTATTAAATTGACATTACAAAATTGAATAAAACGATGAAGTTCATTGTAAATAGTAAAAAAAAAAAAGAAAAAATCTATAAATCTTCTTTGAATGCGAAAAAATATCTTTATAACTTAAGATGACTACATTTATAAGTTATAATATTATTTTTAACACATTTGAAAAATTTTATTTCGTAGGTTTATGTATACAAAAAGAAAGAGTAGTCATGTTTAACATTTTTGCTTCACCTAAACTAATCCCTTCTATCTTCCCTTCATGGCATTAGCATTTTAATCAAATCTTTCAAATCAAAAATCTTAATTTGCCCTTTTTATGTTAATTTCTACATGGAATGTTTAACGAAACACATATTCCTTTTTAAATAATTTTTCTAACTACAAAAGCGGTGATAGCTTTTTTCACAAGACATAGTAACGAATATTTGTGGTGTAAATTGTTGAATCACTTTAAATTAATTTTTATATTTAGAGTTTCATATAAAAAATAGGAAAACAAATATTATAGTAATTATTATTGAAAAAAATACTTTTATATTTTTTAATGTTTTTACGTACTTACGTAAGTAAACAAAATATGTGCTTAGCTTTAAATACATGTTATAGTTTAAATTTAAATATTTTACTTTGACTTATTTTATGCATAAAATGCTTTAACAATAATGTATACAATTTAAAATTATCCCACTAAAAAGTTACAACTATTAATTTGTTCAAAATAATGTCAGTTTGCTCTGCACTAAAGTATAATTATAATAAAATTTAATTGTATTACTGATTTTTAATAGATGAGTGTTCACATTAAATATTATCATTTGCTGTCAAAGTTTCAAAATTAAGATCCGAAAAAAAGTAGTTTTAAAATAAATTAAGATCATATATCGGAAGAGTTTGATTATGTCACTTAAAAATTATTCCTTCTTGCAGTGAATTATTAAAGGAATCTACGGTGTTTGGTAAATGGCATAAAATATAGTAACGTGTATTCTAACCTAACTGACAAATATCATAATTAAAATTATCATAATTTGCATGACAAACAATATTTAGTTTTTATATGAGTTAGTTTGCTTGACAGTTCTTAAATTATCAGTAATGCAAATTATCATAAATAAGAATTATGGGAAAGCAGTGTATAATTATTCTCCTTTGAATAAGATTTCATAAAGCTGCCTATTCATTTGGATAACTCAATAAAATATTAATGAATTTCTATTTATATAATGTGGGAAATTTTATGCCATTATGAAATGTTATTTCATATTTAATTTTTTGGTTATTGATATTGAAAACTATATGAAGATAAAATAAAAGTGATATACTGATAATACGTCAAAATAATATAAACATAATTTTAGAATACAAAAAGAATATTATTAAACTTTTTTTATCAAAATATTTACTTAATTTAAATGCTGGAAAGATATGTTTGGAAAGGGTAAAAAGTGAAACAATATTTAATAAAAATGAAGCATGTAATAACCTGACGTATGTAAACCTTGTTTGATAAATTAAGTTTTTTGTATATTGTTATGCAACTTTATTTCATTTTTCAAATATTTTCTTCAAGAGAAATAAATGCAAACAAAATTTTAGACCTTTACTTTTTATGCATGTCAGAAAAGAGAGTTTTTCCATTTTGCAAAGCGGTCTACTTCACTCTTAATGAAAACCTAACCTCCTACTTTACTGTTCCTAAATCTCTTTTAATTTGCAAGGTTTTTGTTTCATTTCATCCTAATTTTGACTTGAAATTTGTATCTTATTTATATTTTTGATATTCAAATTGTGTATTATATTTATATTCACTTTCCTTTATCCTCTTTTGAGCTTGTTAGGATTTTAAATGTGTATTACTTTTGTAAACTCTTGTACATTTTATTTTATGAATGTCATATATTTTATAATAATACTACCAATATTTATTTTAATTAAAAGTTAAAGATGTAATGCCTTTTCATATTAACTATTTATGAAATATTGTTTGAAATACGAAAAAAAAATGTATTAATTAAATACATCTTTTTTATGCTTGTTTGGATATCAAATGTATATTCATTTACATTGCATATTATTTTTGCAAACTCTTGTATATTTTACTTTGTATTGTATAATATATGAAAATTTAATGTTAGCATTATGTGGTGACAAATTTATATTAATGATACATATTTAGAAGTCAAACAAAACAAAGCAAGAGCTCCAATTTTATGATTTATCATATGTTCTATGATAATAATACTAAAAATTCATTTTAATTAAAAATTGATATGATACTTTTTAATAGTAACCCTTTCTGAATGAAATGTATGAAGAGAATAAAATTTATATAATCGATATCAATTTGCAATTATTGCATTTTGCACTAGCAGTTGACAACCAATAAAAATCATACATTTACACGGTGTTCATTGATATTTAACTGTATTTATTTATTTCATTCTGGTTCTATCATTTGAATAAATAAATTAATTCCATTACTTTTCAAAAATTCAGTGAATTAAAGCTAATCGTAAGCGACTATAGTGAATTATGATTATTAGCTTCATATATATTTATATAAATAAACATATTAGCTATATATGAAAGAAACTGAGCCAAAATAAATGAATTTCTTTATTATTCAGCTACACAAACCGCAGACTACGGTATATGTCGTTTCAGATAAAATTGATAGTAAACTATTTAATATCAACTCATAATGTGTATCAATCCTAAAGATGCGATCAACTAATTATTATCAACCATTTTTTCCTTCATTATTTTTTGCTATTTCGATTTGTGTAATTTTTATCATCATGGATCATTTTCATGGTGCAAAAAAACATAAGTTTTAATATAAATTGCACATTTAACGCTACATAAAAAATGTGTGAAAACTACTGAAAACGTGATTGCAACTAAGTGCAATTAGCCCCTTTAAAATTACTAATTATTTATATTATGCACGGTATGTCAAAATTTATCGATGTAAAAAGTAAGGAATGTTCAATTTAAATTCCTATCATTTTTTAAAAATATTTAACATCTAAAAAATAGGTAAAATAGCAAGTTAATCAATATATATGCAAATGAATACTTAAATGTTTCTTTAACAGGGTCATGAATACTAAATGAAGCTACTCTCATTTCAGATCTTTAAGATTCATTAAATTATTCATTTTCTTTCACGCTAAATTGCATTTTTAATTAAAGGAAATTTATTCCATTAATTTAAATTCGCAGATTCTTTTTTAAAATTTCTCTAATATTAATAACTTTGAATTCTTAATATGATTGCGATATCTGGTCAAAAAATAGGCTAGTGTGATTTTTGCATTAAAATATGCTCTTCTCAAAGCACAAGTATTCAATAAAAAAATGCGGATTTTAATTTTAGCAGTGTATATTTGTGTGTGTTTGCAACAGTTCTAACTTATTTTATAACATGTTAGTTCCTGAAAAAAGTCACAATCACATACAAAAGTGCTGACCAAGACTAGAACTGACAAATTAGAAATTCTCAAACACTTTACCTTCATTTAAATATTACTATTATACATTGAATTTTTATCAAAGATAAAACTATTTTCTAAATTTTGTCAATACATTAAAGCAAAGAAAAAATTGTGAAATTAATAAACGTGTTTGAGAAAACTTCATTAACTTGCAATAACAAATTCTATTTTAAACATAAGAACCAAAATGTTCATGTATAACGTGTATAAATAAATATTAATTTTGGTAGCATTTCTAAGCGAAAGCTATTACTTGGCAGCTTAAAGTTAAAAATTTAAGTTTATTATACAAAATTCATAAATCTCATATAAAATCTAACAGTTTTATAATTTATAGTGAAAATAAGAGTTATTAAAATAAGACTTTAAAATTTCTACTGTATTGTTTAAAAATTTATTTCTCATTACAAAATCAGACACAATTTATTGATATATGTTAAAATATTTAGAATTATTTGAGTATATCACATATTAAAAAAATATGTTGGAAAATAAACTTAACAATTTTGAATAAAAATTATTTTGAAAGGTTTTTATATCAATAACTATATATTTTAAACCCAATATATTTATGTCATTTTCCAAACATGGTTTTTCCATTGATTAAAAAAAATTCTTTTTCAATTTTTTTGATAAATTTTTTATTTATCCATTAGCAATTGTTGTTCAAAGAAAAAAATGATTATCCAATCCAAAAAGTATTATATCATAAATTTAAAAAGTATTTTTAATTTGTTACATACTCAATTCGCCACTAAATTCCAGCTCTCGGAGAAATAGTACATATATTACCTAATTAAAAAATTCTGGTTGCAAAAAGAAGCAATAGTTTTTACGTGACTCACAGTGTTCAAGCTCCCATTCATTGAATTGTGAATTCATTACTACGAGATGGCGCTGAGCGTCGTTTGTTATTTTTTTTTTCTTTCACTTTTTGAAAATAGGCAGTGTGTACGCGGTATGTGCGTAGAATAAATCATAAGCGAAACTACAGTATGGCTCCTCACTTTGTCTCCAAGTTTTTGGATTTATTAATTAGAGTTTTAGAGTTAAGATCGGGCAGGAGTTTACTGTTCACACAGAACTAAATAAGTTTAATTTATTCTTCAGACAATCAGAATTAAATTACATTATGTACACAGCCATGTGTTTTAATTTGCTACAGTTTCATTATATTCTTCCCATAAACTTTAGAAACTGTTTAAAATTGTTATTATAAGAGCAAACACTTTATCATCAATTGTTGCTGAATTTTAAGACAGAAATATATAAAAGATATTTGAATAATATTAATTTATACGTAAAAGTAGGCATACAATATATTTCAAAATTTCTTGTAATGTTTAATTTCTTTTCTATTTTTTAAATGTAAATGTTAATTTTCCTCCTTATCTTCAAATTGATTCAAGTAGAAATGGTATAAATGCAGTATAATCCATGATTCCAAATTCTGAATTATTTTGGCGATTAAGAAATGCTGCCTAGAGCGTGACGTGTACGATGGTGCAAATACTAGGGTTACCAAAATATAATTTTCTGCATAATTATTACATATGTTATGACAGGATAAAGTCAAGATTGCTAGATATATAAGAAAATCCGCCCAAATATCGCCAATCTCAGAATTTGGCAGACTAGATTATGGCATTTGTGCCGAAAAAATATTTGTATAAACTAAAATAAACACTATATGTGCAAACATCTATAAATAAGTTTGTATTTATTTAAAAAAGATTATTGTCTTGCAAATAAATAAGCAAAATAAACCTGAGTGAAAGATAGAACTTTAGCTTTTCAGGAAATCTGCCACACGTGATTTTTACTAGAATTTCACTTTAGAGAATAAAGACTACTGAATTTTTTATTGAGAAAGTACTAGAATAGTTAAACCTTATTCTTAAATAACAATAAGTATCAAAACAATTGTTTCTTTTCTTACTGTAATCAATTTTAAAACCCCTATTGAAGAGTTTTGGCTCATTTTTAGTGTTTTAAGTATTACACTGGTCAACAGTGGTTTTGGTGCCAAAGATTTTGGAGGTGATTTTATATGAATTCGATGCGCGGAATCCAAATATGCCATTAATTTTTGCCTATCAGCTTGAATTTTTAAGATATCAACATTTTAATGAATCATGCATTACACTATTTTAAAAGAAAAACCATAGTTTAAACAAACAAATTAAACAGGGAATTTTTATTATATTACATAGATATTGCTTATTAAATACAAAAGAAAACAGAAAAAGTCATGATTTAAACAAATTACTCTCTGAACATTTCGGAAACTTCTTTTGCGTGACATTCTTGAATGTATTTTGGAACAATTCCGTTTTAAAGTCCAGCAGTAATCTGCCATCATGTGAGTATCCCATCTTCCTTGATAGCGATCCTCCATACATTTTATATCTTGGTGAAATCTTTCACCTTGCTCCTCACTAATGTCTCCTAAATTATCAGGAAAACGGTCTAAGTGGCTATGTAAATAGTGCACCTTAATGCTCATGTTACACCCAAGGGATCTGAAATTATTCAGCATTTCATTGACTAATTCAACATAGTTTTCAGCTTTGTGTTTACCCAGAAAATTTTGGATAAATGAAACAAATGAATTCCAGGCTTTTTGTTCAATCTCATTCGTTGAATTTATGAAGTCAGGGTCTTTAATCAGCTGTCTTATTTGTGGGCCATCAAATATTCCTGCTTTAATTTTTTCCATACTCAGCTGAGGCATTTTTTTCCCTATATATGCAAAGCATGATCCATTCTTATCAAGAGCCTTTACAAACTGCTTCATTAGACCCAGCTTGATATGCAGTGGTGGAAAGATGATTTTCTCTCGTGGAACTAAAGGATCGTTGATGATATTCGTTTCCCCGACATCCATGTTTTCTCTCCTAGGCCACTCTTTTCTAACCCAGTGTTGCGTTTTGTCTCTGCTATCCCAGAGGCACAAGAAACAAGGATATTTTGTGTGGCCACTTTGCTGTCAAAGGAGAAAGTTTACCATTTTTAAGTCTACACAAATCACCCATTGGTGTTCACGATACTTTATTTTTTCCAAGACCAAAGCTATGGTGTCATATTGCTCTTTCATTTTCGTTGAGTGAGCAATTGGTATTGAGCCATATTTGTTCCCATAATGTAGAAGAACACATTTCAAACTTCGCTTTGCGCTGTCAATAAATAGGCGCCGATCATCTGGAAAATATTCAGGAAGATCCATTTTTACCAGGAGTTCTCTAACAGCATGACAAAACACAAGATTTTGTTCTCCAGAGAAAAAAGGTAGCAGATCTTTCTCCCTTGTGCGATAGAATGTAATTTTCGTTCCTGGTTCAAGTAAATTTTTTCCCTTCAACCTGGAAGCCAGTAATTCAGAAGCTTCTTTCGACAGATTGCGATCTCTAGTGATGTCATTTATCTCATCTTGGTTGAAACATTGAGGAATTGATGATATCGTTTCAAAATCGCTGTCACCTTCAGTAGTATCAGAATTCTGATCAGAGAGACAATAAGCGTCCTCACAGAGTTCTGTTAGCTGAAAAGTTGGAATTGGCACTTCTTCTGAGTGAGGGCTAGGGCGTCTTGCAGGGACTAAATCAGGATAAGTCCACTTATTACGGTTCTTTCGATTGATTCCAGTAATATTTACTAGGCAGAAATAACAGTCATCAAAGTGATTTTTTGGTTCTCTCCAAACCATTGGTACACCGAATTTCAGGCTTTTCCTTTTCCCGGTAGTGCACTATCGTAAATGCTCTGTACAAGTTTTACAGACAATATGTGGTGCCCAGGTTTTATCCTGATCACCAAGTTTAACACCAAAATATCCAAGATAAGCCCTCTTTACAAAGTCACTAATAGATTTTCTGTTTTCCAGTAGTGTGTATTCTCCGCATATGTAGCAAAAAATATCAGGATGATGTACACAGCTTCTTCTACTTGAACTCATTTTATTTCTATTCAACAACACAAATACTTAGATTTACTTTTTAACAACTCGTTACTAAAGAGAAATTTCATATGACGCTAACCTCTATCTATCTGCACCGCCGGAATTCACGAACTATTCTCAATTCTCAACTGCGGTTGAAGCTTTGAAGGTCACTTGAGATAGTTGACAGACATCTCCATCTATCGGATTTCTATTTAACTAACTGGATAGCACTAATAAGTAGGATTCAATCCCATTTATTAAGAATTTGTCAACTAATCAGTTATATATCTCATATTGTTTGTCTTCTTTTTATAATAAATGAATTAAAATAATAATTTTTAAAAATAATAATTAGTTATTTCCTAAATATTATTATGTTAAATTCAATTGGTTACAAAAGAAGACTGACAATAGGGCAAATATACAAGAATCTTTCCCTGTATAAATTTTACAACACTTGTACTTGAAAGTACTGAATAGAAAAAAAGCATTGATAGATAAGTTAATTTATCTAAAAATCTAGAGCTTATACAGAAAAACTGCTTTCATATTTAGATTCAGCAATAAAAATATAGTTAAAATCTGCTCTAAAATCCTAAGCACCAAAAAAAAAAATTTTTTTTTTTTGTAGGCCTGTGTTATAAATTTTCACAGATTTTATCAGAAGAACTTTTCTAGAATTCGTTGGTCAAATTTGGAATGACACCATTTAAAAGTATTTTTCGTTTAAAAGAATGATTTTCTACCAAAAATAAATAAGTTTACGATAAAAGAATGAAATAAGTTTTATTTTTTTTTTAGGAAAAACATACAAAGCAGAAAAACCATCTAATCATTCTTTATTAATGATATTTGAAGAAGTATTGTTGTTTGTTTTCTTGTAATAAATGAAATATATTTATTTTGTTAAATGAAATATACATTTATAAATGAATGATTCTTAATATGAAAAATGAATGATCTTTCTGATATCGTTATTATAAAAGCATGAGAATAAAACATGGACATATATAATAATAAAAAATGGAAGATTTTCCTCATACATATATCCATTGTTTAAATCATATAAAAAAGTGATTTTTTAAGCATTATTTTTAAGTATTCTTAAATTTATCTATCATTTAGTTTTGTACATAAACATTTATAAATCCTAGATAATTTTGTAAATATTTCTATAATTTTATGCTCTAAAATAATTAAAATGAGCATTTTTATTTACATTCTTACATGTAAGTAAATTAAGATAAAATTTAAAACCAGAAATATTTTTCATTAAAATAAATTTTTAACATAGAAACAGTTTATAAATATCTAATAGCTAATGTTATTAATTATAAAAAAATATTGAGATTTATTTTTTGTCAGTCAGAAATATTTATGTTCTTAGAACAAATTGAAATAAAAATATAACTAAATAACATTATTTAGAAATTGAAGATAAGAAAATTGTACAAAAATATAAGATTAATATTGTGGTGAATGAGGAAAAGCCAAAAATATATTTCTCTTTTTCTCCTTAAATTTTTAATGAATTCAAGAAAACATTTATTCAAACATCCTGTTATGGGGATTTCTTACAACAGAAATGTTTCTAAGAAATATAATACATAAAAATACTTTCAAATGCATTGAAAATACACTAAAAAATCAATTGAATTTCTTTTCAATCTATTTATAAGACTGCATCTCAGAAATCTGCAAACGCAAAAACAGGAGAAAAAGAAGATACAAAAAATATTTATATAAGCCATGCTTTTAACAAAAAAAATATTTTGAAAAATTCTTTCAACTCATGAAATGCAATGCATAAGTTACAATGTTTGAAATGAAATAACTAAAAGTATAAATATTTTCAGGATTTTCTGACACAAATTATTAAATATTAAATCGTAAAGAATAGCACAAAAATGTTTAAAAGTTTGAAACGATTATATATTTTTAACTAATTTAAATGATGCAATTATTTAACTTTAAAAAATTCATAGAAATGAAAAGTCGATTTACTTTTTTATAAGTGAATATTGTTTTGTAGAAGAATTAAAGTCAATTTTATACTTGAATATTCGTCTCAATTAAAGAGTACTAAACTCTTTTTAATTATATTGTATGATATACATGAATCTAACAATGTCCGTCATATAATGTTATTTGGTCAACATTGTACAACATACAATGCCATACAATTAATGTCTGGGAAAAGCCATAGAAAAAATAATACTGATCTATTGCTTTAAAAAAATTCCATTCTATTTGCCAGTATTTTTTATTTCATTAAAGCATGTGAAGATAAGCAAATTGTGGACATCACACACATAATAAATGATAAAAAATCACAATCACATGAACACTCACTGCTTGTCTGGATACTGGTTTAAACAAGAATACAAATAAATAAAATTGGTATTTTATAATAAAAGATACTGTTATGTGAGTTATTGAGAATCTTTTTTATTTGATATCTATCTTTCATGAATGCAATTGTTATAAAATACATTGCCTTAAGATTTATTCAGCCTTTCTTTTAGAATACAATAAATTTGAAGTAATTCCTCAAACATTTCATGAACGTTTTAAGAAGTTAAAAAGAAGCATTTCTATCAATAAAAAGCAAATATACCTTTACAAAGTTTAAAGCGTTACTATTACATAAACTCCAAAAATAAATCCTCATTATTTACATGCCATTAAATAAGTCATTTAAAACAATAAAGCATGCATTACATGGTAGTCTTCAAAAAATTATTGTGAAAATAAAACAAAATTTTACACTCACAAAGCCAAGTTTGATGTAAGAAATTAATTTCAAAATCAAGGTAAAATAATCACTTTAAAGTGTGAAAAATTGCAGATGAACGGAGGTTTTAATAGCTAGTAGGGCCATTTTTAGCATGAAAATATGATATGATACAATTAGGAATTAAGTCAAACAGTCGAAGATGATGTTATGCAACAACTCGTTTTACAAATGCTTTAAAATCATTTCCTATTCATCTAAATTTCTAGATCGTAATACATGACGTCTTGAATAATGGTGACAAAGTGACAAACCTGGATTTCGAGCTGGACAAAGAAGGATAGTATATATGTATATATATATATATATATATACATATATATGTATATATATATATACATACATACATACATACATGTGTGTATTTATAATCGTTAAAATTCTTACTTTATATTATTTTTTTTTTCATTACGTCCTTATGTTGGTTCTTTCGAGCATAATAAGTCTTGCAGTCCAATAAAGTAAAGAAATATCTCCAGGAGTAGAGAGCGTCTTGAAATGTGAAGAAGAGTGGGCTTCCTGGAGGGCAGAACATTTCCAAAGATGCTCGCCATCCATGTCAACATGTTCCCTACATAAAATGCAATTGGGTGAATCCACAAGCCCTATGTGATATAGATGTTTCTGGAGAAAATCATGCCCAGTAAGTAACCTGAAGCAGGAGACCCTATAGATCTAGGTAAATCTCTGGGGATACATGAGGTCAGCAGGGTCCTCCACGAGGCATCAACTGCTTTCTCTTGGTAATAAATTTTTCACTGGTAATGCATGACCCGTTTCAGAAGGAGTTTGACATTTCTCACATGCTGATTTATATTAGGGAGTGTGCTTTTTCTTATTATGCTCTCACACCATTTTTACCATTTATGTAGTTTACCATTATCTGTTTCTGACCAGTAAGACATGCTGATTTATCATTCTAGCGTTTGCTACTTTCTTATTCACTCAGAATATATATATATATATATATATATATTTGTATATACATATATATTACTAAAGAAATAAGAAATTATTGCAAAGTTTATTGTGATCTCTTTAATGAGAACAAGGGATTTATAATTTCATTTATATTGAAGAAAGAAATGGATTTGTGAAGTCAAAAGTTCCTATTTATGCATATGTATCTTTGAATAACTTCAATGATTTATATGCTAAATTTCATTTTTTAATTATTTTGTTAATGTTTAATTATGTGAAAAATTCATCATTGATCAAAACATTGTAGTCTCTGACACAACACAATACCGTTATTGTTTAAAATGAACCCACAAAGGTACTGGTATATTGATTAGAAAAAGTTTCACATTTCTGGTAGATTGCAGCGCATTGAAGAACCAGATCAATATTATACTCGAAACCACTCCGCTAATCGATCACTTTGAAGTATTTTATTTAAAGTTATACTAAACAAACAATAATTATGTTGAGTTAAAACTTTATAATTCATTGTGAAGCATCTCCTTAATTTATTTTGTGAATAATATGAAAAACAATCATTTTGGAGTATCAATACTTAAAATTTTCATAAATTAAATTTAAATTATGTGTGACAATAAAACAATATTAAATCCATATATTTATGAATAATAAAGCATATCAAATTGAAAGTATTCTTACTATGTCATTATATCACCTTTTAATGATGTTTTGAATATGATTACTTGTTGTATCCTACTATATTTATTTAAACCAGCTTTATTTTTTAAAAAAGAAGGAATATAGAACATAATTATCTTACCCAGATTAAAAGTATTTACGATTCAAAATGCTTTGAATTAGAAAAACAGTAATTGCTGCACTTGATATCAACATGGAATGTAATTTTTTTACATCTATATAATATTATTAATTGTTAATTAAAGTTGTATGTATATTCGTGTCTATATAAATCATTCACGAGGAAAACTTTACTTGGACTTGTTGATTAGATAAACTGTTGTAGTTCATGAAAACTAATGATTCTTTTAAAAAGAAGCAACCATTTTTATAAAAGGTGAGCTTCAATGCATACTTGCAAAATTGAAAAGCAACACTAATTTCTTTAGTGTACTTATTGTTGAATACTCAATGTTTAAAGAAGTGTGTTTCTCATACAAATTGTGGTTATCATAATGAAATCTTCATACTTTTTTTTTTATAATTTTGCTTAATTTTGGGTGAAAACAGTGCTAATAAATTTTTGGATATTTTAAATTTCTGTTGTACTACATTTTTTTCAAGTAAATAAGCAAGAATGTATTATTTTGCCATTTTTGAAAAATATAAAACATTTATTGATTTATTGAGTAGCTGTTATATTTCTTTCATCTTCTTTAAAAGATTAATATCAATTAACTATTATCTCTTCTTAGAGATTCTAGTGAATAAAATGAAGTCATTTAGCATATCTATATTATCTTAAAAATTACACTTGGCCTGCAAAACTTTAATCTGATAATTATGAAATTGCAGAAAAGATATTTTTGCAATTAGTGCAGTGAACATGTAATTCAGTAGGAAGGTCATACCAGGGCTGGTCCTAGACATTTTAGCACTCCAGGAAAAACCTTAATTTTGCCCCATCCCTCCCGTTTTTTTTTTAAGTAAATCTCATGCGACCATATAAAAAAAAAACCGTTTTATTAAAAACTCAAGCATTAGATAACAAGATAAGCAATTTAGCACTTAAGGCAAAATAACAAAAATTAAAATGTAGCAATGCTAACTAAATTAATATCCCATATTATAAATGAATTCTAACTAATCAAAGTAATTACAATGCCCTTTCTCTAAATTTCCTTTCGGCAAACTCCCGATCCAGTGATTTCAAGTTTAATTTGCCACTAATTTGGTGTTCTAAAGCTATCATTGCCAATCCATTGACTCGATTTTGAGTCTGCATCGTTCTGAGATAATTTTTATTATTTTTTGTTTTGAAAAGCTTCTTTCCTCTGAAGCCAAAGTGACTGGCAACGTAAGTAGGATTCTTAATGCTATGCCGAGGTTTGGTGCGAATTTAAGTGTAGCGATAAACTTGAGAACTTCAACAGGGGTTTCCTTTTATGTTAATAATGAAGAAACAATGCTTATTTCATCAGCTAGTTCCAGGACGTTAAGATCGCTTGAATTTCCATCAGTTAAAACTACTTCCAAATATTTGAAAGGAGCCAGTAGCTCATTTCTGGGCATGTCTTTTAGACCAAAAATATTATACAAATATCTGAAGTAATTACTGTGGGTATTTAGCAAATTATATCTGGTTTCCAAGGAATTTATTGCTTGGTCTATACTGAGATAAAATCTATTTTATAATTTTGTTTGGGGTCTTGAACGGGTTCATCCGGGCCTTCATACAAAATCATTTTTGTTTTGCTACTGACACGTTAACGTGGTGTGGTGGTTTCGAAGTTAGCTTTCACGTCACTCTCTGAAGCAAGCTTGGTTGCTTCTAAAATGATGCTTTCAAAAGTTTCATCTGATCTCAGGTTTTCAAAGAAGAGTTTGCAGATGCTAAGTGAGATATCAAAATTTACAGTTTGCAAATGTTTGCTGATGGGGTTAATATGACTCAAAATTTTGTACCATATCTCAACAGAGCATATAAATTTGAACTACTTCAAATTATTTAATAATCAGCTAGCCTCGTCTCTGATCATATTATAGATTTCTAAATCTTCATGTATGCTTTAAAAAGCATCGTGAATTGGACCAATTTGAAACCTCAGAGCTTTTACTGAGATGAATCGACTTTCCCATCACGTATCACTCAATGGTTTTAGGGTGTAAGTATCAATATATTTCAGTAATATTGACCAACGAAAAGAATAGGAAAAAAAACGTATATAGCTTTTGAACAATATTGAAGAAGTAGGCTGCCTCAAATGAGGATTTTGCCATATCGTTTTCAACCAAATTTAGCGAATGGCTGCTGCATGGAACATAAAATGCTCTGGGGTAAATATTTCTGATTCTTGTTTGTACTCCCGATTTTTCTCCTCTCATATTAGAACCATTGTCATACCCTTGACCACGCATGTTTTATACTTTAAGCCTATTTTTCTCTAGCTCTTCTAGTAAAACCTCTGACAATTCCTTAGCTGTTGATCTCTCAATGGGTAGGAAACCCAAAAAATATTCGTTGATATTAATTTGAACTTCAGACTCTGATTCCTGTGTGTGGAGAAAAATTTTACTACAAATGTAATGTGTTCTACTTTATTTGCAGCACCACTACAGTCAAGAATCACAGAATAATAATTAGCCTTTTGAACTTGCTCATTCATGTGGTGCTTTATATTGTCATGCAATATATCAATTATTTCATTTTGTATAGTTTTCTCTTGATATGTAGCTTTGATTTCTTCTTTATTGAAGACTCTGCAAACGTGTTCCTCCATTTTTGGATCAAACTCAGCCAATAACTGAATTAACTTCAAAAAGTTTCCATTATTGTATTCATACAGTTTATCGCTTGTTCCTAGAAAAGCTAAAGAGCTTTCGCCTAGGATTTTAATGAGTGATATATAATGCGTTAAAGAACTTCAGATCCGTGATTTATCTTATAATCAATGAGTCTCCGAGAAACTGTATCTATTGTTTCACCTACTTTCAATCTTTGCTTCAATTTAAGCCATGATTTCAAACAATCTATATCCGTTTTAGAGTTTTCATGGTGTGCTAAAGAGTCTCTAAAACGCTTTCAGTCTTTAAATTCCCGATTGCCAAGAGTGCTCAAGCTAAGACGGTGCAGCAAAAAGTCGACATGGAAAACAGTACAAAGCGTTTTGAGATACGGAATATACCATCTATTCTCTTAAAACCTTTTCTCCATTTCTAAGCTTTTTCTTGTAATGTTTTGGTGAGAATCTTCTATGCTGATCATCAAAAGGGAAATCAAAATTATACAAAGGTGCAGCTGGACCACGTTTAACCAAAAAAACTCTATCTGTTGCACACATGATTTCGGGCCATAATCCTGGATCAGAAGAGATATTTTGGACGGTAGCCTTTTCTAAATGTTTCTCTGAGGTCTGCACAACTTACGAGTTTTGATTTGTGGAACTGCATCACTACTCGTCAAACTCGTTTGAGATGAGTTACGAAGCTCAGTAATGCTGACGATTGCTTCCAAAGGGGGATCCACATCCTGAAAGTCAGTATCTAGGTGCTAGGCGTCGTTCAAATGATGGTCGGTTGTGGGAGCTTTGAAACTACCGTCTTTCAAGAAGTTCTGCAGTGCATCTGACTGTTTTTGAAGCTGTTTTTGCTTGTTCAATTTCCACTTTTTAAGTTCGCTCCCAGTGAGTTTTCTCTTAGTATCAGACATTTTGGTTTCCGGAACAAATTAATTAAAATAAAAATATAATACTGATATAAAAAATAATAATTAGTATTTTGCCTTTTATTTGGTAATTTTGTGTAAAATATGTATTTGTTAGAAACTTCGCCTGCGGCACATTTTTAATATTTTTAAAATTTTTGATCAAGATAACATATTGTATAAAACTCGTACCAAAAATCTATTTCTCTATACGCTTTTTTATACTAGCTACTTCTAAGCACTTGCTGCGCTGTGCTTTGAAAGCCACTTGTATAAAACAGCTTGCTTTTTGACATTTTTATAAACTACTATTTCGTTATCCAAAAGAATGGTCACACCATAAGAACCAAGTCCCACTACACACAGCGACGGATTTACAATTTATGGGGCCCTACACTATATAATTTCAGGAGTCTCTAGTCCCTACATTTTATTTTTATATTTGTAATATATAATGACTCATTTTTTTAATACGAAGGACAAACTAAAGCAAACAAAATGAAAAATACTCTGCCAATTTATGTGCACCTAAGCTTATACTATTAATAACAATTCCCCCCTTCATTGTAGGCACCTCCACTGGCCCAAAAAATTGATACCACACAAGACATTTTTTTGATGTAAACTCTAATTTTTAAAATGCCTCCCCCCCACCTTGTGCGCCACTGGCTTAAAAAATAAAATGCATTTTATTCAACTCCAGACTCAATTACCTTTTATTTGATACCACACAAGTCATGTTTTGATCTAAACTCTAATTTTTGAAATCTACCCCCGCCCTTTTTTTGGCTTATGTCTGATGGTTTTTATTCGTTTTTAAAAATGAAAACAAAAATTAAGACACTTACCATCACAGAAGCCAAACACACTGGACAATTTGCACAAGCACTTTTTTAAAGCTTTTTTACACTAGCAATTTAAACAAACTATTTTATTTCGCACCAGCCGAAGTCTAGAGACAAATAATGCATTTTTATATGCTACTTAATGCATTTTTATATGCTACTAAATGCATTTTTATATGCTACTTAATGCATTATAATAATGCATTTTTAAGTCTACTTAATTTTTATATGCAGTTAAAAAGGGCTGTTAGATCTTGTTTCGCTTGGTTTAAAAATCAAAACTATCAGTCAAACCATGCAACATGTTTTTGAAAAAATTCCCATGAACCGATTTCAATGAAATTTGGTGTAATTAAAATACAGGGGTCCGATGACAATGCAATGTTATGAAAAATAATTTATTGATATGATATCAGAATGATAAAAAAATACTCTTTACTTTTTAGTGCATTTTTATAAAAGCCTGTAACTTAATTTTTTTATCAATTTATTTTTATTTTCATGATTTTGGTGCCCCTAGATCATTGCACTCCTTTCGGCCGCCTGGATCGCCCAACTCTGGTCATACTTATGGAAATTTGAAGAACAAAACGTCATATGTGACGTAGGCATACTTAAAACAAGAACAGCTCAAAATTAGGAAGGATGGATATTCAATTAAAGACATTTGCTACAAGGGTGAGAAAGTTATTTCCTTCATATGGCTAGAAGAAATTAATTGAATGATTTTTTACGTAGAAAAATTTTCATAATTGGAAAAAAGGGTATAGTGTGACCAGCATATTAGAAGATTTTGAAACTAATAAAAGTGTTATTTCGCGTGTTTGAAAAGTTTTCCAAACTAGAAAATTTGATAATGCTCGCTCCTTAAATACAGCAATGGATGACCAATACATTGTCTTGCAGAGGAAAAGAGAAGCAAGTTAGACAACAATCACCATTGCTTAGTAACTATGTACAGAAACATATTGATAATTGTCGTGGTTTACTGTGTTCAAACGCTTTCAAAATCAAATGCTGGCCATCGCTTTCAACTTTTATTGTGGTGCAAAAATTTTTCTATGAGAAGAGAGAATTCATCAGTGCTAATTGTATTACTGTTGTCATCTGAATATATATATATATATATATATATATATATATATATATATATATATATATATATATATATATATATATATATATATATATATATACAGGATGTCCCAAAAAACCACATAAGCTCTGCCCAGCTAGATTCCTCGTTGGGAGTACATAAAATCCGGCAAGAGAAGCGTTCCTGTACATACGAGAAAAATACGAAAAACAAAGTATGATGTCACTTCCGGTGCAACAAACAAAAACATTATTGAACAATTCAACACAAGTATAAGCACAATTTAAAGAAGATGTTCAAATTGGCCGCCGTGCATGTCTAAGTAGTCTTGAGCACGCCGTGGAATGGCTGTGATCACAAGCTGCAGCATCGCGGGATTTACCGAAGTAAAAGCAGCATGCAGATGAGCAACTAAGTAAATTGGTGTTGTCACTACGTGCGCATCCATGACACGCGCACATGCATGGAGCGATATGCGTGGCGAACGTTTTAAACATTATCGTCTGAAAAGATATGCAAATACTGTTGTTGATATGTAGAATAAAGTGTTTTTTTCTTATACCGGTAGTGACGTCATATTTTGTTTTTCGCATTTTTCTCGTAAACTATGGATCGTATAGGAACGCTTCTTTGGGAAGTTTTTCTGTACTCCCGCCGAGGAATCTAGCTGTGCAGAGCTTATGTGGTCGTTTTAGAACACCATATATATATATATATGTGTGTGTGTGTGTGTGTGTAAATTTTAAATGAAGCCATTTTGGTATGAATTCTGTATCGAACGGCAAAACTTATTTCAGTTGAAAATAATAAAATATTTTCTTACAATAATGCATATTAATGACTATCCTCCATTTGCCCCATGTATAAATACTTTGAAACTTTATAATCATCACGGTTCTCTTTCCATTGACTTAAGCACTGTTTTGATATCACCTAAATCATTTGGAATATTAGTTTTGCAGCCACAGCATTAGAATTTATCTTCATACAACGTGTAAGGTGAGAAGGTGATGCACATATTTTACTTCATAACAAGATACATAAAAACATCCTAAATACATCATAGGGTATACACAACACATTTTTTTCAACACTTTTATTATTTTAAACACAGTACTTTATAAACAACTTTGTGGCTTTTTGAATATAGATTAAACTTAGCTTACTAAGCTGAAATATGTCCATTTATTCCGTAATATAATAAATAGTATATTATATCAGCATTCAGAAGAAAAAAGAATATATTTTAAAATAGTTCAAATTTTCAGAAACAATACGTACACTTTTCCACTAAGAAAACGAGTTATGTTTCGATTTTTAGAATAGGGTGTGTTAGTAAATATATGAATCTGCATTTTATTATAGATTTTCTCTTGCTAGTATTTTTTTAAATTTTCTTTCTTCAATTTCTGTGTTGATAGTATAATTTAGCAGCAATAACACGCGAGGTGCTTATAAACTTTGCTTTTTCCGATATTCTGTCCCCCGTAATATTAAGTGGTCTGATCATTCCATTCCAAGTATTGCTGAAAAATTTCGCGTTTTATTGTAACATGTTGTTAAAGTTGCTTTCAAATAAGAGAAAGAAGGGTATAATTTGGCGTGTGTGTACTTGTAATTTTTTTTAACCAGTTCACTCTCTAGTCTTGCTTATTTCCCCTTATTTTGGTCATGCTTTTCTTATGATGGAGGCTGATGGCAAACTTTGGAACGTAATTTGCGCTTATAAAGTAGACATAAACTTGAAATCATGGCATGTTTATTGACATATGTTATCCCATTTAAGGTGCAATCACGTGAAAATGACAACAAGTAGAAAAAAAAAGCAAAATAAATCGAATAATAATTTTAATTTTCTTCTGTAATTGTTGCTTTTAATCACTTCAGAAAAATTAAGTATTTCACTTCATTTTTCAGAAGTGATTTGATCAGAAGATATTTAGTATTTTCAGAAATGATTAACAATTAGTTATTAATAAATTTTAGAAAGAATGCAAATATTTAACTTTAAAATGAGTTATATATTTTTTTTAAAAAATCAGCTAATTTATTTTGAATATATTTTATAAGAAATATATATTTAATACTGTGATATTTTATAACTCACAAGTTGGTATAAGAACAGTTTTAAAAGCCAAAATTTAATAGAAAACCTTATTTAAGAAAGAACTTTGCTTATTTCAAGCTGGTAAATGCTGTGGCTAACAATTAATTTCTGAGACAAATGTTTACTTAAATATTAATTAGAAATTTCCAAAAATTAATTACTTTTGATCTTAGGTATGCATTAATGTTATTGTTATATCTTATTATCAGGAATACTCAAAAAAAGAATTTGGCCAACACATCATGTGAGTGCTTATTAACTCATTATTTCAATGATATATACACATTTAAATTAGTTGCATTTATATCTCAATTTTTTATGCATATTTATAACATAATTTTTTCCCGTATATGGCAATATATTTCAATTATTTTTTCATCCATTTTAAGCTGTTTTTTAATCATCTGTTTTCTCAAAATAAAAATAAACAACAGTATCAAGAGTTAATTTTTTACTTATGCACGAAATACAGGTAAATTCAATTTAAATAAAAATCAATGGAATCAGCTGAATTTTTACTATTATTTAGTTTTATTAAAATATTTTTCTTTAATTTTATTTATTTACTTCACATTAACTTTATAAGAAAGTTTTTTTTCGGTAAATAACAATCTATTTTAATTATTTTTCATCTATTCAAAGCTATTATTTAACTATTTGTGCTTGCAAAATAGAAACAAACGGTAATATCCAAAGTTCGAAGTTATTTCTAATTATGTGCAAAATGCAGGTAAATTCAATTTAAATAAAAATCAATGGAATTAATTAAATATTTTATTACTATTATGTTTTATTAAAATATTTGTCATATTAATTTTATCTTTTAACTGCAATTAAATATGTTCTATAATTAAAATTTACATTGTGGTATCTTTGAACAAAAAAATAAATTGTTACATTTATAAATTCATTTCTAGGATTTTTTTTAAAAATAATTGCTTATACATTTACTTTAAGTAAATAGTTATATTATAAAACTGTGGTTTACTTAAGGTATAATAAGAAATCATTTCAAAGATCACTCTCTCGGTGGAGCCTGTAACCTCTGAAAAGCTCGTCCCTTGATGAGATGGAGGTGGTAGTGGATAGGAGGTGGTTAAGAGATGCTTTATATATGTATATTTATGTATATATATGTATGTGTGTGTTGGCGTGCGTGCGTGTGTATGTGTGTTTGTGTGTGACAGGAGGGAAATAATATACCTCACTTGGAATAACAGACAGAAGTTCAATCTTTCGTGCTTCTGCCACTTCTTTTTTATGATGTGTAGCATAAATTTCATGAAATGAAAGTTCAGATATATTACCCGATGAAGTCATTAATCCCAATATCAACAATAGCAAAGTGTCTCTCTAGGATGATAATGCATATCTAAAACGGAACTGAAAAGTATCAATTCTAGCAAGACTTTATATTTGCAATATATACGCTGATAGATTAATTACTAAAACTATTATCAGACTTAGAACCAAACAACATACAGGCAGGAAGATCGTGGGAGATGGTATAAGAGTCTATAAGAAATGTCATAACGGCCCACACACTCAGATGACACCAAACCCCAGACCACATTTTGACTGCCAAACTATAAATGCTGATCTAATGAGAATCGGAGTTTTGAAATCATTCTTAGATCTAAAAGCATAAAAAATTGAAGAAATTACAGAAGCCATTATAGGAACTCATGGCTTTATTTGATACGATTATCGTTGACACAACAAAAAAATTCAAAGATAAGTGGTATAGTTCTCTGTATTGTTACAAAATTAATAGAAAAAGTTTTATACCTTTGTCTAGTAAAATATTATAAATTCATGAATATTGATATTTATGTGAAATACAATTTTCGAAATAAATTCTCATACAAATTTTAAACCATTTTTTCTGCTTCAAAAAAAGTTAATATTGAACATTCTTAAACAAAATAAAATAAGTCAGACGGATCATTAATTTTCAATAGTATTATAAACACATGCCTCAATTAAATAACATATTTACATTCTGTTTGTTTTCTAAAGTTATAAAATTGATCAAAAGAATGCTTTTGTGTAACGCAATTTTATAAGTAATTGCTCCTTTTATAGTCAGAGATGTGTACAATTTTGTTTCGTGCAAAATTTAAAGAATCTCAATAGATAAATGTACTGTGTGCATATTTTCTATTTAGTATCACAACGAATGAAATATTTCATTCTATTAAACGATATTCAGTGGAAATCTTTGTTTTAATCTATTAAAAAGCTCCACCATATTCAAATCTCACATTAATGACGTAATTTGGAATGATGTCTTCTTTGTTAAAGGCTACATTAATTGTTTTATATATATATATATATATATATATATATATATATATACAACAATGAATGTTCCTAAGTAATTTCCCGGTATTTTGGAAATTACACAGTTCAAGTCTATTTGCATGCTATTGTGATTAAATGGAGGCATAAAAGCTTTTAATATGCCATTGACAATAAATGTCTTGGAAATATGGCGTCCTATATATCATGGACGCGAAAGAGAAATTTTGCTTGCTATGTTTAGCGAGGACTGACTGATATCATAGGGCGGCAACTACAAAGGAAATAAATTGTAAGACTAGCTTACTTGCATCGAACGGAGATGATTGTGAAACTAAACTTGTAACATAAGAGTCTTTAATGTCCTTCTAATTATTAAAAATCACTTATGAAATTTATATTGATCATTTTATATTGTGTCATAATGTAATGTATTGTTCCATTAGTTTCTAGGGAAATATTATTAATTTTTAGATAGTAAAAATTAACTTTTAAATCAGTATTTTTTTCGATGTTGACAACTAATGGTGGATGGCTATGACAATACAATTTTTTTAGAGAAGCATTTTTAAGCATAATTTTTTCCAGGAACATTGCAACTAATTTGCTATAAACTTCGTTTTGTAACCATAAACAACATTAATAATTGTTTTCCATATTTTTTTTAGAAATATGGGATTTTGAGCACTATGTTGTTATATCTATAAAATTCTTTTGATCTTCATTTATCCAGCATATAGTAAAGCAATATATAATCACAAAATTGTTTTATAAATAATATATCTAATAAAAAATTCTGATATAATTTATTCAAATTTTCAAATTCAGAATTCAAAATATCTTTATTCATATGAAATAAAGATCACAATTTCTAGTATGAAATTTTGCATTTTTATTATGTATCAAGGGATTCGTTTTCAAATGTTTACATATCATTATGAATTTAGTAAGTATTTTTATATAAATTATTCAGCAAATTTCCATCTCTGTGTATGTTTAACGGAAATTATTCTTATTTATGATACTTATGAGTATAATATGAGCGATGTAATGTAAATAGTGTAGAGCCAGGATATCCCCATTTCCCATTGTGATACTTCAGATCTTCCTCATATGTTTCATGTAAGCGTATTTTTTATAGTATTAAAGTTTGATTATTGGTTTTAGGAGTCACTTTGACGAAATGCGTCATAATTATTACATTACATAGTAATTATTTGTTTTAAAATATGTTTTTGATTTTCTATTATAAATATAAAAAATATTAAACACAAAACTTGATATTTCTTTTTAAATCTGTAACGCAAATAGCTACACAATCAATATTTTTAAATAATTTCTAAACAGGACGCATTTTATCATGTGTATACACTCCGTCTTAACTTTAAATAAAGATCTTTCTCGTCTTAATTACTTATTTTTAAATACTAATTTTTTTATATTATAATAACTTTTCAAATACGCATTTTAAAATAATTGATATATATATATAAATGAAAAAAATGTCTCAAATATTTTTCAGCAAAATGTATATAAACTAATATTATTTCATTTTAAATTTGATTAAAAAAAACATTGTTTTCTGACAAATCATTGCCTGGTATTGTAAGATGAACTAAAATTGTTGTAAAAAAATAAAAATAAATGTAAATTTATTGTAATTTTATAATTCTAAGAACTTACTAAAACTTACTTTTTACTTTCGCTATTAACTAAAGAAAATCATCTTTGAGCAAAAATAAATTTATTACAAGTTATTAATTTTACAATAAAAATTTAATTTGCCATAATATTAGCAAGTTAAATTACTTTTCTTGGAAATAAATGTTATATTTGAAAATGTGAAAATTGTTTTACACACACAGACACAGACACACACACACAGACACACACACACAGACACACACACACACACACACACAGACACACACACACAGACACACACACACAGACACACACACACAGACACACACACAGACACACACACACACACACACACACACACAGACACACACACAGACACACACACAGACACACACACACACACACACACACAGACACACACACACAGACACACACACAGACACACACAGACACACACACAGACACACACACACAGACACACACACAGACACACACACAGACACACACACAGACACACACACACAGACACACACACACAGACACACGCACACGCACACATGAACACATGATTTTAATGTATTATTCATTATTCAATTAAAATATAATTTTTGAGAATATTTTATTTTACCATAAATGTATTACCACATAATATAATAAAAACACTATTTACTAAAATTTCTTGAAACCAAATATGATTTTTTTTATTTTTTATAAAATAAAAAGCAGGATTATTGTTTTGTTCATGGCTACTGAATAAATGGCTATAAAAACCCCACAAGATATTTACTAGAGGCTATTCATATATATATATATATGTATATATATCACAAAATTAATAATATACATAAGCTCATTAATTATAAGAAAGTTGATATTCTGCAGAAATATGTTTAGTTTTAAATTACTTAATGACCAAATTTTTCACAAAATTATAAAAACATTTACTTAAAAAATCATTATTTTAAACATGACTTAAAAGTTCATTTGAAAATCTAATAATCTAATATACTCACCTTTTAAAATTTTTCATTATTACACAATTAATTAGTATTTAAGACAATTTTTATTATATATATATATATATATATATATATATATATATATATATATATATATATATATATATATATATATATATATATATATATATATATATATATATATATATATATATATATATATATATATATATATATATATATATATATATATATATATATATGTGTGCGTGTGTGTGTACATTTATATATTTTACAGAAGGAAAGTTAGAGAGAAAAACAATATTTTATATTTATTTTCTAATTTATTAAAAGCAGGGATTATATAAAGTAATTGCCAAAAATTAATGTATTGAAAATGAAATATAAGAAGTGAACTCCAATTAGAAATCCGAGTTCTCAGCTGAATGGGGAGATCTCTTGACTTTAGTTCAATTGTTTGTGGGTTTTCATCCCCCCCCCCTTGAACATGGTTATTTTTAGTGTGTCAGAGGCCCTTTAGAGTGTAGCTTATTCTCTAATTGGTCTCATTTTGCTAAATATGCTCATTGAGCAACAAAGAAACTTAATCAATGAGGAATGTTTTGTTATGCTTCAAGACGATCAGATGTATTATTCGTTGTTATTTGGCGTTAATAATTTAATAGAAATGAATTCTTTAGTTGTTTGCTAAAATTATTCTCAAATGTTCACGTTTAGAAAATTGAATTTTTTAAGATGTTTAGTTATAAATAACAACTTGCATCTTTATTTCTAAATTATAATGACGTCACAAATTAATTTTTATCAAGTTTACATTTTGTTGAAAGATATCTAATTTAACCCGTACATTTTAAATTCACTTTTATTATGAAAATATTATTTATAAAATTTTCAGTTAATCAAATTATTCATTTTGTTTCTTATAAGATTGAAAAATGCTATACTTTCTACAAGATTATATATTGTTCAAGTGGTGTAATAAATGCCAACATTTACTTATATATTTCTTAGTCGCATTTAACACCTTAATTTAACGAATAATAATAGAAATAAAAATGTGAAATAAGTATTTGTGTGTGTGTCACATATCTTGCTTACCAGCAAAATCAATTATGAAGTTCCTATAATTAAGAAAATTTTAAGTTTTGTTTAAATGGCAAACTTCATAAATGCAGTTTTTTGCCTTTACGTATACACTCTCATACTGTAAGTTGATTTTTGTTAAAAGTATAAAACTTTATTAAAAAATATTATATATTCCTAAATACAATGGTAAGAATTTTCTCTTTTTTAAATTTAAAAAGTAGAACTAAAATACCTTAGATTTAAGAAATTCAATTAATATTTTTAAAATAATAATCACATACTTCACGGAAACGTTTTGTATGTTTTCTTTGTACATTTTGCTAAAACGTTCACAAATAGAAACAAATAATTGTGAGTACTTCAATATTTAAAATACTTATTTACTAAGTTACAAAAACTTTGCTTATAATAGAAACAAATTCATGATATTTGAAGTTATAATTTACTATACATAATTCAGAATATGTATGCATTAATTTATCATGTCGATTAAAGTACTTTTTTTTAACTATTCTACAACGGGGACTAGCAACATAGGGCAATATCTTGTTGATTTACCAGTGGACGTTTACTTTTTAAAGAATTTAATAAATAAAAAAGGAAAACAAGTTTTGATATTTATCTGAAATCTATTAATAAAAATATTTCATACTGAACACTGCATCGAAAAATATTTGTCGAATGCAAGCTTTTAATTACTTTTAAGTAACTCTTAAGTAAGTTGAATTATTTTAAGTTGAAATTTAAATAAAATTCTAATTTTACTGAAATATTTTCACTAAGACTGTTGATAATTTCTACACATCCAAAGTTATAAATAAATCAGGCAAATATGTTTGCTAAAGTGGAATGATACGCATAAATTTATGATACATAAGCGTTAAGAAGGAGAAAATAAATCTCTGCAACGAAACTGCTAAAATATGCTAAAGAATATGATTCAAGTCCTTCGTAAATTAGTTTGTGAATGATTTACGTTTCTAATAGACAGATGTCTTTATAATAGACACATCAGAAAAATAATCATTAAAATTGGAAGACTGATTTCCCCTTACTTCAGTTTATTAACATAAATATTTATCAGAAATTTCCCTAAATTAGTCATGAATTTAAATACACAGAAACCGAATATAAATAAAAATTCTTGATTGAGAATTAGAAGGAAAATGCACATTGAAACATTATTCGTCGAACATCTAAAGATGCTTTCATTATTAAGATGAATGCATGGAAAACGAATATTTGATGTTCATAATTATGATGTTTGTATGTGGCGCATTTGATTCTATGACCTCATTATTTTCAAACATCTTTTAATCAATATTTTTATTACATATATTCTAGATAACAAGGAATTCTAATTTTCTTTAAATTTTAGCATAACACTTAGCAATGCTTTTTCTTCACCTAGATTTTGCAACCCTTCATAGAGAATAAATATTTAGAATTGATAAAAAGTTTCGCAATTTATGTAGACTAATATATTTTCCTTTAATATTAAGACATTTTTTTAATTAAGTGTTTGAATATGGTAAACTAATTCTTCTGTTTCTTTTATATATTATTCTGTATCTTCTATATTTACTATGTTTGTGCAGTTTCAAGTGGGATATTGATACTTCAAACCACATATACACGAAGGAATTATGTTGTGATATTTTTAAGCTACCTTCTCTGAAAACGATAGTTGAGAAATACAATTTCTTAACTGAAGGAAAGGAAACAAGTTCTGAGCTATTATAAGTGTTATATTTCACTTCTTACATTTTAAAATTTAGCTGTTATTTTATATAAGCGTTTCTTTCTGTTTATGTGGTAGTTGAAATTTAAATAATATATTTGATGATAGTTATTCCTGTTCTTGCGTAATTTCAGGAATAAATGCTTCTTTAATTTTTCCAGAAGCATTCGAGAACATGCATGCATATTCTTACATACATTCTGTCAAATACAAACCAAAGTAAATAGCTAAATATGCGCACTAAAAATTAGAAATGTTCTGCAAATGAGAAATGAAATGGTGATTTTAAACTTTTGTTAAGCCATTTTAACTGAATATAATATGGACATTAGTGATTTAATATCAGCATTAGTGATGAATGAAGTTTTTGATTGATTTAAGACTTTTAAGTATTCCATTCAACAAAATTTGTAAATTGTTTATTAAATAACCTAAAATCATGAATTGTAAAATTTAACATTTTACTTAAGCTCTAAATGTCAAATTCGTGTCAAATGTAAAGATAACGAAAGGAAAAAAATTAGCATTTTAGGAGTAGTAAAACAGAGAATAATTGACAATAACTTTAACCAAAAATTATTACTAAGGGATCTACGATAAAAGAACAACTAGTTGTCGGAATTTTGGACATGATGATTAGCCATTAATTGATGTTGACATACAATATAAAAATAACTGATAAAGAAAACTATATCATTCAATATAAATATCATATTATTATATAAGACATATGATTGCTTTGAGTTTAATTCTAAGAAATCTGCTGACCAATTAGTCTAAAAGAAGGAATGGGGCTGTGATAGGAAAAAAAATAACTAATATCTTATTAGCATTGTCAATTAGTTAAGTCTTACTTAAATACAATAATTGAAGGTGGAGTTATTTTGTAATTTCAGTATGGCAATCTAATCGTTTCTATTGATGGATCTTTTTCTTACAGAAATACATGATTTATTTGTATTTATTTTCTTCACATTAAATTCAAATAATAAAGTAAAACTGACAACTCAGAATCCAAATTTGAATGTCATACAGCCATTTGATTTGTTCCTATTTAATTGTCATCAGGAACGCTAACTTATAAAAGATAACTACAGGAAAATCGCATGATAAATTACATCAATAACATTGATCAATATTTTCGGAATATTTGCTGCATTAAAATAGTACTAAACTAAGCAATAATTTGTAGCTGCATTTAAATGTACTACAAATCCTTTATTATTTTATCAGAATGATCTGGTTACAAGTCTGGAGTAGGTACGATTTATTGAGGAATGCTTATGAATGACGAATAGATTGCGAGAACGTGCTATAGTAAAAATGAATTTAGAAGAAGTGTAATACTTGTTTCCTTTTGAAGCAAAGACAATGAATGAAAAATGAAACCAATAGAATATGTACAAAAATAATTTTGAAAATAAAATATTGCGGATAAAGCCCAAAAAAAAAGGGCAGTAATTTTAATACCATAGTGAACGAGAAACATAAAAGGTAAAAAGACATGTCAAGTAAATCAAATCAAAATCTGCTTATCGGTTTGATTGGGAATCCAATCTCCAACAATGTAATTAAGAAATAGATATATTTAGATCACACATAGAATTAAAACTTAAATGTTTCTTAGATATAATACCACCTTATTTATTTATTTTTTTGCCAGAATGCTTCAAATGATAATATATGTCTCTATTGCGGTATTCATAATTGTACATTAGAGGTATCGCAAGAATGTTGTGGCTTATTAATTTACGTGGTATTTTTTATTAAATCATTCTCTCAATCAAAAACTTTAAACATATATTGAATTTCCCTTTATTAGCTCACATATGATATTTCAATCAATTTAGTTAATTATTTATTTGTGAGCAAAAGTCTGTTGCAAAATATTTATATTCTATAATATATGCAGAGAAATATGATCGAGCAAGGATTCCGTTGATAAAAAGTAATAAATTGATTTTTGTTCTTAGCCATACATGATCTCCAAATATAATTTTGTTAGTATTGTTTCTATTTTCAGCACTAACATTATGATTAAACATATTTCTGGAAAAAAAAACAACTTTTACTGACAAAACTAATAGAACTTTGGAGCACTTTTCTAGAGAAATATTTATTTTAACTATCCTCATATTCTGTAATATAACTGAAAATGTATTTCACACATATGTTAATCTAAATTTTTGTCTATTAGCTTCGCTGGCTTAGTCCTTTAAAATATATATATATATATATATATATATATATATATATATATATATATATATATATATATATATATATATATATATATATATATATATATATATATATATATATATATATATATATATATATATATATATATATATATATCTTTAATATATATATATATATATATATATATATATATATATATTATTCATTAATTTTTATATTTTAGAGGATAGAAAAAATATTAAAAAAGTATTGAGTTGATGATGTATTGTATAAGAATACACTAAAAAGTTATATTAAAAAATGATGATATGCCTTTTATCGCATTTAGAGTAAATGATGAACGGTAGTGAAGGATAAAAATAATTTTACTTTAACGGAAAAAGTATTGTAAATTTTATTGAAGAAATATAATGTATTTTATAATAATTTTCTTAAGATAATTCTTACTATAAGCATCATTACTTTTTCAATATATTTTATTTGTGTAAACTTGGGTCTAGCAGTTCAAACGGAAATAATGTGAAAACTACACTTGAAATAATATTCTAATTCCATATGTGATTATTGAAACATTCATCATTATGGAGCATAAAATATATTGAAGCCAAATTTTTTGCAGGACTTAGATAAAATGTAAATAGTAAGGCATTAAGGACAGCTTGCTTTTACTCCAGGCTACAACTACTGCTTTGGCCATAATATTGGATGTATTTAGGCAAAGTGAAGTTTTTATATTCTATTAATATTCTTGTAAAATTTTCTTGGAATCATTGTTAATGGTTTTCATTTGATAACTTTTCAAATTATAACTTTCATATTAATATATTATTTTTAATGTTGTTATGAAACTTTAAAGCTTCAGTAGAATACATTTACCATTAATAAATATATAAAATTCAATAATTATTATATATGTATCATAGTAATTGCATTATATCGAGGCTTTAAAGTAACAATACAGTTTATCATATGCACTCCTAAAAAAGTGTTTTTTATAAATATACCGATGCCTAATAATATAAAGATTCTATAATATAAACATTTTATATAATAATATAAATTTTCTAATTATAACTGAAAGTTTATCCAAACCAAATACTTTTTTGTTTTTAAGTTTTCTTCCTTTAATGAACACTATAAATTTAGTTTTATACATTTTAGAGAAAAAAAGTATTTATAAATAGGAAAAAACTATATAACTTTTATTTATAGGGTATTTTTTTATCAAACAAAATTGAAGAATTTTTGTTTCTGTTCAAAATAATTACACTACAGACTATACAAAATTGATTATTTCTTTCACTGTTTAAAATTCTTTGAATTATTTATAAATTTCAATACTATAGTTAAAATGTATGCACAGAAAATAAGAGTTCCTTGAATGCAATTTTGAAAATGGAGATTTAATAATTTATTATTATTATTATTTTTGCATTCCGTTTCGTTTTCTTCAATATGAAGCGCACTTTGTATAGTTAAAAGTGTAAAACTTCATATAATTTTAAATTAATATCTTGCATCTTGCTAGTTACCTAATATTTTGAAAATGACATGAGCTGATATCTTTTATTTTATTTAATTGTACATATAATAAGCTGATTTAGATTCGGAAATTGTAAGATTTGTTGGCATTTTTTTTGGATCAAAATAATTCTAAAATGAAATTTTAATTTGAAGTCGTGAATTTAGGTATAAATCACTTTTTCATAATTTCATAAATTAAGAATTAATCAGCTTAATCTCCAGCATTTTAAAATTCACTTAAAATATTTTTAAAACATAAAGGAATTTTTTAGTTTGAATTTTTTTTATTAATAATAGTATCCATTTTGAAAAATCATTCACTCTATAAGTTAAATAGCATAATAAATGGTTACACAGATAGAAATCTCTTATTTCTGTGCTTATTAAGAAATAACGAATAAGCAACACTGGATAAGTTCATTTATTATTATAGATTATTTAAAAACAAAACTTTCATTATATATAATACATTTATTATTTTTATTGTTACTTTCATGAAATTGTATTTTCTTTTACAGTTTTCTTCAAGATAAATATTTTTATAAATATTCCAAAATGATTTTATATATTTCACTTTTAATTGCAAAAGTAAAAAATTACTAAACATTCTTGCACAAATTGTATAATTCTAAAATGTGAGATATAAAAAATAAAGCACTAAAATTGGGTACTATTGAATTAAGTTTTCACACACACACACACACACACACACACACACACACACACACACACACACACACACACACACACACACACACACACACACACACACACACACACACACACACACACACACACACACTCACACACACACAAACACACTCACACACACACACACACACACACACACACACACACACACACACACACACACACACACACACACACACACACACACACACACACACACAGTGTATAATGAAAAGAGCTTCTAATGGAGTAAAAAACTGGAACTAATTTCCTTATTGAGTAATAAACTAAAATATGTTTCCATTTGGAATTATTAGGTGATGAATCATAATACAATAATACTACTGCCATTTCATTTTTAAGAATCAATGAAAAATGCAGATATTAGGCCAACATCCTCAAAGTGAAAAATGGAAATTCATTACGAAATGAAGCAAACAAATATAATTAAATAAATCAATAATAAATTCTGTTTTTTATACAATGGTAATAAAAAATTTAAATAATTTTTTTAACTTTTAAAAAAGACTGAGAGTGAAAGAAACTTTAAAAAGATTTACTAGCTTAAGAATATCTCCTATTAAGTATAGGAAATATCTTTTATATTTGGTGATATTAAGGATGGCATTTTGATTCATCAAATTAAAATTATAAAAGGGAAAGGAATATTTGTATCAACAGAATGGTTTTTTAAATCGACTTAAGATTAAGTAGAGAGTGATTATGTACAAACAGAATTAGTACACGAAACGTTTTAATAAATTATGAGAATTATTGATTTAATTAAATTAAAACTTCAGGAATCAGTAATATGTGTTAGAATTGAAAAATGACTTTATAGGGACTTGTCTTCCTAATTCAGTGCAAATAGAAAGAATACTTAACAGTCAATCGAAAACATCAAGGAATTACTTTCTAATGCTCATATTTTAAGAAATATTAAAAATTTTTACTACTTTTTAAAAAAAATGTTTTTCGAATACATTAGTTCGTGAATTCTTTCAATAAATATATATCAACTTATAAAGTATGTTATATATAAATTTTAAGTCTTGCATTCACAGCAATTTTTAGGTGTAGACCTGGATAAAGGGGATTCTTTTATATCCAACTATGAAAAACATAAATAGAAGAAAGTGATAAAAAATGTACAACGAGTACGAATTTACAATTCAATGTCTTAAACTAGGCTGGTTTATAGACTTTTATTTTTTGTGTTTGACTTTACTAAAATATACAATTTCCCGTATCGTATTAGCAGTTTTAAGTAGTGTGAGTCATGATATATATATATATTTCATGATTTTAATAACGTAAATTATCACACAACAGTGAAAATAAATTGTGAAAATGAAAAAATAAACGTATATTTATTATGAAAATTATTTGCATAGTAAAAATTTGAAGTTTCTCATATATATATATATATATATATATATATATATGTACATATATATATATAAATTTATATAATTTGGATTTACAGTTATAATAACAGATTTTTTTCTTTCCTTCATTCAGAAGAAAACTGTGACTTTTGTTAAACTTAGTAAATCATCTGAAAACAATATTACGAGATGGAATTTCATTTCAAAATGTTAATAGTAGACACTAAATGCATCTTTTTTGATATATTCTCGTTTGGAAATCCTAAAATAAGTATAGCATAGTAATTTTCTCACCTCAACCTCATTTTTGTGTTTAAATATATATCAGCGATAAACTACTTGAAATTGGAAAAATATATAAGGCATTTCCTAAAATTTTAAATAGAATTAACTTGAACTGGTTTTAAAATGTTTTTAAATATGATTAGTTTGATTTAAATACCAATGTTATTTATTACCTTTAATTTTATGCATTAAGGAAATGTTCATTTCTGTAAATGCGATAAACATATTCTGTTCTTACTTTTTAAACAGTGTCTATATTTATTATTCATCAAAGCGATTCAATTGTTTGATGAATTATAAAAGTGGATGTTGTTGTATATTTGGAAGTGTTTATAATGCGAGTCTTTTTATTACTTTCTTCTTGCCTTTTTTTGGAAAGCATTTTCAATGAAATCAACAAACTACCTTATAGTTTTGAATTAAATAAATAAAAAAAAAGATTTGCTCTTTTAAATTTTTACACAATAACAATGCAAAGACATGCTTTCAAAATTAGACATCGTTTTTTGTATCGCATATTAAACATAGAAATTAATTATATCCCACAAAATATTTTTCACAAAAGAAACAGTTTATGTCTGTTCAGTATCAAAATAACTTTCAACTGCTAATGTAGAATGTTCATTATTAATATATACCAAGTTACTCCGGTTTCTAATTCTATTAGTAGCAGTTTTGAAACCATGAAACTTATATGAATATCAACTGTATTTGATTTGCTATGGATTTATTGAAAAGCTAGTCTGAAACTTTAAACATCACTCTGGGAATACCTAATTTAATAAAAATATGGCAGTAAAATAGCTGTTCTCACAAAACTTGATATCTTTTATGCAGTGGCATTTATACGACCTAAAGTTAAAACGATATTTTGGCAAATAACTTACCTACTATTTTAAAAAATAATCGTAAACTAATGGAGTCTTAAAGAAATTTTTCCACAGTGGAATCTTTAGAAGAAGAACAGATTTCTCACACCAAAAAGTTATGAGTTCTCATCTTAACGAAGATAATAGAGTTAAAAAACATATTTTGATTTTGAAGTTATATAGATAATTTCAAAATATAAATAATGCTGAGATATAATAATTATATCATATATTACTATAATAGTATAAATAAAGATAGCCTAAAAGAAAGTAAAATTTACTAAAACAGAAAAACAATTTATAAGTTTCATTTGCCAAATTAAAACAATTGAAGAAATCTAAAAAATTTAATTGTGATCTTCAAATTATATCTTAGTATACCTAATTTTATCAGCATTTATTATTTAACAAAATTTTGTTGCGGCGCTGATATAGCAACACGTGCAATAAAAATCCAAAAAGTTTTCAAACTAAATACATTTTTATTGAATACCTAGGTGTCAAGTATTCAGTTCTGTTGCAGAAATCTGCAAAATATAATCATTTCAAATTATTATAAATTAGTTTTTTATACACTGGAAATTTATAAGCAAATAAAGAAGTTTTTACGAGTAAGTGAAAAGTGAACGCATTTTATGGATATTAGAAATGTATTAGTAATTTGCACATTATTTCCTTTTAGAGTTCGAGTAGGCGATATAATCACATCAGTTAAGAAGCATTTAATTAGTTTAATTTCTTCGATATGTTGCAGTGAAATACACGATTCATTGTAAACACTGTGTGTTTTGAAAAAGATAGATTTTTCAAGTATATATTTTGGGGACTCAGTAATCATTTTTAAATAAATTGGATTATCTAGTCTGCAGTATGAAAAAAAATTCAAAAACTCAGAAATCAAATCACTTAAAGAAAGCTTTCACACCTACAAATGAAAACTTAACTTCTTTTATTAATTATTCTCTAACTTTTTATTTAATTCATATATTAGGAAATTGTGTGTCTTAATACATTGTTTTAAAATGAAATTTCATTTTGCTAACATCTATTATCTTAGAGAAATTTTTTTTCTTGTAACTGCTTTTACTTACCCTTACGTAACATTATTCTTTATCATCGCTATTAATAGTCGACAAATTTGGCATGTGAGCTTAATACAAGATTTCAATAAAAATTGTTCTTGAGCTATTTTTTTTTTAAAGAGCAACTCGTATTGACACCAACTATCATCTTAAATTTCTTTCACAACGGTAGTAAATATTCTAAATTACCATATATCTTGTACCAGACAAACTTATCGAAAAGAGAAGCTGTTCTCTAAAAATAATTCCATTATTTTAAAATTTCGCTTGCGAATTTCCGCACTCGAGAGATGTTATTCTTTTTCCAAAGCAAATAAAACTTTCATTCCAATCTACCAGTGCATTTCAGCTTCGCAGATAACATGATGTAAAACAGGTAATAGTTGCTTACGTTTCACCTTTCCTCATTGCCCAACTAACAAAACAATGAGACTTTCTGGAGAGTTAATGAATATGAACAACAACGTTACACATACCATTAAGAGATTGTCCAACTATCTTATAACTAGCCGTATGACTTGGAGGATGGCTGTATTAGTTGTTTCGAAATATATGAAAATAAATGGACTAATAAAATAAAAGAGTGGATAAAATAAATTGTAAAGACATGGCTGCATGGAGATAGTGAAATTAATTCCTGCTACAAATAAATTATTTGGGAAATTTAAGTTATAGCAAATGCGTAGTAAGATTTTATTGCGGATAAAATATGGACAGCCTCTAGGTCATCATTGGTCTCTATATAGACGTGATACCGCCATTTTTTCTATAACCCTCACTCCTTCTTCAATCATCGGAAGTGACTTTAAATCATGTTGAGTTCACTATATCAACCAAGTACATATTAAAAATGAACCCAATGACTAGATTTACTCAGGTAAGAAAAGTAAAAAATAAAAAAAAAAGTATCACAAATATATATTTTTAAATCTTGAATTTCATACACAGGAAATCGTAAAAATGTAAAAATGAATTTCGATTTCGTTTAAATAATTGAATTTCGATTTCGTTTAAATAAATTTCTGTTTATATTTGATCCAGAAAAGCAGGCAGAACTTCAAGTAACATGCTATTGAAAAGATGAAATTCTAGAAAATATTCAAATCATAATTACCATTATGCGAGTTTACGACTTCGAAATGTGGATGTGAATATTAGAACTCAAGTGTTCTTGGCCATATTATTGGTGCCAGATATGAATTTAATGATTGAACTTTTTAAAAGAATTTTAGTTGAATTTCCTAGAAATCTCTATCATTAAAATGTTATCATTTTAAAGAAATATTTTCTTATAATATCAGATATTATATTAGAACTTAGCTATATAAAATGAAAAACCTATTATTTTAAT
This sequence comes from Latrodectus elegans, assembly GCA_030067965.1. Lineage (NCBI taxonomy): Eukaryota > Metazoa > Arthropoda > Arachnida > Araneae > Theridiidae > Latrodectus > Latrodectus elegans. The sequence continues at coordinate 47,207,363 of CM057812.1, forward strand.
AATAAAGATATCAGACACACACTTGTTAATATATCATTTTATTGATGTAATGAATGTACAAGCAATTTTACATAAACTGCCTCAAACCTAATGTCAAGTACATAGTACAGTACACACAGATATGTCCCGCATAAAGAATTAAAGCGAGTACATGTAATAAATGAGAGAAAGACCCTTTGTATTTTTTAGCATTTTTTCTTGTAATAAACAATAATTATAACATTTTTCTCATGAATGGTTTTATAAATTTGCAAATAATTTCTAATAAATAATTATACAAAATTTTTGCTGAACATTTTACGATACATGTAGGATAAAATATGTTCCCGAATTTTATGACATAAATTTTTATTTCTTATTATTTTTTAAAGAATTTAAAACATGATGTACAAATATATATATATATATATATATATATATATATATATTTCATTTTTTAAAATATTACTTAGTTTAAGGTTAATAAGATTCTAATTTTTAACAAAAAAAGCAGAGAATTCTCTTTATATTTTATATTTATATGTATTTTGAAAACGTATACATACTGATCTAAAGATTTAAAATGACATTAAAATTTTATTAATTAATTAAGTATTGTAAGTTTATAAAGTTTTTTAAAATGTATAGTTAGTTGAAAATATTTTGCCCTTATTGAATGCAGTTTTATGACTCATTTAATCATAAAGAAATTATTTGAATCTGGTAATTTATCTATTTTAATGCATTAATTTTAAAATGTTTATTTTTCTGATTCTTTTGCTCTAATTTATTTCTATACAGTACATTTTATACCTCAGCAAATCTGCGAATTAAGTCAGGATTTATCTGTGTAAAATATGATGATATGCATATCAACAAACAATTGATTAAATGTTCTTAAAAGTATTTTTAAAGAATTTGTTTCATTCTTTTATTCTGGTATTTGAAATGACTATTTCATGCAATTAAAAATTTGTATAACATTAGAAAGCACATTGCGTTTTCACTTTTGAAACAATTTAAATTTTAAAACTTCTATGGTACTTAATATTAAATATGGAATTAATCGTCCATATCGAATTAATCTAATGTAATCTATCTGAAGTAAAATAAATATTTTATGTTACTTTTTCAAAAAGTATAAAACTTTATAATATTTTTAAATTGTCTAATAGTGTATATTTACATGTACGAAGCGATGATTATTCAAAAAGTTTTTATCATTTACAAACTTTGAATTTTATAATAGCATATCAAAATTTTTGAGTTGAAGAATTTTCTGCGAATGAATATGTTTTCATGTATATAAGCGTTTATATGCATATAAGCTTAAGAAAACTGTTTTCAAAATTGAAAAACTTCTGCATCAGGTATTCAGCTGGGAGAGATATTTGTAGAATAATTCAAAGGAGCCTTCTCTCTCTTCAGAATGAACCTGATATGTAACTGACAGCACTTAAAAGAAGACTGCCAATTGAAAGGATTATGAGAATATATAGTTATACTTTTTTGTTCGATATATCACAAAAACTATATGTATATATATAGATATCAGAGAAAAATAGAGTGCACCTTATATTTCCATCTTTACATTTACTCGATGTCATCCACCCGGCCATATCTTTGATATAATGGTTACTGACTTTTTAAAAAAGAAATTCTTCATATTTTATTTATCGATTGAGTACATTTGTATAAATATATGCGGGGTTATTTTTTAAATAAATATTCATTTATTTAAAAAAATTGATCTGGAGGTTTTACAATTAGTAGAAGAATTTAACAGAGGCAAGTGAGCTACAATAGAAGAGAATAATTTGTTCAAATGAGTACACTTTTCTGAAAGAATATATGATAATTTTGTTGAATTTGATAGATATTTATATATATCTATAAAATAAACACTGGATTATTCTCGACTAACTTAATTCCGGAATATAATTGAAAGAACAAACATAAAATTTTTAAAATAAATTTAGTATAGGGGTTAATTTGCACAGTACAACATTTTATAATAACACTAAAAATGTATTACTAAATAAATGCTATTTTAAATAATTTCTTAATATAATATAAAAAAAAATAATTTGATATGCTGTTGGTAAAAGCTTTTTTTTCTTTGATATGTGTCCCTAATATATATTTTGCTAAATATATATATATTAAATTCTTCTCAAATAGTGCAAGATTTATTTGGCGGATGTTGACAACGGATTACTTCCCAAACGTCCAATGTCAGTTCTCTCTTCCAGCTTTCTGTACAAGTAAGTATTGCTTTAAGAACAAGGAGGAAGTGCGGATAGAGAGAAAAGACGTGTAGAATGTAGCATTTGTACGGAAATAGATGTACAGAAATATTTTGTTTTATTATAATTCATCTTAAAAGTATATACAACAATGAATAACACTATCAGAAATACCATCTGCATCGAAAGTAAAACATTTACAGCTCATGGAAAATGTAACGTATTCATTTGATTCAGATTTACTTCTGAGTAATTAAATATATTTCTCAGATAATAATATTCTTTTAAAGCCAAGAGGTGCAACTGTTATGAAAATCAGCTCTTTGTGTGCTTTTTTGGAAAAGGATAGAAAGCAATTCATTATTTTGAAAATATGATTTGAGGTAAAAGAATCTGGAGCAAAAAACACGCACTTTTAGAAAAATTTAATTCTTGTTGCGTTGGACCCCTAAGTCACAGTTGTTTGGGGTTATACTTTGAGGAGTTAACTTCATTTTCCTTTGGAGCGACTTAATCTCTAGTATTACTTCTACATTTTATGTAAGTTACTTCTACTAGCAGTCTAACGGTTACCATAGGAACACATGATTTCAGAAACTGATTTTTCTATGGGAAAAAGCAGACCAAATTTAAGAAATATATACACATTCTATAGCAGAAATATTACTTTTAAGAAATTATTACATTGTAATTAAGAACCTAATACTGTATATAGTTGGTTAATTATTGTGGCATATTAATAGTAGAATGATAATTAAATTTAAGTAATTGAAAAGGAATTAAATTTAAAAAGCAAAATATGCTTGAAAATGAAAGAATTTTAAATTTTTTTTTAAAATATAATGTAATTTAAAACTTATATATAAATATAATAAAAAATAGCAGTATATAATTTTGTATTTTGCAAATCAAAGAAATATATTCTTGATGAAATTATAATTTTGTAGTTAGAAAAAAAAACATATTTGACTGCAAAAAAAAAGTAGAAAGTGTCTTTTTTGGCTTATTGACAAACCACTGTCCACTGAAATGTATATATGAAATGGTCTTATATTTTGATGAAATAAAGAATCTATGCTTCAGACTATGAAATGGATTTGATCAAGCTCCTAGGATTCTCTTCATAGTGTATCCAGGGAAGGAGTAGATAAAGAGAAGAATGATCAGTACCAGAGCAGCAAAAATAATTGTTTTTAGAATCACCCACTTGTAATTGTGCCATATGATGTAGCGGATTGACTTCAGGGGGTTTAGGAACCAAATAAATGTGGAATCAGGACGACTATAAAAAAGGTAGAAAAAATATTTACTTTATATAAATATATATAAGTCTAACTATATCAATAAAAATGTTACATATGCTGGAGATAAATTTACGATAAACACTTATTTTAAATAGAATTTGGCTCTATTTAAAATTATTTTCCAAAAGAAATATGAGATTAATCCTTCATTTTGATTAATCGATATATCATTTTCTATGAAAATATGGAAATATATTTCTTATCAATAAAAATAAATGTTTACATGTGATAAAATAAACTGCTGGTATTATCGCTTGAATTCAAATCTTGTAATAATATCCTGTATTTGTTATAGACACATAATTTATATTGTTCGCATAATTATATTAATATATATTATACACATAATTTATATTGTTCACATAATTATATATATATATATATATATATATATATATATATATATATATATATATATATATAATGATATTAATCGAATATCAATATCAATTATTATATCAATTAAAATTAATAAAAACAGTCTTTTTAAACATTACATTCTACAAATGATTGCATTCAGATCATAAAAGAAATGACAGACTTAAATTTAATTTAAGGTTTTATATGGAGCTGAAGATAGTTTAAAATCAGAAAATTATAGTTTCCTAACTCTTGGCTAAACTATGTTACTGAACTAAAACTATGCTAAAATTATATCCGCTGAATACAACTTAATGATTTAATTTTTCACTATGAAAGAAAAATAATCTCAATAGAAGGTACAAGGACTTTATAAAAGCCTTTATAATGTCTTAACTTTTATTGGATTCTCATTAGCTTCCTGGTAAAACATCACTTTTTGGAATGGAGGGTCATATATTCTATTCTAACCACTGTTACACAACAGATGATATCTTCGACGTTTCTCCATACAAATTTGTCGGATTAAATGCACCGGGGGAGTCAGATTTCTTTGAGTAATCTTCGAATATTGATTGCTATTTGTGAAATTATCAACTTGAAAGATATTTTATAGAAAAATAGTAATGCACGATAATTCTTGACACGAAGACAACTGAATGATTTTTATAAAAAGTATTGATTTCATTTCAGATGTATTGGTGACTTTTGAAGGTTGTCGAGTAACAGCGTCCAGTTGATATACCGGAAGAATAGGCAAGGCAATGCACTTGTTGGTTACCAATTTTATTCAACCAAGTTCAGATAAAACGTGGTTCAGTATTACTTTGTAAAAATATTGTATGTGGTAATCCTCAAAAAGCCCTTTTAGAAGCTTTGTAATACATCAAATATATCTGTTCACAGAATCAGCTATGGAAATATTGATAGAAAGGACATTTATGTAATTAGGATTCATATCTAAACATCATGTGCCAATTTCACTCAGAAGAACACTCGAAAACTTCCAGTTTCTTCTTCTGAATATTTAGCCAATTAAATAGTTTATAAATTCTATATAATCCATCTGTTGTGTAAAACAGTTACATTTGCATAAAAACAGTTAGATACAAAAAAATAATTTATTAACACTATTTGTTAATTTTTTGGGAAATACATAATACACACGATACAAAATATGGAGCTCACAAAATAAATTAATTGCAAATTTAAACTCTAATTTGATCGTTAGAAATAAAAACTAATAAAAAAATTTTCATTTTTAGCAAGTATATTTTTGCGTAGGGCCGTAAACTAAACACCAGAAGAGCTCTGGCATCGGCCTCCTGTCCGAAGGCCGGGATTCGATTCCTAAGGTCTCCAAAGATCCACTGAGTACATGCGATATATGCGCTCATTAAATCTGTGATCGGTCGTTGAGCAATTATCATTGGTGCAATGGTCTGGAGAAAATTTCCTCCCCCTTCTGATCAATGTAAATATTGAGGGAGTAGATCCTCTGGTGTTTTCATCTATTCTGTGTGGAGGAGTTGAGAGCAAAGTCGTACCGTGGTGCTCTGGTTAAACGAAAGACATACCCTGCTGACTTAAGTTCGCATAGTTAACGGCATAACAAGCTTAGCTTGTTCAAGGGTCATAAGTAACAAAAATGACTTTTCGTCAGGGGGAAGTACTTTATTATACTTATTATATTTTATAGTTATTATACTTAAATTAGATTATTTTAATATAAGCGGATTTTGCCTATCGCTTTGTTTTAATTTATTCAACTTAGTCTTAAAGAATAAATATAATATCCAGTGAAATACCCATTTAAGTTTTGTTGGCTCTGCATATAAATTGTGGGAATGTCGTAAACTGAGTTTGTAGAAATGCTTAGCCAAATATAGAGTTTAAGATGTGCTCATCGGACACATGCAGGATGATAACACAGGCCAACAAAAAAAATAAATTTTTTGGTGCTTAGGATTTTAGAGCAGATTTTAACTATATTTTTATTGCTGAATCTAAATATGAAAGCAGTTTTTCTGTATCAGTTCTAGATTTTTAGATAAATTCACTTATTTATCAATGCTTTTTTTTCTATTTAGTACTTTCAAGTACAAGTGTTGTAAAATTTATACAGGGAAAGATTCTTGTATATTTGTCCTATTGTCAGTCTTCTTTTATAACCAATTGAATTTAAAATAATAATATTTAGGAAATAACTAATTATTATTTTTAAAAATTATTATTTTAATTCATTTATTATAAAAAGAAGACAAACAATATGAGATATATAACTGATTAGTTGACAAATTCTTAATAAATGGGATTGAATTCTACTTATTAGTGCTATCCAGTTAGTTCCATAGAAATCCGATAGATGGAGATGTCTGTCCACTATCTGAAGTGACCTTCAAAGCTTCAACCGCAGTTGAGAGTTAAGAATAGTTCGTGAATTCCGGCGGTGCAGATAGATAGAGGTTAGCGTCATATAAAATTTCTCTTTAATCGTTAGTAACGAGTTGTTAAAAAGTAAATATAAGTATTTGTGTTGTTGAATAGAAAGAAAATGAGTTCAAGTAGAAGAAGCTGTGTACATCATCCTGATATTTTTTGCTACATATGCGGAGAATACACGCTACTGGAAAACAGAAAATCTATTAGTGACTTTGTAAAAAGGGCTTATCTTGGATATTTTGGTGTTAAACTTGGTGATCAGGATAAAACCTGGGCACCACATATTGTCTGTAAACTTTTACAGAGCATTTACGACAGTGGACTACCGGGAAAAGGAAAAGCCTGAAATTCGGTGTACCAATGGTTTGGAGAGAACCAAAAAATCACTTTGATGACTTTTATTTCTGCCTAGTAAATATTACTGGAATCAATCGAAAGAACCGTAATAAGTGGACTTATCCAGATTTAGTCTCTGCAAGACGCCCTATCCCTCACTCAGAAGAAGTGCCAATTCCAACTTTTCACCAGCTACCAGAACTCTGTGAGGACGCTTATTGTCTCTCTGATCAGAATTCTGATACTACAGAAGGTGACAGCGATTTTGAAACGATATCATCAATTCCTCAATGTTTCAACCAAGATGAGTTAAATGACCTCACTAGAGATCTCAATCTGTCGAAAGAAGCTTCTGAATTACTGGTTTCCAGGTTGAAGGAAAAAAATTTACCTGAACCAGGAACAAAAATTACATTCTATCGCACAAGGGAGAAAGATCTGCTACCTTTTTTCTCTGAAGAACAAAATCTTGTATTTTGTCATGCTGTTAGAGAACTCCTGGTAAAAATGGGTCTTCCTGAATATTTTCCAGATGATTGGCGCCTATTTATTGACAGCTCAAAGCGAAGTTTGAAATGTGTTCTTCTACATAATGGGAACAAATATGGCTCAATACCAATTGTTCACTCACCGAAAATGAAAGAGCAATATGACACCATAGCTTTGGTCTTGGAAAAAAATAAAGTATCGTGAACATCAATGGGTGATTTGTGTAGACTTAAAAATAGTAAACTTTCTCCTTGGACAGCAAAGTGGCTACACAAAATATCCTTGTTTCTTGTGCCTCTGGGATAGCAGAGCAAAACGCAACACTGGGTTAGAAAAGAGTGGCCTAGGAGAGAAAACATGGATGTTGGGGAAAAGAATATCATCAACGATCCTTTAGTACCACGAGAGAAAATCATCTTTCCACCACTGCATATCAAGCTGGGTCTAATGAAGCAGTTTGTAAAGGCTCTTGATAAGAATGGATCATGCTTTGCATATATAAGGAAAAAATGCCTCAGCTGAGTATGGAAAAAATTAAAGCAGGAATATTTGATGGCCCACAAATAAGACAGCTGTTTAAAGACCCTGACTTTATAAATTCAATGAATGAGATTGAACAAAAAGCCTGGAATTCATTTGTTTCAGATGTCCAAAATTTTCTGGGTAAACACAAAGCTGAAAACTATGTTGAATTAGTCAATGAAATGCTGAATAATTTCAGATCCCTTGGGTGTAACATGAACATTAAGGTGCACTATTTACATAGCCACTTAGACCGTTTTCCTGATAATTTAGGAGACATTAGTGAGGAGCAAAGTGAAAGATTTCACCAAGATATAAAATGTATGGAGGATCGCTATCAAGGAAGATGGGATGTTCACATGATGACAGATTACTGCTGGACTTTAAAACGGAATTGTTCCAAAATACATTCAAGAATGTCACGCAAAAGAAGTTTCGAAATGTTCAGTGAGTAAATTGTTTAAATCATTACTTTTTCTGTTTTTTTTTGTATTTAATAAGCAATATCTATGTAATATAATAAAAATTCCCTGTTTAATTTGTTTGTTTAAACCATGATTTTTCTTTTAAAATAGTGTAATGCATGATTCATTAAAATGTTGATATCTTAAAAATTCAAGCTGATAGGCAAAAATTAATGGCATATTTGGATTCAGCGCATCGAATTCATATAAAATCACCTCCAAAATCTTTGGCACCAAAACCACTGTTGACCAGTGTAATTGATTCCCAACATTTTATATTTTATGGAATCGAGTCTATATTCGTTCGATGATACTTTTTGTCACTTCAATACCGTTAATTAATGGAAAGTGTTTTTCTTTGTTGTGCCATGTTCATGTTGATCATGACATAAACTGTTTCCCTAAACATACGTCCCGATAAATCACATCTTATAATAAATAATCCTGACGAAACTATGTTTGGAAGTTATCTGACTGATCACAGCCTAAGAAAATGTAACGCTTTCCAAGCTTTTTAATACTTCCAGTATTCATAGTTTAAGGAAAGAAGAAGATTCATAAGTAGCAGTTTTTAGTCATATGTTCGAAAGAAGAAGCTCAAGAAACTGAGAACACCCTACTCGCTTCTCAGAGATGCAAGATCCGACATGTATCACTTATCTTTCATTCTCTAACAATTTGAAAGTTAAAACTTCATAAAATCTTTTTGGATCATTCGCTCCAAAAAGATTATTTTCTTACCACGTGATCTAAATTGAACCGACTTGTAAAAGTTTCTTATGAAATTCTTATAAAAACATAACATTTAAACATAACCTGAATTCTTATTTTTTCAACATTTTTACACGAAGTTAAACATGGCTATCTATGTATGATAATTATCCAATTTTTTTAAGTTCTACAAAGGTATTTTACTTCTTCACCATTAAAACTATTTACCACACGTTTTTTAAATTAAATTGTCAAATCCATGAAAAAACATTAATTTTACATAGTTATCATTACATAATGTTAGCTTTTTTTATTTTATTTTAATAGATAAAGCTGACACATCTCACTTGGAATTTTTAAATTCCAAAAAAGTTAATGTTTAATTTCTATTCACCAAATCACTCATTGGGCCTAATAAATATTTCAAATAATTAATCGATAAATTTGTGTTATACTTCTTAAATATACCCAATATTTTTCTATGAATAAATAAAATATGTCTGTCACTGCACTATTTTTAATGAATGAAATGCTGGAATAAAAATATTGATTTCATAACTGATTCTCATTATAAATTCATTAGCCTTGTAACCCATAAGCAAAAGTGAAATTTTAGGCACTTACTGAGGTTTGTCCAGAGGATCGGGTTCGTTTCGTCCCAAACCAGCTGGATTTTTTTCTGCTTCTTCCTTGGATAAAAGATGAAGCTCTGCTTCTACTTTGCCCTAAAAAACATGGACTAATAAAATATTTAGCCACGAAAACGATAAAAAAGTTTTATTTCCCTTTTATTTCCTCTAATATATAGTTACATATACTCAATAGAGAAATCAAAAAATGCATAACTGGAACCCAAGATGAACAAGAAATTGAAAATTTATTGCACATAAATTGAAATATATGTATTTATTATTATTTTGATTCATTGAAAAAAATATGAAGCACAAAACAGAAACTGTAAATTTAATATTCAAAAACATATTTAAATGAAAAAAATTTAAATCTATAATTTTCAAATATATTGAGATGATGAAATTAAATTAATGTATGAAGAAATTTACGTATTTAAAATATTATTATAAAATTAATTTAAATATCAAATCAAATTTTATATGTATAAATGTAAAACATGTATAAATGTATTCACATTTATACACATTAAAATTTGATTTGATATTTAGATTAATTCCCTATATTATGTAGTAGTTGTTAGTTAGTAGTTGTGGATGTGTTTAATTCACAACTACTAACTTTTTCATAGAGGGATATTCAGTTATTTGATCATTCACAAACAATTTTTATGAGTTGTCTTTTATCCCCTCTTGTATGATTTATCCGCTACAAGGATTGCATCAAGTTCTTATACTTATGAGATCTGCACTGAATATCAAAAACTCATTATTTTAATACTTCATACTCATCGTAAGAAAGCCACAGTTATAATATGTTGTTTATCATCTATATATTTTCCTTTAACAGTAACAATAAAAAATATAACAGTATTAACAGTAACAATAAAAAATCACAACTAACACTTAAAATATGAAACTCATCCTTCTTATGTTATAATAATCTGGTGTATCCTAATACGCATACTGCTTATCTTCTCCTCATAAATGAAGAGAAGATAAGCCACACTGGCCACAAAAATTTCAACTTCAAGAAAGACAACAGATATCACAACAAAGCTTATTTTGTAGATAATATGTTGACCAAGTATCAAAATCTTAAATTTACAGACTTCTGTTAAGTGTGGTTCCTGCCAAAATCAGTAGCCAGAGTAGAAACCATTGTTGGAGATCACCGTTGCCACACACCTCGGTATTGATTCAAAGAGAGTTTGGATGTGTTCGTGAGGTACAACAGACCAAGCAGCTTCCACACGTTGCTAAAATTCATCTGATGTGGCAGCTGGGGATGTAATTTGGGTCATCGAGTAAAAATGGGCCACATGTTTTCTGTCGGCGAAAGTACTGGATAATGAGCCGGCCAGTTAAGCAATTCAATCTGGTGATTGATGAAGAACCCTTGGAATTGCAACTTCAAGAAATACAACCCTTGGAACCCTTAAAAATGCAACCTTGGACTATACGTGTCACTTGTAGTCACACATTATCTCGTTGAATTATAGCTCTGGGCAAGCCCTGAAAGTAAAGATGATTAACTGTTTCCAACACCTCGGAGATGTAGTGCTGGGTGTTTAAAGTATCGACAATGCTTACTAGAGGAATGAGAGAGTGATATACAATGTACCCCTATAACATAATACCCGGTGCTGAACCAGTTTGACTGTGTATAACGCAATTGTTCAGCATCCTCTCTCTAGGGTGTCTCAAGACTCAAATACCATTATCATGGTATTGGAAACATAGCCGTGATTTGTCGGAAAATTTCATTTCATTTTGCCTTCTACATTTTTCTTTTATCACATCATTAGCGGCAGAGAGACGTCAGTGGTTCTGCGTCAAGGGTAGGCGTAGCAATGGACGTCTTGTGGACAGACCACTCAGTAGTAAATGTCGTCGAATGATACGCGCAAACACTGTATGATGCGTTACAGACTGAATATACTGTGCTATATTCCGTGATGTGGCTAAGTGATCCGTCACTGCCCTGCACACAATTTACACAATTTGCCGATCATCACGTGAAATAGTGCACTGAGATGGATACAATCAAACACTTCGGTCTGTCGTACTCTCTTTCATCTAACGATCACATATCCGTATTACAGTTGTTTGGTTCCGTCCAACACGACCACCGATTTCCCTTAATGAAAATCCACAGTCTCGAATGATCACTATCCTTCCTCTGTCGAACTTGGATATTTGATCGAAAAATGATCGCTGTTTTCTACAAAGGGTAATTCATCGTTTTTTTTTTAAATTAACTGGTTTAAATTATCAAGACAAAATTCATTTGAGTAGATAACTTTAAAAATTCAGTTAAATTATGACGCCCAATTTCTTAAAGCATAAGAAATGATTTAATAAATATAATCAAAGAATACATGAAGGTGAATATAGCAGAGAATACATTTTTTTAATGTTACTCTGATTTTGATGCATAGATTGCATATTACGAAAATAAAAGAATTAATAGATTATTTTAAATTATAAGTCATAAAATTTTCTTTTCAATGGTTCTGTAGAAAACATTATATTTATTACTTAAAATTAACTATAATTCAAAACAAGTAACTTAATTATAATATTTGAAGTCTATAACAAACCATCATTATTTGTTTTGTCTAAATTATTTTTCCTAAGATATCATCCCACTTCGTACTTTTGTCAAACATAAAAAAAATAATAATAATAAATAATAAAACTTTTAAATAAACTCACCATGCACTCTATTTTAGTATCAGCTTGAGTTATAACTAAATAAAAATAAGTTTATTTTTATAGTAAATTTATATTAGTAAATATACATAGTTTTAACTAATGTATTTGATTTTATTTGAATTTCACTGCAAAATATTAATAGTGTTTTACTATTAAATTTACATCACTTGCATAAAATTTTAATAACATCTGTAAACTGATTCTATAATGAGCATGATGGATTTTTTATTGTACTCTTGTGATAAGACAACACACTCTTAAACACGTCAGACCATGGGTTTGATCTCAGTAACTGCTGTACAACAGAAGATGAATATTACTCTTCTGATTTTTGTACACTCATTTATCATGTTGGATGATACAGATTTTTCCGGGATTCCTCCCTTGCAATATGCGAATACGGCCCATTATCTGCTAAAAGTATTAAAGGAAAGCAATTTATATGCTGGGCATTAAATTACGAACGCTACGTCATGGGACGATTTTTCATCTAAACATGAAACATTATGAAACTTTTCAACGATATAAATTAATTTAAGTAACGGAATGCTTATTACTGAATGTCAGACTTCCTTGCACGACTCGAGTCACATAAATTGATCAAAACCAATAAGGATATATCAAGAATTCTATACTTGTCTATATTTCGTCGGAACGTCCAACTTGTCTAGTGGTCAGCGTGCCTGACTACGGATAGGGAGGTCCTGGGTTCGAATCCCGGTTCAGGCAGGGATGTACTTTCTCTCTATTCTATCTTTGTCCTTTCCTTGTGTGTGTGAATGAAGTATGAATGGTTGCCTACACTATAAACAGGTCCCTATGGCATGTGTGAGGGTGAGATGGTGGCCCACCCCCTGTGGTGCACCCGGCGGCTAAGAGGTAGCTGTTTCTGACCAGTTCCATGGGTATCAGGGAACAGTACATTGATAGACTATGTTGCAGTTGTAACTGTCTACAATCTGCCATTGGAAAAAAATATTTCGTCGGCAGTTCAAACGTGTAATAACCTACCCTTAAGGCGAAGAAAATTAATATTATACGAATTGATGGAAGAAATTGTTCAAAAATTAAAAATAATATTGAAGAAATTCAAATCGTTTATTATTTTCACAAATATTAGATCTTCAAAAGAAATTTGCATACTTGTATATAATAAAATACACACACACACACACATATATATATAAAAGGATCATATTTTAAGCAGAATATTTTACAATCATGATTATGCAACTTTTTTGCAATACATATATATAAATAAATTTCAGCAAATAATAAAGTTTTACTTTAGTATTATATTAAAATGTAATATTTTTATTTTTAAAGATTGCAGTAATTTTCAAAGATAGTATAGATTTTTATTTTCAAAGATAGTAAACAAAGAGAGAAAAAGTGTGAATAAATTGGGAGTATTTTAAAATTAAATTAAACGTACACAAATAAAATACAATTGTATATTATTTCTGGTATATTTGATTAAACATTTTTACTTTTCTTTTGAAATCAAGTTTATGCATTTTTGTAATTCCCAATAATTTGGATATTTAAAATTTGACTTTCAATTCATTAATATTTCAGTTTTTTTGCAAAAAGGAACAGAACCCTATTTATATAGTAACTTTCTAATAACTTTTCATATAAAAATATTGGAAATTTAATTTTGTTACGAATTTAAAATTTTTTTATTCATTTAGATTTGTACTATTAGTTGTCATACATTGGTTTCCTTTTAATTTAACTGTTAGTCGCATGTATTGATTTTGGACACATTGCTCGTATTTCCCTTTTTGCTTCAAACAGTTTTAATCCCAGTTTATTATGTTATAAATGCAACATTTATTAAATGACATTTGCTTTCTGAATACAAATAAGTGTCATATCTGAAAAAGGACAAGTTGTGTAAAAAATTAGAATGTTATACGTTTTCTAGTCATTTCAAATGTTAATTTTGAGATAGAAAATCATTATTTGCGAAATTATTTCTTTTCTCTTTATTCTATCCTGAAGAAATACCTTACACAAAGGCTCGTTCTGTTGATAGAACTAATTATTTCTTGCATTCTAATTTAAACAAAGATTCAAGAAATAAATAATTTTATTTATTACAAATGGCTAGAAATTTGGCTATGACGTCAGTATTTCTCTAGCCTTCCAATATTTCTGAACTCTACAGTTTAAAAACACTGAACTTAAGTTCTGAGCACGAGTTGAGATGAGTAGCATCAAAGATTTGATGTTGTCTGCACAGAGTACACATGGGAGAGTCCAATGCATGCAAATATGCAGGACAGCAGTCATGGCCCGTAGTCAGGAGAGCCACAACTGATATTAGGATATTCAGGATGGACTGTGTATTCTGAAGCAGCGAGGCCAATGGCTTACTAGCAGAGTCAAGCAATGCCTTCTGCTTTATTTTGGAGGCATATCCTCTTTTTATCAGGTGTTTCACTAAATGAAAAAAAAAGGCTTTTCAAAGGTCTCTGGAGCACCCTTGCTCCCAGAAGTAAATTATTTGATAAGTTTAAAAATTATTAATATTCATATTAGTACTATACGGTTTCAATGAATTACTTAAACAAATGCAATTTTAAACAATTACAGTTTACCTGAGCAAAGGAAAAAATTTATAATTTTTTTATTGCACTTACTGTGAGTTCCATTTCGTCGTTGTCCTTCTTGATGAAGAAGGGCCACCATCCTTTGATCCTCCTCTGCTTGAAAAGGGACACTTGAGGCACTGACCCGTCAGTTTTGAGCATGTCAAGCGTGCACAGCTTAGACGACTTGGCACCGCGGGGAAATCGGTTCAAATCTAGCGTAATGGCCCCTGAAAAAATGAATCAGACAATTCGCTTAAGAACAATTATCCATCTTCGTATGTCACTTTAAATAAATTCCGACCACAAACACGACAAAAGGCCTTTCTCTTTCCAGTAGCGATTCTAACAAAGAACACCCAGATTTGCTTTTAATCATTTTATTAGACCTTAAAATAAATTTTCTCATTTATAATGTAGAATAGTTACGCAAATAAGGTGATAATTATGTAATACAAATATAAACATGATTAAACATGATGAAATTAATAAACATGATAAAATTAATTTTGAAAATGGAATAATATTACCAAACTTATTTAAGACACTGGGAATCCCAAAGCAGAAAGAATAATTTCATATATAATATAAAAGGCTTATTTATTAAATAATTCTTTCCCTCTTACAATCAAATGGAAAACAATATAAGTAACTATAACAAAAAATTCAAATTAAATATAAGGGATGAACAAATGAAAAAGTACGGAACCACAAGGTGGGTATAAATGTAGACTTTAATCAAAATATACACCATAGGCTTGATGAACAAGCCGCAAGATTCTTTGTTCTCAGAATTACTGTGGCCGTGACGAGATCCAATTCTTCACAGCGTCCTTGAGTACGTCGTCCGAATTGAAGCGCTTCATTTTCAGGTGGACCAAACACATGGAAATCGCAGAGTGACATGTCCGGAGTGTAGATTGGGTGGTCCAACGTTACCCACCTGAACTTGGCGATTTCTATGTGTGTGACTCTGGAGACGTGTGGATGCGCGTTATCAGGGAGCAGAACCACACCCTTCGTGAGCAGCACCAGTCTTTTGTTCTTGATTGAACTGCGTAGGCGTCGGAGTGTGTCATAATACACATCGGAGTTTATGGTTTTTCTTTGCTCGTGGAATTCCACAAGTTCGGACCTTAAACCTCGAAAAATATTTTGAGCTAACACTTTTCCTGCTGACGGTACGGTTTTGAACATTTTAGGGGGAGGTGAAGACTCATTCTTCCACTGGTTCTTACCTTCAGCTGTCAGAAATAGCATAAAACCTCGCTGCTCTTCAATCTTCGAATACTGCAACGCGAACGACATCCTGTCCTCATACGGACTGCCGCACCATTTTGACAACGCTTTTGATAACAGCCTCTGCTTTCTCCTGCGCATGCTCCCATCCCAGTCAGAGAATCCAATCACATCCCGAGATGTCTCGATACGTTCTCCCATGGCGCAATATGCAAATATTTAACTATTACGTTTTTACGTCGTATCGTACCTTTTCATTTCCTCACCTCTTGTATATTTGAAGCATTCACTTGGAAACGGTCCACCGTCTTCAGTGTAGAGAGATGCATATGGGAGAGCAATACGGTAAAGTACAAATTATGTACATTAATTATATTTTATGATTGAGTAAGAGTTTATTAAGTTCAATTACAAAGTAAGTTTTCTATTTATTTTCCGTTGATCCAGAATAGGATAATTTCAAATACTCTTCTTAACAGAATTCAATGAATTTTTTTAGCAAATATTTAAAATGCATCGTATTTCAAGAACTTCACTATAATACGCCTTCCAATTTCGGTAACGTCAAATTCCTTGTCCATGATGAACATGTTATTTATTATAAGACACATTAAAATTTATCAGGGAAAACACACGCAATCAAACAGAAGTTCATTCCATAAAATGCCTCTCAAATGGCTTCTAATGACATTTTTAAACTTCATGTTAAAAAAAATTGTCATATCAGACCTGACGAAAAAAGCTAGTGTTTGAAAAATAAAAAAAAAAAATATTTTTTTGCTTTAGAATTTGACATATTTTATACTCAGTATTCTTATATAGTTAAAAATAAATTAAAATACAAAAATATTTATTATAAAAAGATTTCATAATACATTTGGTGAAACACATTTATTATTATTATTATAATTATATATATTTGAATGAATTGGAAGGGAAATGTTTATACAGACTGAAATAATCTATTGTTCATAGTTAAAACTAAACACACTTGGTAAAAATAATAAAAATTTAAAATTCGATTAATAGTAAACAATCAGTATATCTATGTAAATGATTTTTAAAAGAGCGTAAAATGTTTAGTCTCATCTTACCACAAATTAATTGCTTCATGGAATTTAATAATTATAGTTTTAAGTGCTTTTAAGTCACGTAAAACAATAGCTATACATCTGATCAAAATGTTATATATTATACGTTCCATTCTATGAAGAAAAAAGAGAAATCAGAAGCCTTAAAAATTTCACGTACATTAAGTTAAATGGAAAAAAACGAATTACTTTCCAGAATTTGAAACCATTCAATGAAATAAAAAAGAAATTATACTAGAAATAATTAACGTTAGCTAAAATTTTAAATTCACGAGTGAAATACTTTATCAGAAAGAATCATTGTAAACTGTCCCAAGTATGTAAATAACGCAAGTTTATGATATAAGAATTATGAGCTCATAATAACATTAAATTAAGACTAAATTTATGGGAAGCGTCATTTTGAAGCATTTTCAGTTTACTGGGTAAATTACGAAGACCGATAAAATTTTTATATTATATCTTGTACTGAATTTTATCGAATGAACGAGGTAAATTTTCTACAGATGTTTCGAAATACTGTAATTCTTTATGTGATATTCTTATCAATGCAGATATGCGTTAATTTGAAGGTATAATAAAAATTTTAGTAAGTTAGTTTAACCCATGAAGAGAGAAATTACATTAATTATAAGCATGAATACGAGTTGCTGATTCCGTTATCTCAGATGAAATAAAATTGATGAGCAATAATATGCAAAAAGAGCAATCTGCTATATGTAAATGGATGTCCGGGTGAATCTTTATGTAAAAAAATTGTTCTAAAATAAAATTATATAATAACTTTTTATAAAGCTATATTTCCTATTTTTATTTTTTCTTGTAATAGTTAGTTATTTCTTTCTAAGTGGTTATATTTTCTTAACTATATGTATTAGTTTTTTCTACGAACAAGCTTCAACTTGACACCCTTCACAGAGTTAAGTACATAGGAAATGTCCTTAATCCTAGCGCCAGTAATGGTAATCATGAACTTTTCATCTTTAAGACTTATTCATGCTCATCACAATTCATTTATGACTAATATAAAAAAATTTAGAATTTTTATTATTTGAAACAGAAACCATATATTTGATTGTTTCTATATTTATTAACAGGTTTTTAGTTTCTGTTTTCATGGAACATGAAATCAAAGTGAATTTCAAAATGAATGAAAACAGCTTACCTAAGAAATCATCAGCAGAGAAATGATCTGCATCCCATACTTGCAGCTCTAATCTGGCCGGAATTTTACATTCAGTTTCGTCCCACGAAAATAGAGATTCTTTTCTAGATATCACAATTTTTTCTTCTGCTGGTAAATAATCAAACGGATAAACAAAACGCCAATTGAAATTTCCTTCACCCGTTAAAGACCTGTGTCAGAAATTTATGATTGCATCATTAAATAAGTATTAATTTACGATTACAAGTGTTATAGAATTGTAAATATATTGATTTTTCAACTCATAAAATATTGATTATAAAGTTATTGGGAATAAAGATTTTAAAAAATTTTACAGTATGCACGTTCGTCTTCACGAAACAAAAATTACCAACATTAGATTTTAATAATTATTGACTAGCCCATAACAAGGTTCCAGAAACACAGCAACAAATTTAACTCCTATTTGAAAAATTTCAGAAATTTTTTTTTTCCATGAACTCATTTTCATTTATTTATCTTTTTTATTAATTTCATCATAGGAATCATTTTAATTTTTTATTTGGTATTTAATAAACAACTGGAAAATTTTATTTTGTATATATTATCTTTTTATTTTGTATATATACAAAATAAAATGATAATATATACAAAATAAAATTTTCCAGTTATTTATTAAATACCGATATTTGTATATATTTTGTATCAATTTTATTTTGTATATATTATGAACATATTATCAAAATTCTTAGTAAGACCAAAAAAATTCAAAATATAGATAAATGAGAATGTTAAGTGCTATAAAAGATTCTTTTAATTGGAAAATGTACCAACAAAACTGAATCATGATTAAAATAATTTAGAGAAGCAAAACATGTGCTGAATAGAACGAAGTTATTTCAAGCTTAGTTGAGGAAAATGACATTCTTATTGATAATGATTAAATTACAGAGTAACACAAATCTTTTGGTATATAGTTGAAGATAAAAATTATCAGTCAGTTTACTCTCTGAAAATTTCAAACTAAATACTGTTTGAGTTTTGAAATAAAAATTAATAACAAAAAATAAATCAAAGAACAAAATACT
This sequence comes from Latrodectus elegans, assembly GCA_030067965.1. Lineage (NCBI taxonomy): Eukaryota > Metazoa > Arthropoda > Arachnida > Araneae > Theridiidae > Latrodectus > Latrodectus elegans. Next base: position 47,226,722 of record CM057812.1, read on the forward strand.
TTCTGAACATACTCCAAATGTTATTTGTTGTTTCAATGTAAATGAAAAATCTTTGCTTTAAAGATCTTTCCCAAAAGAACACTAAGTTTCAAAAAGATAAATGTGATGGGGACAAAAGGCCAAGCAAAGATTATAATGTTACTCATTATGCACATGAAATTAGTACAAAATTTGCCTTTGCGATAGAAGAAAATATTTAAAGCAAAAACTGTTTAAATATTATTTTTAATATTTCATGTCTTAAACAATATATTAATTGTTATATGCTATTTAAGGTGTGAAACTTTATTATCATTTTTACTTGCACTATTCGTTTATTGAAGAATAGTTAATGAAAATAGAAATTTTAGCAGATAATTTTTAATGAAAATAGAAATTTTAGCAGATAATTTTTAATGAAAATGTAAAAAGCAAAATCTATTTATAATTAATAATTAGGTTAGAATTGATTGAAATAGACTGAATTTAGATCGCCATTTTATTTTTATCAATATAAAATTTTCTGTCAAGATTTCAGTCGAATGTTTACGATTTGGGATGAGCAAATTTTAAATCTTGATCATGTCAATGCTGCGTAATTTCTAAACTCATAAACGTTTTTAAATTAATAGTTTGAGTATTAATGGTGCTTTTAAGTATTTTAGGTTTTCAGTTGACGAATATTTAGAAGTATTTTTTCATTTGAAATCGTTTCATTTGTACTATCAAAAATACTGATTAAGAAAAGATATTTTCTAAAATTTTGAAAAGAGAAGAAATTAACAAATGATTTCTACTTACCTATAATGTATATCTGTACACTGAGCGTCTTCTGGACCTTTAAGCCATCTAAAGTAAATAAAAACATAAAAATATATTTGAATGTGAAGTAATTGTTGTTAAAAGAATATCAATTCATAGAATTATAACTATTCTTTTAGACTGCAATTAAGATATATTTACCCTTTTACATAAATATCTGACATCTTCTCACCCGTGAAGAAAGCATCATCTTCTAAGACAACGTCATCTGTGTTCCAAATAATGACTCTTAACTCATAGCTAAAAGGCAAAGAAAAAAATATTTAAGTTATAAGTATATTTAATAAATTATTCATATTTTGCTAATATTTAAATGAATATTTTATTTATAGTTTTTATTATATTGTTCATAATAACCAGATATTAAAGCGTTTTTAGTCGAACCAATGTGCTAAACTAAACCACTATTTTCGTAATTTTAAACAATGCTTTCATGATTACGTAGACCCTCTGATTTTGTTTTACATTAAGAACACTATAATAATTCTGTTAGATAAATTTAGAAAATATGTTGACACATATTTTCTAAGTTTTTACTAACTATAAAATGGTTATTTCCTTCGCTCCAGTTGATATCATAACTATGCTACTTTATGACGATTCTCATTGGTTTAAAATATCAATGATGTCAGATAACGTTTTATCTATGTCACAAATAATTAATTACGACATCGTATTGAGCCATCGTCGTAAATCCGACTTGTCAATTAATTTTCTGCCTGCCTTCAAAACACATTCTTCATGTGGCAGCAAACAAAGCAAAGTTTACCATCGAATGTCTGAGAATATTGTCAAAGTTAATTTTATTAGTAAAAGGTTTTCTAATAAAAGATCAAAGCATCGGTTTAAGAAGCTATTTTCGATTGATTCAAACCATTAGAATGTTGACAATAGAACAGCAGGAAAACAAAATTAAAAAGAGAGAGTAACCATCTATATTAAAAACTTGTCTATTTAAGCTCACTATACGTTTATATTTATCTTAAATCGACAAGGAAGATTTAAATTTTTAAAAAAATTATTAATTAATACCAATCTAAGTTAATAATTTAGATACTTTTACTTCGATTATATGTAGAAGAAGATAACTAAAAGCAAAAAGCGTGGTGGTTGTTTCTATATTTTCTATACGTTCCAGCAGATCTTTGCAAACACACAAAAACTGAATGATTACCTAGAAATGTTTTTTTACTACAAGTCCCTATTCCTGTGCAATTCTAATTTCTCTTCTCTACATATCAGTATGCAGACTATTAATAATAATAATAATAATAATAATAATAATAATAATATTTATATATATATATATATATATATATATATATATATATATATATATATATATATATATATATATATATATATATATATATAAATTGATTTCGTACCTGTTTGGTTTTCTCGGTGATATATCTGTCGGTGGTTTTGGTAAAGGCATATCCATAGCGAACATATCCACCCACATTTCCAGTTTACCCTGGAAAAATTAACGAAAAAATATTATTTATTGCTTATTATAAGAAAATCGATCTAAACAATCTATTTTCATGTTAATTGAAGGTCAATAAATCTGTTTTGCACGTAATTAGTAATTTTGCTTACTGAAAGAAATTCTTATCATTTCATATGAGGAAGAGTATGATTGTTTTGTGGTTGAATTTAGTGAAAAATAGTAATGAAATTTTGCAATTTATTTGAAACTCTGTACTTACTTGTTCGATACCGGGCTTTTCGGGATGGTAGAGAGGCCGAGTCTCCACGTGTTCAGGTACCAGCTTGTATTCAGCTTTCGGAATTTCATTCCAGCGATGCAAAACAGATAACGCCATGTGCTCTTCATGCAGCTTCTCCGCTGAAATAAAAGTAACTATTTTTGTCATCTACACTGCCCTCTAAAGATAAGTAATAACATGTTTTCTTTACAGTTACCATAAAAATGACAACAATGAAATGTATAGTTTACATAAATAAGAACGAAACCGCGAAAATTTGTGCAAAATCATTAACTATCACAATCTTAATAGAAAATAGAAAATAGATATATAAAAGTGGAAAAAATATGGAAATATCAGGATTTTTTTTAATTACGTGTGCAAGTTTTGTTCATTTTCAACTTTTTAGCAGATTCGTTGACAGTAGACAGTGGGTACCAGCAATCTCTGAGAGAAGCCATTTAATAGATTGTTTAAGGTGGTGGGTGATGAGATGGATAGAAATGTGGATGACCGAGGCTGTTATAACCCTTAATGCGTCTCGCAGTGTAGATCACAATCACTGGAATAGATTCTGTGTCCAGAAAATATGTTGTTCCAAGACAACTATGAGGTATAACACCTGAAGAAGATCGTTTTATAATTATTTCGACCCGAATGAGGAAAAGAATTTCTTTGCGAAAGTAAGGCCACATCTTGTTGTTGATGACTTTGTAGCAGCTGGAAGAAAAATGTGCGGTGCGAAGGCGTCCTCACCAAGCAGGTGTTCATTCAAGGTGACCAGTTGTATTTATCCTTTTCAAGTGATAACAGAGAAAGACACACTTATTGTAGACAAGGGAACACGTTTCTTGGATCATACATTGATGGCTTTTACTTTTTACAGGCAAGTCCAGATTCACATAAGAAAGTGATTCAGAACGAATGTAGATCTGGAGGAAACAAACATCTATCAAACATTGTGCAAAGACACGGTTATTGTATTAATGGAATTATGGTTTATGCAGAAATTTCTCTTGATAGTCATATTGACCAGAATATGTTCCGAAGAAGAACTGCGACTGTGTTCCAGAAGCTATATGACATACGGAAAACAGGTCCTGAGATCCTTGATCCCTTTGTATTCTCGTATGCCGGTGCAAGTAGATATATTTCATTCTGATGGATGACAAAGCATGATCTCATCCAGTTGTAGTTGTTAAAGAATATTTTAAGGGTCTTGGCTTTTAGCGATTGGAATGCATTGCTTGATCTTTTGACCTGATTCCACTAGAGCATCTGTGGGACTATCTTGATATACAAGTTATTACTTTAAGTGCTCCTCCAAAATCTAATCTGAAGGAGAACTGGAAAAAAAAAATTATGCTTGGTCTTAGCTTCTCATGTCGGTAACTGACAATTTAATTAACTTCATGGATAGTCAATTCCATTCAAGCTAATTGTGGACACATGTGTTATTAAAAAATCCTTTTTGTTATGTTTCTATGATATTTTATCAAACAAAACTCATATATTTTTCCAAGAATGGAAATTTTTAGCGAGATTGCTTTTTTGTTGGAAAGCCTGTACGAGTTTTCTTTTTATGCACACCTTTGTTGCAATCAATGCATACCTGCTTGGTGCACATTTCATCCAAATTTGATGTTTCTACATTCATTTTCAATTTAAGTGCAACATGACCGGTTATTTTTTTAACTTTTAGGGGCTAGTGTATTTCTACATTTTAAATAGTGTTAAATAGAAATAATAAGTGTTATTTCATTTTTATTTCTACTTTGATTTAGTACGGACTGAATTTTGTTCAAAAACGGAATAATACTGAGCAAAATTAAGTAAAAAATAAACTAAGAAGAGCAGAACTTATTCATTTACTTATTCCCATCAACTTTAATAGATTAAAAAATTTAAATTATTAATTATATTAAATAAAGACAATTTTTATGGAGAAAGAAGCCTAATTTGTAATCATACTATAAATTTACTCAAAATACTATAAAAATATTACAAGATAGTATGTTTAGTGTATAAAATATCAAATAAATACGAAATTATGTAAATAATCAATATTTGATTTTGTTAATATTAGAGAAAAGGATATTTATATACATATATAAATGTAGAAAATGAGCTGGCTGAAGAAAGGTACTCAAAATTTTAATAAAATGAGTTTAAAGAATACATTTAAAGAAAAAGAAAGTAATCGGTTAAATAAAAACTTTTTTTAAACAAATATCAAATTCCTTATTTCCCAGATTCCTGAAAAATGACATTAAATGTTAAAAAAATCGTTTAAAAATAATAAGAAAGTCCTTAAAAAGATACATTCCTAAAACACATTGACAGAATTTGAAAATGCCACACTAAGAAGGAGCTGCCAGAAAGTGATGAAACTCGGCAACAACGAACAATAACTAATAGTTATTTTGAAATGATTTGTATAATACGAAGTGAGAACAGCAGCAGGTCAGTAGGTTGTATGACCAACTTGGACGGTGATACAAGAAACAACAGAATTAAGTAAGAGTGCGAATCGAATCCTGAGAAATGCTCTTCATTCACTGTTAACCATTTATCAAAGTGCGTCTTCTGAAGGTGGCAAAGGCATGGTCTGCAAATGGCTTCCAATCATGTCCCAAACGTGTTCAATAGGTGAGAGATTTGGCTTGCACGATGGCCATGGAAGCAGCTATACACATTTCAAGTCATATTTCAGCGGAACATCTTGCAAACAATATGCAGTTGGGCGTTGTACAGCTGATAAAGGGCATGAGGCACCCACTGAAAGTAGAAGAGTATCACCGACCACAACACATCATCCACGTAACAATGGGCTGTCATAGTGCCATGAATATTATCTAGATGTACATGGAATCGTACGCAATGGCACCTCACACCATGCGTCTCATTGTCACGATGTGGGGCATTCCTCAATCGCTAATGGATAGGACCTGTTTCAACGGTGACGCCACACACTTACACGGCGACGATGTAGAAACCGAAGCTTGACTCATCTGAGAAGATGATTTTGTGCCATTCCACCATCTACATAGCTCTAAAACTACACCATTCCAGACTGGGGTCTAGGCTGCGAGGTCAATGATAGTCTTCTTAACATACGCCATGATCGCAGACCACTAGCAATTAATCGACAACAAATACTCGATTTGAAAGCAGTTTATGGATATCAGGGTGTATTGTACAGGCTGCAGTATTTCTGTAGATGCGCTTGATTGGGCTGCCACAGCCTCCCGTCGGATACGTTGACCTACCCCTGCTTGTGTCATTCTGGCAGCAATGGTACCCCGCAAGCGTTCCTTGTTCCAACCATCTTTGCCACAGCTGGTGCCATTATAGATGCGTCTAAGTGTCTGTCGGCAGTGATTTGCCGTAAAGAGCAACCTGTTCTTGTTATTCCAATCACCAAGCCCCTCGGCAGCTTACCTGTCTGGTGTAACTGACTCCGTCGATGATGGCTTGGCATTCCTAGCAAACTACAGGTTTCCTTTGCAATAAGAACAATCTTTCAACGATTATTTTCTGAGCAGAAATAATGGTGTGAATATTTCCCACTTTACCGGTTACTAACCTTAAATCTTATCCTACGTGGACTGCAGAACCGCTCATTTCACATCTTTTACATAACTCGGTAAAGGGCGTCTACCCTGAAATTTGCATAATTTTCTGGCCACTCCTTGGTGTTACATTTTCAATGTCGGGCAGTGTACTAGGAATGCGTTTTAGCTTTAAATGAAATCTTTTAAGTTTTGAGAAACTGTAGTTCATTTCATGATTGTAGTATGTGCCCAACAAATATATGCAACTCAAGACATTTTTAGTTTTAATTTAAGCCCCATTTTATACTGAACTCGAGAATTATTTACTAGCAACAAACACCGAGCAATTTCACTCACCGTCTACATCCCCATCGGCTTGGAAAGTAAAAGCTTTGTTCCCTATTCTTATCCTATTATGCATGATGTACGGGCCATCTAATTTCATATCTTTACACAGTTTGGCAAGAATCTGTGTTGGCTTTAATGGATCCCGCCACTGATTAGGACCGGATCTAGAATTCAAATAAATACAATTGCAAATTTCATAACTGACACTCGGTATTTTTTTTAATGAATTTAAAATAAAATATTAATTTAAAAATAAGAAAATACTTGTAAATGACATTTTAATAAGCTATAAAACTTTAACAAATTGGACAACTAGTAATTAAACCGGATGTTTTTCTATTTGCCCAATCTTGCTTATTTTTAGCTCCATTTCCAGATGGGATGATAAAGTCTCCAATTGTCATACAAGCAGCTTTTATATCAATTACAATCAACTATTGAATTTTATATTTCATAATTTAACAGTTTTCTACCAATGACATACAAGTTCCCTAGAATATTTTCTTTGTTATTTACTACACAGAGATACAAATTTAAAAAAAAATATAAAATAGGGATTAATAGGATTATAGGATGTGAGTAATGTATTTTAGAACAATATACCAAATTTTTTAAATCAAGTGATTTTTGAATTGAATTAAAAATTCATCATTGCATACTTTTCACCTCTTTTTGCGATTTGAGGAATTTTATACGATATGAATCGTTAAATAAATACACAATTCAATATTTACGAATCGCTGAATATTACTTGCCAGGTCAATGAAATTTTCCATGCCAAATCAGTATAAATTTATTACCATAATTCATTATATCTAACAAAACAATCTTTTCAGCCATTTGCAGGTTTTTGAGAGGTTTAATTAAAAAATAAGCTAATAAATTATTATTGAAGGAATATTTTTGGCCAGAATGGGGGCAAATGGTAATGCTTAAAGTAAAGCGGCTTGGTGGGTAGATGGTCCTATTCTCAATCAATGGTTAATTTAATGGAGCAATGATTAAAAATTAAGAAAAATTTATTCCACTCGATATTATCGACAGTTGCTTCTTACTTGTAAAGAGTGTGTAAATGCACAATCGAATTAGAAATGTCTTGATATATTTAATAGTTTTTCATCTTTTCATTGATGATGAACGAGCGAAATCAAGAATTAAACAGAATGCCTGGAACAGGTGTAGGATATTTTAAGTTTTGGCGTAAAATATTTTCTTAAAAAACTTATAATGGATAGTAGATTGTATTTAAGAATCGCAAGGTAAGATATTGCTTTAACTTTTAATCATTTATTTTGAGAGGTGTATTCAAAAAATCAGAAATGCAACATCCACTGCCAGTTATATAACCATGAACAGAAATGAATTGTGTAATACGTAAAACGTTTCCCTTAGAAAATCATGTAAATTTATGTATATAATTCTATTTATGTATTCTGTTAACCTATATACCACAAGATGCATTCAGATAATGGCAAAAAAAATTTATTTACCAATAAGAAGTCAAGAAAAAAGTTATTTAATTTGAAAAATCTGAAAAAAATTTCAGTGCTTCGTTTTGTTCTCTCCAGCGGCACACACACAAGTCTAACAGATAATTCACAAAAAAATATTTAATTTTTGATAATTAAATCAGCTATATAGTTGCTGGCAATATATTAAGCAATGAGATACTAATATTAATGTTGTCTTTATGAAACGGCAAGGTTTTTCATCCAATTTTTAAACCCACTTTTATTTGCGAATTAATTATCGGAAACATTTAAAATGTCTTAATTTTTACTAATAACTCTCAATCTCTCTCTCTCTCTCTCTCTCTCTCTATATATATATATATATATATATATATATATATATATATATATATATATATATATATATATATATATATATATATATATATTATTCTACATATTTTACATTACATTGTTCTTTCAATACAATTCTTTCAGATTCATTCTACTTATTAAATTTACCTTTGCCTATCTGATCAGTGCAATTAGTATTGAATAATGCTACGTTATTCTGTCACATGTAATAACTATATACCATCTTCGCCTTCTATGTCAGTTAATTAGAATTGTTTGATACAGTTAAGTATGTAGTGGTGTTTCGACGTATTCAACCTAATCAATCTTTCTAAATCTATATAATTCGGTCAATGGCATTCGATAATTCTTTGACTTATTCAAACAATTCATTGACTAATGCATTAATTAATTTTATTAGAAACACTTTGTGCTATTTTAATGTATCAAAATTTTTCAAATTAAATTTTTTCATCAGGAATTTAGTTGTACATTAATCTTATGATTTATTTTTAACTAATATTTTTTCTCTTATGTGGTTTGTCTTAAGCCTTAATTTATTAGTGAAATATCAGATTTGTAATTTAATTGCCTTTTAAAAATGTTGAGCATTTACTTTTAAACTAATATAATTGATCTATGCTGGATAGCTAATTACCATCAAGAGAAATATTGCAATAATTATTATTTACTTACGTTTCATATTTCTGTGCTAAACCACATGTTGGACGATGCCGACTGTAAAATCTGTTTTCAAGGTCAATTTTGGTTTCACCAATCAAATCGTCGGATCCTAAGAGATCCCAGTCATATATTTGGACATTCAGAAGAGAATCTTGGGGGAATGTAGCTTCGAACTCGAAACACCTTACAATAAACACCAGAATTGTTAATGTAATAATAAACTATAAACTTCAAACAAGTATTAATATGAGAAAAAACATTGTTAAGATTTAAAATATAAAGAAAACAGTTGAATATATTGTTTTATTCATAAAGAATATGTTATAAGCACATACGTATAAAAACTATCATTATTTTTAATATTTAGTTTTAAGCAAAAATACCTTCAGCATAAATTGAAAATCTTGTATTTCTCATATTCGTTCTATTGTGCATGATTACACTGTTATTAATCGTTAAGTATTGTTTATTTTGATAGTCCATTTAAAAAAAAATATTGTGCAAACTGTGTGTAAAGGTTGATTTTAAATATTACATTGTGTGATCTGTAGAAGCATGAGAAATTTGTTACTGTAGGAGGATAGATGGTGTTTTTCGCTTGTCTTGATGTGAGTAAGTGTGTGTTATAGTCTATTACTTCAGTTTAGGGACTGAAATTACATCAAGAAACGAACTAATTTATAAAATCGGAGATAAAATGTACATCTCGGAATCACAAGTATGGAAGCTAATAGACTTTTGATTGCCTTCCGTCCTTTTGAAAATTGCACAAATTGTCAAATTAATATTCTGCTTTTCGAATCATAAGCCACATTTATTACCAACTTTTATGCGAATATAGACTGAAAATGAACTTGTTTTAAAAAACATATCAAGACTAACCAAAAAACGTAAAAAATAACAATCGATTTCAGATTTGATCCTTCATTACATTATTATGGTTTACATTGTTATGAATAAGTTCTGCAAACGTTACTTTTCTATATTGATCCAAGGAGAACATACTTATTGCATGTTTTTTATTAAATTTAAGTTAAAAATCGATGACTCACCATATCTTTTATATGATTTCTCTCATCGGAGTATTGATTCTCTGACTGGATTCCAGCCTTTGTGAAATATTAGGAATAAGTACGGTATTTTTGCTTTCTAAGGAAAGTTTCTTCTTATGGTTGTTAAAAACTTTTAGATTACTTTCCTTGCGAAACACCAATATGATCATATATGCATTAAGAGTTTTTCTGCCGAAAACAATATTCATTGAATATTTACGTGCCTTGCAACGGCCAAAGATTGTTCGCCAATTAGCTTTGCACGGCTATAAATCTTGTTATTGATTGTATTTAAAAAATCGTAGTGTTGTATCATAGTATGGTTCGAAGTTCCAACACGACTTTTTTCAATGAAGAGAAGGTTTTGAAATATCACCACTTTATGGTTTTATAAGTGACAAACACCTCTTACCATACACTTTATAAGACATCAATAAAAAGATTAAAAAAATTGTCAAACACTGAATCATGGACAATTTTACTAAAATTTTGAGTATTTCAATTCTTTCTGTGTAAAGTGTTAATATGAATATTTCTTAATTCAACTTACAAGCATTTGAAAACCAATATATATTTTTTACTCAAAATATTTTAAAGGAATAAATTGAGCGCATTATAAAAGATCAAAATGTTTTAATTGAATAGAAATTTCTTTGTGTTTTCGCATTATCAATATTTGTTGAAATTTAAACAATATTATAAAAAATAAAATGTTTTTTAATTTTTTTCTAACGGTGGACACTTGGGTGACTAACCCTGTGCCACAACAAGGCCGAAAACTGATACTCATTTGTCGTTACCCAGCGGGCACCTGTAAACCAAGTCACAGAGGCGAGAAGCGTTGGCCGCACCATACCACCACAAAACCGTTTACAGGGTGGGCCACATTCATACATTATCACAGAAGAAAGGACAGAGAAACACATAGGGAACAGAGAAAGAAAGTAACATTCATTCATTCCGATTCATGTCCGAATCGGAATCCGAACCCGAGACCCAAAATGCTATTTAATATTAAACACTATTTTACCCAAGCAAATTAATAATAATATAAATTAAAAAAATATATAAATTAATAAAAGTTATTCAAAGTGGGATTCCAGATAAAAATTTGTACTTGAAAATAAATTATGGATAAATATTCCGGAAAACTCTATAATTTGTCAAACTGATTTTTATATATGTAATAGAAAAAGAATCTCGGTTTCATACTTTAACAGTAGTATTTTTCTTCTTTAAAAATGGATACAGATTTAGTACAATCGTCTCTTCTTAATTCATAATTTTAAACTCATCTTTGTTGAATAAATTTTGGAAGTTTGATTTTTAATCTTGAGTAGACTTACTTTCCAAAGACTGGATTCAGCTGCTTTGATATGTAGTTTTCTTTGTCATTAGTTTTCTTGCTTCCCAAATTAATGACAACATAAGGATCTGCTTTTCCATTGAGATCAGCTGGGTGAAGGTCTGTAGCCTGGATGCCGGAGATAAAAATACAATAATTATTACTGGCATTAAATCATGAAGATTATAAATACATGATCCAGATGAGTTTAAACTAATCTAGAAGTCACTAAATAATGGGATTTTTGGTTGCATTTTAAAAGAAAGAAGCCTAGTTTTTAGTTAAAATATTAGGTTGGGGAATAAGTGTTTAGCGTTTTTTTTTAGCAAAGACTTGAAGTTGTTGAGCCAGTTTTTACGGACCTCTATGTTATCGAAGTTAACGCCCTTCACATGGTTTGACAAGGAGCTAAAAAGATGGTAATCGGTCGGTGCAAGATCCGGAGAAATGGCTAATGCTATGAGATCTCTCATTTGAGCTTTTGGAGTGCAGCTTTGACTACTTGTGCAATATGGGACCAGCGTTGTCATGAAGGAGTATGGTTTGACCATGGTCTTTTCAGTCGAATATCCTCCTCACGCGGTGTAGTTGGGCAATGTAGAGCTCCTTATTGACTGCGGCAATCTTTTCAAACATTTCCCAGTGCACCAAGAAGTCCTTAAAAATTGGCTCAACAACTCCTTTCACGCCAAACCAGACAATTTTTGGGGTAACGGCATCAACAAATTGGTCGATAGGTGGGAAGTGGTTGTAAACAGCAACGGCGAATATATAATTGATTAACTTATTGATATAGTTATTGTTCTTTGTTTAATTAAAAGTGTTTGGTAAAAACGCTACGAACTTATTCCTCAACTTAATATATGGAAATTGCTCAACTTTTAAAATAGATATAATAGTAACAAATAATAAATAAAGGTACGATACCACAAAGTTAACATCCTGAATACTAAATGCTTGTTTTTCAGTATCCAATGTGTTTTACCTTTTGGGAGAATTCTTCATTGAAAATATTTCCTATTCATATTTTGCAAATTAAACAAACTTTGTTTTGTTGTTGTGTCCAGCTTCTGCTAGACGAGATCTACAAGTCTATTCATCATAAAATTTCATGGACTAGGATAGGAAAACCTAGTAGATCGTCGTAGGAAAAATACCTTAAAACTGTTAAGTACGCATATAAAAACATATGCTTACAGAAGCTTTAAACATAGCACCCCCACTGTTGTTGTTCAGTAATCACTTAGATTGAATAGGGATCTTCATAAGGAACAGCAAAGGGAATAAATTGTTATAAGAGCAATTTGGATCAATATTATATGCAACATTTTCTAAAATAATTAAACATATTGCATTTATTTAACTCTTAAGTGTTCATGCTGTTACTATATATCCTAAATTACTTACAAAAAAGTAATTTATGAATTTAAAATTTCTAAGATATTGTGTTAATAATGAGGTTTCTTTGCGTTTTTCTATTACTGAAATAATTAGTATGTAAATATTACTAAGAAAGATGTTGATAATTGCGCTTTAATATACTGTTATTAGAGAATATTACTTAAAATAATGTACATTATTTTAGTGATTAAACTTTTCTGTCACAATATTCAAATATTTTTTACTTATGCAATACATTTTCAATCCAGCCAATATAAAATGTATTATTTAAAATATAAATTTTGAGTTGTCGTCACAAATTTTGTCATTTGTAATAAATAATCTGAAATTCACAATGTTAATAAAGTATACTTGTATAGTAAATTTACTCGGCAAAGAGGCAAATGTTACCTTGACAATGTAAACACGGACCAGGACATGAATTGGTTCGTTGCTGGGCAAGCTCTGGAAGAGACCACCTGAAGAATCTGTGATGGTCAAATAAGGGTCATGGATATCTTTCGGCAATGGGGTTTTGTACACTTTCAGAGATCCCTTAAATGAAAAAAAAGATGATTGATCATCAAAAATGAAAATATATAAGCTAAATCAATGATTGGTTTCGAAAAAAAAATTTTCATTTAACATAGGGAAAAGCTTTGGTACTACGTTATTATAGTTACGTGTTAATTATTATAATAACATGTTTAAATCACATATGTTTTTGCATGTCTTATTTTAATATATCTTAAAAATTTTTATGAAGGAATTAGATTCATCATTAAATGATAGTAGTTAAAATAATTTTTATTTTCATCTACATTATCTTAAAATACTAATATATATATATAATAACCATATAAATATTGAAATAATATTTAAAGAGAATATAAATAATATTACACTTAAGTTTATCAAGCATGTTTTAATTTTTAACAATCGTTTCTAATAATCAATTTAATAACGGAAGGGAATGTGAGGGAATTTTTAAAACGATAAACTTATTGAAGTATTCAATGTTGAAATTTTAACAATGCATGAAAGTGTTTTTAAGTGAGGCTTTGAAAATTTTATAAAATACATTATAAAAATCATTATTAAAAAATTTACAAACTTAAAATAATTAATAAATATCTTGATAAAAATTCCAATCATAATATAATGTATTTTATCTATATAATAATTCTAATGTGATTAAAGAGTTAAATTATAAATATGATGGATTAATAGATGAAATATAAAGCTACACTTAAAATGTCAGAACTCTATATTCAAAAAATCATTTAATATTGTGAATAAATCTAGCATTAACATCATTATGAGAAAAACTTAAAAGAAGAAACAATATTAAATAAAAATTCCGTAATTAAATTGCGTTTTATTTTTTCTATTATATTCTACCTTTGTCTTCAATTCAGCTGCTGTTTATTACTTCATTTAATACATTTATAAAGTTTTGTCATAATACTAAACCAATGTTGTTACAAATTTTTTAATAAGTCTTAACATTCTCAAAATAAAAAATTTTGATAATTTATAGAATTTGAAGGATTAAACTAAAGTTATTAAACATATTCTTACCAAAAAAAAAAAAAAAAAACTAAATATACTGTCAATATTTAAATGTATTATTTAAATCATTTCCGGTAACTAAAAATCAAAACTTCTTTCAACATAAGTTGTAAAATTTCAAAGAAAAGTTGCAAAAATATTTTTAAATTATTCTTTCCTTAAATCCATACTTACATTTCTTCAGAACAATTAACCTAATATTTTTAAAAGATTTTCTTTATTATATGAATGATATTAGAATACAGTTAAATAATTTAGCAGTTGAGATACTACATTTAAATTTAATATATAATTTTTGTAAATAATCTTTGTCATTAATTTAAATAAATTATATATATATATATATATATATATATATATATATATATATATATATATATATATATATATATATATATATATATATATATATATATATATATATACATATATATATATATACATATATATATATATATATATATATATATATATATGTATATATATATATATATATATATATATATATATATATATATATATATATATATATATATATATATATATATATATACATATATATATATATGTATATATATATATATATATATATATATATATATATATATATACATACATACATATATATATATATATATATATATATATATATATATATATATATATATATATATATATATATATATATATATATATATATATATATATATATATATATATATATATATATATATGTATGTATATATATATATATATATATATATATATATGATAAATGCATTCAAATAACTTTAAAAATTCTTAAATTGAATTCAGTATCTGACTAGTAGTGTATTTGAAATAATTTGTTTTAGACGAATGTCGTTTTAAGAAAAAGAAAAACTCACTTTAAATACGCCAACGGTTCTATTCTGATCTTCCAATTCATCTCCTGTTCGCTTCCCTCGAAACAGATCGAAAGAGTGGAGCCACTCCTTAAATCCCCCGAATTCAATTACATTTTCCAGTTCGCAGGGATAGATCTGAAAATAAAATATTTAATTCAAGTGGCCTTTCCATAGCCTTAGAGAATTCGAAATGACAATAGGTTTAAAAATCTCCTGAGAAACTAGACTCTGTCTTATAATCTTAAATAAAATATGTTAAGGTTAGGCGGAAAGATGATGACGTTAATGAATTGTTTTGAATTTGAACACAAATAACTCTTTTATAAATATTACATTTTATTGACTAATTTGATTTAAATAAGGAATATTCACATATGTCATAATGAAGTATGGCAATCAAAACTTCTTTTATGTTAGATAAAAATCAAGTATATATATATTTTAAAATAATAATTTGAATGATTTAATTTCCTTAAGAAGTATGCTGTATCAAGTAAAAATGTTTAATTTATTTAGAGTCTTTATTGATACAATATAGAATTCAATAATTCGGTTTGTGTTCACTATGCGATAACTTTTTGCACACTACTGTCTAAGTAAATACACATTCGTAATAAATATCCACACACAAAAATATAGTAAAATCGACGAGCTGAGAAAATATATTTGAAAAACATAGAAAGATGCAAACTGTTTCAAAAAAATAAAAAAAATAAATACATAGCTTTAAAGTAATTTCAAATCATTATTTTTCCCCCTTATTTGTTGCACATCTCAGGTATTTTATAGTAAAGCATTGTCCATCTTTTAATTCTTCATTAAAGTCTTAAAAAAATCAGTACACGATTAATTTAACTAAAAAGCAGAGATGACAGAAGAAATTAATTCCTTATAAAGTTATCATTCCATAAGAAAAAAGAAGTTCATTAGTATACCTATTATAAATTAACTTCTTTTACAGCTTCAGAAAATACTCTATGAATATTTCGAATTTAGTATGAGAATCGAAATGGCAGATATAAGAAATATTCTTAGCTGAAACAGGTTTTTCGAGTATAGTTGTGGCAAAACTAAGAATGAACAGTTAATTATCTTATTTTATCTGATAAAAAGTAGAACATTATGGACACTGAAATATAGGAATACAGAAATATCTAATAATTATAATAAAATACCTTAATCTAATGCCGGAAGAAATACTGCAGTAAAACATTTTAATTAAGTCGTATTGTTTTTTTTTTTTTCATTTAATTTTCATAACAAATATCTAAGTATTTTTAGTGTATGCTCAAAATTTTAAAATAAAACAAAAAACTTAAATATATTTATAAAAAATAACATTCACTTATCATATTCGCCGTTTCCAAATTAAAATATTGTTTTTCGTCAGTAAATTGAAATTGCTTAAATAAAAAGATTCAATTAGACTGAGCTCTTGAACTATCCTGTCAAACATTAAAATTTTTTTAAATAATTTTAATGTTTGGCAGGATATTTCAAGATAATAAAAATATTTTTATTATCTTGAAATATCCTGAAATTGATATTATCTTGAATTATCTTGAAATATCCTGAATAGCCTTAAAAAATTTTTTTAATAATTTTAAGATATTTGTCGTGTCCTCTTAAATATTCCTCTAAGTAGTCGATTTTTATTCTAGAGGGCAAATTTTATCGAATTCTGGAATTTAGTTTACAATTTAATTTTAACGTGTTTTTTTACTAGGCTTACTTTGATTGATTGATTGGTTAATTGACTGTGTGGGGAGACCCCGAATGATAGGAGACTCTCTTACTTTGATAAGAGACTCTTCAGTCATCAATTTCCGATGGGACTTGGGTGAAAGTCTCTGTGCCAAGCGAACAGCGGTGGATGTTCCTTTTAGAGTCCGCTTGATCTGCTGTGGAGGCTGGTGCTGATTTTCCAATCTCTGTATTTCCTTCTCTACTTTGCGGGCATCTTTTTGGCTGAGTTCTTCTCCGTCGCCATCGGAACCTGTATTGGCCTCTCCGTTTCCCAGACTGCTTGTACTATCTGTTGTCACTTGATTTTTTTCCTGTAAATAGCACACCTGTCAACCTTGGAGAAAAAGAAATCAGTAGATTCTACTGATTTTGAGGGAAAAAATCAGGAGGAACCACTAGCGACATTTTTGCTCGAAACAGAATGTTTAAAAGAATAGTAACACAAAAAGACAATTTTATTCTTTAGATTATACATTCTGAAAATAATTTATGTTAAACATATTTTCTATTATAATCTTAATATTTTAATAAAATATTCATCAACGTTAAAAGGGAACTATGACAAATAAAAGAATTTACTATGTATAAAAAAATAAAACTTCAGGATATTAATTTCATAGGGCAACTTTTACTAATGCAATTTGTAAATATTAAACTGGCATAAAAATTACATAAAAACATAAGGTACAGCACTAAATAAATTTAATTCAATGACAAATACTTGTAAGAATATAGAAATTGTAAAATACTTTGTTTTTGAAAACATAAAGTATTTATATTCGAATAACTCATGGCAATTTAGTTTTTTTTTATATATGTTATTGAATGCATTTTTTAGAAATGATTCAGTAAACTGCTATTCTCTCAAGACATTTCATTCTCATTTTGAGAATATTTACTTGTAATTAAACTTTTTAAATTTTCTGCAGAAAGTGAAGATCTGAATTTATTAATTATTTGTTTATTTTTTATATGACTGAACATCCGTTCACATTCTGCATTAGAATTTGCAATAGTTAAAATTAATCTACAACTCAATAGACTTTTTTCCAGAAAATTTCACCTGCTTTTAAGTTTTTCTCTGAAATTGCCAAAAATCAGTAGATTTTCTCTCATTATCGGGAAATGGGGAGAAATAATGAAAAATCAGAGTTTCCGGATAAAATCAGTAGAGTTGACATCGATGAAATAGATATATAACGCATGCGAAATTTAATCAACAGTTTATTTATCTTTTCAATTTTTTACGCAATTTTCATCCAATTGTAGAACAGCATTTATCATGTTGTATGCAGTGATGATATAGATTATATTTTAGCAGTATCATATAACATAGTACAAATATGTTAAAAAATATAATAGGAAATACAAAGTAGCTATAAGCATAGAATGGTAGTTAGTTTAGCATTTTTACCTTTATCATGGCTTCGTAGGATGCGAAATATCTTGTCCACCAATCTTTGTTTTCTTCATCATCGTCGTAGCTCTCGTCTTCCGCCTGTCTTTTCTTTTTCTTGCTGGCTTCCATTTTCTGGTCTTTCTTTGGTTTTCCACCCTGATAGATATTGTGCATTGCATAATGTTTGAGTGTTAAAGGAAATGATTATGCAAAATTTATAATGTTTGAAATAGTTTAAAAGAAAATGTCTTACAAAATCCAAAATAATTAGGGTTTCTTTTGGACTCATTGGACTTGTACCTTCAATGTCAATGATGACGTCATCTGTTTGAACCATTAACATCTGATTACTTGAATACCCTATAAGAGATTACATTTTTAATTTTCCTGAATTCAATAAATATTAATAATAATACAAACATAATGCAATTTAGTCACGGATATTGAAGCCAGGTGGCTTAGTAATAGCATTTCACGCTCCCAAGGCACAGGTCCGAGGTTTGATCCTCGAGCTGAGCAAGGTCGACTCTGCCTTTCATTCCTTCAGTGGGTCGATAAACTGAGTACCAAGTAAGTTTAGGAACTAAACACTGGGGAGTTCGGGTTAGGTTGATCACCTTATCAGGATGGATATATGCTTTGCTACCCAGGGTCTCTCGGCCAGGAAAACAGATATGGACACTGTAGGCCTTGGCCCATATTTTCTGCCGTGCCACAGAGTTTAGTATAGCTTAGACATGGATATTATTATCGTTTTTTTATCTAATGTCAATGTTTAAAGTCGCATGATGCAAAGCTAGTACTCTTCAATGATATTAAGTATTTATATTATTTATTTTGTATATATATATATATATATAGGTATATATATATATATATAGGTATATATATATATATATATATAGGTATATATATATATATATAGGTATATATATATATACATAATTATAATAATAAAGTTATGGTGAGCAATTGATTCAAATGAACAGTTATCCATCCATTGAAACTGTCATCTTTTTGTTATGATTTTTAATTCAATCTGGAATTTATAAAAATACTCAGAAGCTTAGAAATTTAATTTACAAAATATGATAAAATTGTGTTTCTTTTCTGAAAGTTACCGCATCTTGTAGCAAAGAAGAGTCATTTATGTTCAATTAGGTAATTATTTTGCATTGACAGTAAATCTCATTTGCAATGTACTTACTAGCAATTTTAAATTTGTTAGAATTTTATTGAATTTTAGGGAAAATTATATATGTTAATATACTATAAAATTATTCTTATAAAGTAAGAATTTGAAAACTGCGTAAAATATTCTTCATTAAAGTTGATTTAAATTTGTTTGAATGTCATATATTTATCTAACATTTATTAATATCAATATTTATAACATAGTGTGATGGAAAATAATTGTATCGGGAAAGGAATGCGAACGTATAAATTTTCCCAGATTACTCTGACCGCTTTATACTTATGTAGTATTTATCTATCAAGAACCAAAATCAATTCTTGTTATCGTAACTATTGATTAGATAAAATAATGGTTGTGGATGAAAAGCAAAATTACTGGTAATTAGTGTTGAATTTATATAAAGATTGAATATATAAATTTTCTGAAATATACCCTCAGTCAGTAGGTACCCTTTTGAAAAAAATCACATTCTTGCGGAAAACTTTAAAGCGATTCCTCAAAGACATGTTGGTACTTCAGAAACGAACGTCTAATAAATAATATTTTTTCTTTACTAATTGCTCAAATTACTTCCTTTATATCAACGTAAAATTCTATAATTAGTTTCTAGGAATGAGAAAGTTTCAGAAAATATTGATCCAGAAAATTTACAGTGTATTAAATAGGTACAAGCATAAGACATTTCAGAGGTTAAAATTCAATATATAGATGAACAAAATATAAAAAAGCCGTAAGATTTAGAAATATGACAACGCTATAAAAGGAACTCATAATTATTTTGTTTTTGTTTTCAACAGTCTTAATTCTTCTCCCCCTTACTTTTCATGTAATTTTTTTTATAAAATAAACGAGTTTTAATAAGTTAATTAAATTGTTCATTATTTCAAAAAATCTAGTCAGGTTTTCTTGGTCTTTTATACGCATACTTATCCTAAAGTGGATGTAGATTTTTTTTCCTAAACTGATATCGATAGAAGAAGTCTTCCATTTTGTATTCTTCATTGCTATATTAAGTAATTAATCATGCATACGAAAGTGAATAATTATTGGATTTTATATTAAGTGTAAATATGTTTCTAAAAAATACATAGTTATGGACATTTTAAGTGATGTAAATCTTATCTTTGACTGAAAAAGTCGCACATCTTGAAATTAACATCACGCGTATCATGAATGTAAAGTGGTAAATTGTTATTGTTGCTAATATAGATCTACGTGACAAACAAAGATAATGAAGATGACCAAAAAGTACTGAGATTTCTCTTAGAATTTTGCTAAAAAGCATACAAAATGAAAGAGAAAACTGTCATAGATGCAGTTTCTAACCCTTAAGTGTGTATATTTTCACAAGTTGTCACCCTAGTTTGGTTATATCATATTGTATAAAAATATCATGTGATGATATTGTTAGGTATCCCTATAAATGAAAAGTATATATTTTGAAAAAAAATGTTATCAAGCAGATTTTTCTCATTTTTTTAAAGATGAATAACGTTTTGCAAATAATACATAATTATTTATTTTTCATTATAAAAACGTAAGAAGAGATTTGATAATTTTATGATAATATTAACTAACATTTTATCCTGAAAAACAGCAAAATTGATATAAAGTTTGTTTTTAAAAAGAAGTATGCCACTAACAAGAATATGTTAGGGGTATATGTCAAGAATTTGAAAGCGAAATAAGAGAGAGGAATGTACTCAGACATTTCACATGTACCAAAATATTCTCTCGATTCATAAAAAGTTATGATGTATTAGTGTGATACTTGAGACACTTACGTGATATGTTTGTCTCTTTTTTCGAGAGGGGTCTGAAAACATACTTCTGAAGGGAATTGATGACATGAGTTCCCACCAGAGTAAAACGGCCAAAACTCCTGCAATCTATCACCCGAATGGTTAGAGGAGGACAGTACATCTCTTGATCGGGCAGTTCCTGAAATTTGAAGCAAGTACAAGCATATTATGTACAAATATGCCAATCTATCTACGCAATTCGAAATATTGAAAATTATCAATAATTATTAGGAATTATAAATTAGAAAAATATGTTGAGATAATTATGCACTGAATACTCTGCTTGAAGATTTGGATTACTAACCATATTTAATTGTATTTTTAGAGTATAATTAATATAATATTTACTCAGTTACACTTTTCATATTTAAATATGGGTATTTTTTATCAAATTTTTATAGATTTATGTATACTTACGACATCAAAAAACTTAACAGGAGTTGAGAAGTTTGGATTCTTCTTATAATTCATAATAATGGAAGACTGGAGTATGTGACCTGCGCATTCAATGTCTACTCTAGGACGATCAACTGTCATTAAATGCACACGTTTCAGCTCCCTAAGACCCCAGAACAGAACCTAGGGTAAGCATTAAAGATTTTAAAGCATAAATGCTTCCTACTTAATTTCAACATGATGTTTCATTAATTTTAAATATCTTCTAAATATAGTGTTCATGAATCAGCTTATATACAATTTTGAACCTTTTTATATTTAACATTGAATATTCTACACTTAAATAACAGTGTTTTTATATGAACTAATTAACAGTTGGAGAAATATATTGAAATAAGGGCGTAAGTGTCATATAACCCTGTGAGTGATTTCTCGCCAAAACTAGCGCCCTTTGTTGTGATTGTAGGGTTGCCAAATTGAATTTTTTTATTAAAGTGTTGCCAAGCTCAGTTTCTGCTACTTTTCAGATTTTTTTCCTTGTCAGATTTTGTTTTTCTTGTGTTTTACATCATTTTCAAGTCGTATATATGTTTCTTTTCAGTGACAATAGCATTTATAGATTCGCTTCAAGTTTAGTTTTACTTTTAATCACAATTTGAATTTTTTGCCTTTTTCAATTTGCTTGTCGATGTTTTAGTTGATCGTTGATCGGATGTAAAGCACGGCAATTCAAATCCTGTTTTTCCGTGTTTATTTTTTATTTCATTTCGTGAATATAAATTAAAATTCCCGAAGTAAAATAAAAAATAAATATTAAAAATAAGATTTAAATATTATTATGGAATGTAAATATTGTCTTTTATATTAAGATATTTTATTTTGCTGTGGGTATAGTGCAGGAAATTCAATACTGTTTCTTATATTCATTCTGTATTTTACTATGGATATCGTGGCAGAAATTAAACTCTAACTTTTATATTCATTTCGGATATTGCTATGCATGTAGAGCGCCGGGCAAAAAATGAAAGTAAGAATTTTATTTTACATATTTTTTGCAGGCATAGAATTCCTAAAATTGCATGTTAAATATTTAATTTGCAATAATAAATGAAAATATAGAATTGCTCTATTTTTTTAATTATTCTAGACTTGTCTACTTTTATGTTGTAATGATTTGTAGCATTCGATGCTAAATCACAGAAATTCATTATTTTATTTATTTTGAACTAGATTTTATTAAATGTAATTATTTTTCTTATTTTATTTCCTTTAGATTTAATTCTGAAATATGTTTAAAAAGAATCTGTAATTAATTCTTATTGCAATTATTGTTTTCTCATATAGGATTAGGCTTTTGAATTTGAAATCCCGGGGGGGAGGGAGGACAACGCTTTATTTACATGGTTCTTATGTTTGTTTTCTTATGAAGTGTTAGGCCTAATAATTCGAAATCGCGGAAAGCACCGGTTTCCGGTTTCTTACGCCGAATGGTGCCCATTCTGGGTTGCGTCTTTTTTTGTCGCCGCTTGGCAATGATCACCAATAGAAGGGCATATTCTAGTTCAGAAATAAGTACTTATATACCATATATATATATATATATATATATATATATATATTAATCTACGAAAGAGATTTCGTTATTTTATGTTAAAATTCTTGTAATTTTGGCTTGTATATATATGTCTAACTAACCTCTATTCTGTATTTTGACAGAGTAGGCCTGATCGAAGCTGGAACGGGCAGAATGGGTCCCCTATCAGATCTCCAAACGTTTTCTTTGGGCCTAGGAAGTTCAGGTACAGCCCCTTTTTCGTCGGATTCTGATATCTGCAAGTAACAAAATCTTATTGAACTAATATTGCAATCTTACTTTTAATTTTACTCCATTAAACTTTTGAATAAAATGATTATTTTCTCATGTCTTCGATTAATTTAGATGAGTAATTACAGATCATAAGGAAATATACAAATTATGTTATGGAACTGACGCCAAATACGCACTTGAAGTAATTCGAATGTTGCTAGAAGCTCGCCAGCCTGCTCAGATCCTCTGAATATGTCATACCATTCTAGAGTTGGGGGGAAATTGGGCTTACAGTAAGGCTCATCGTTGAATTTGACATGTGGTCTTGCAATCGTTCGACCAATGAATTCTGATTTTCCCTGAAAAAAGATTAAGCTTCAAATGTGAGATTTATTAATATTATTTTCACAAAATAGTATAGGATGTTTTAAAATTAATATTTTTCAATATTAGACCTCAAAAATTGTTTTCCCCTCTATTGAAATACATTATTTGTATTATTTTATAATATTTTAATTTGATATTCAACTACCTTGTAATGAATCTCACAAGATTTCTGGTAAAAAAATATAAATATAAATAAGGATTTTAATACAAGAAATAAAAATTGGAAGACTACATATTATAATATTTTAATTTGATCATTTTATAATACTTTATCATTTTATAATATTTTAATATTATATTCGACTAATTTGTTATAAATATCACAAGATTTCTGGTAAAATTATAAGTATAAATAAAGAATTTAATACAAGAAATCAAAATTGGAAGACAACGATTTTTCCAAATTTTTATTTCATAATGCAATAGCATAAAACACTTTACGGTTTAAAAATTAGCAATTTATCAAATTAAATCACTATAAAATAATATTTACTAAATAATGTCATTTAAAATATATGTAAGTTGTTTTTAGTTTTTGCTTTCATAAAAATATCGAAGTTTTTTTTCCCATGAAAATCTAAATATCAATCAATAAATGAAGATTTGAATATTTTATAAAATACATTTTTCATTTAATAACAGTAAATAAATAAATAAATAAAAATTAATGTTTTCTCAATTTTAACACACGATGAAAAATGAGTAGGAATAGGAAACTAAAGCATGTTTTCGTTTCTGTTGAAACTAGCAGCTATTGGTGAAAATATTATATTTCGTACAATCACAAAACAGGTTTTATATTTGAAAATATTCTACTCTGAAAGTAAGCATTTGTTTGAATAAAGATGCAAAGTTATATAAACGAAACTTACAACTTTATCCTGGTCAAATATCTCGATTACAATCACCGGGGGGTCTTCTTTGATGTCCTCCTTGTTACCATAGACGACGACATCGTTAAAGAGCAGCATTTCATCCCATGTTGGGCTCAGGGTTTCATCGATCACCTGTTGAATTTCAATAGTTCTTGTTGTTAATCAAAAAATAACAAATAACTCACAGTCTGTGTAAGCTGCTCAGAATTTCTTACGGATATAGAGTTATTTTTTTTTTTATGTTTATCGAAAATCGAAATTTTGTGTTAAATTTGAAGTCAATTTTTATTGATAAAAATTAAGATTTACTCTGCTTAAGACATTATCCTTAATATGCACAATATTGTATTTTATGTGATTTGTTAAATGTGATGATTAAATTAAGTAATTATAAAACGATCAAAAATATCATAAATTTAAAGTATGAAGAATATTGTTAAATTAAAAATATTGTTTAATATAATTGAAATAAAAGAGAGGTTCTAATTTAAAGTTATGCATTTTATTTTATAAATTGTCCATAAATTTTATATAAAACAATTTTGTAGACACTTTAAATAATAAACTTACATTTTTATTTATTTTTCATTATTGTAAGTGTTTACAGAAAATAACAACTATATAAAATGTTAAAATAATTAAATAATGATTCGTAGTTTAAAGACTTTCACGAAATTTCCATGCAAATTCCTTTAATATTCCGATTTTATCCACTGAGTAGTATTTCCCATAAAATAAATAATTCAATCAAAGTAGTTCGATCAGAAGTTCTTCGATAAAAAGAATGAACATATAATTCTATTGTCAATCATTTGTTTATTTGTTTATAAGTCCCTAACTTTTTTTCGTGTATTGCTTGAAAAATTAGAAGAATTATAAATTTCATGTAACAATTAAACGCAATACAAAAAATATTTTTTCAACAAATTTAAAAATTTAATTTAAAATATTCTTAAGCTCATGAATCCATGGAAAATTTTATATGTTACGTAAAAATTTAATATACACAGTCAATTAAACTTTATGTAAACCAATAAATATTAGACCATTTAAAAATAAAAACATAAATTTTTGTTATCTTATGATTAAATATAAATATTTTAAAATTTGTTCTTGATATTAATGCATTCTTTTTGTAATTTAATATAAAAATAATGCCTTAAAATTATTTTTAATTAAAAATATAATCGTATATTCATTTAATTTTTAAACATTTATGAATACATTGCTAATAAAATGCATTTGTTAGAGAATAAATATTTGATTATAATAGTTTAAAACAAATACAGGATTTTTGCCCCCTGGAATGATTCATAGATTTAAAAGTTTTAAAAAATACTACGCATTGATAATACTATATGTGCATTCATGATATTGAATCAATAAATAATAAAATTCATGCAGTTTATACACTATTTAAACAAATATTTTTTAAATATTATACAGTTTTTTTTATAGTATTTTATATTATTTGTTCTCAATTTCCAATCATAACTGTAATAATTTACTCAGTTTGTCATAACAATTTTTACAGATAAAACTTCTAAAATATAAATTTGGAGTTGTTTCATTAAAGAGGAAAATAAAATCAATTTAAATTAATCATTTATCAAAAGACGTATGTCTCAGTGCTACATCACATGCAGCTATTAAAAGTTTTTTTTTTTTTTGGTGAACATCGAATCAGTATTTACAGCTTTGAAGGAAATGGCATATTCCATGGCCTTGATTTAAAATATATTATTATATTTCGTTGATGTTTTTCTTTTTATTATACAGGATGTCCCGAAACGACCGCAGAAACTCTGCACAGCTAGATTCCTCGTTAGAAGTACATAAAAACTGCTCAAAGAAGCGTTTTTGTACGATCAACAGTTTACGAGTAAAATACGAAAAACAAAGTATGACGTCACTGCCGATCAACTTGCAGCTACCGCTAGTTTTCATATGGTGGGCAGGTATTCCATTCGTGGCTACTATGACACGTACTTGATCTAAGGCCGATGTAATGGAAATGCCTTTGGTTCCAGCATGATGGGGCTCCGGCATATTTCTTTGCTCCTGTACGTGGTTGGCTGGATAGGAAATACCCTGGCCGCTGGATCAGACGTGGGGTCCGGTTCTATGTCCACCACATATTACTTTTTCCTATGAGTATATCTAAAGGAACTGGTGTATCGATACATAGTGCCAACACCAACGGAATTAATTGCTCGTCTGCACGCTGCTCATATTTCGGTGGACCTCGCGATGCTGCAACGTGTGATTTCATCCATTCCACGGTGAGCTCAAACCTGCCTCGACATTCAAGGTGGATACTTTGAACATCTGCTTAAAATTGTGTATATATTGCTGTTGATATGTTCAATAAAGTGTTTTTTCTTGCACCGGAAGTGGCGTCATACTTTGTTTTTACGTATTTTTCTCGTAAACTATGGATTGTACTGGAACGGCTCTTTGAGTTTTTATGTACTCCCAACAAGGAATCTAGCTGTGCAGAGTTTATGAGGTCGTTTTGGGACACCCTGTATATTACATGATTAGGAAGCTTTTTTGTAAAGACGATTTGTACTTTGCGAGGTTATCTTTTATAAAATATTTTTAGAATATCATTGAAAATACCATATTTGTGTAAAAAATTTATGATTTATAAATAGAGTGGGTAAGCCGTATTATTTTAGACAAGAAGTAATATGAATATTTTGAACACATTTGCAACGTTATTATTTATATTTAATGAAATAACTTTATATAATATATTATTTAAAATTTAATTTATAATACATTTTAAAAATATATTATAAAACATTTTATTAAAATTAAAAAAAAGAATGGACAAAAATTGTAGTTATCGATTATGACGTTTTATTAAATGTAAATGAATAATTTTATTAACATCTTTTAAATTTTTAATATAGTTATATCCTTTAAGCACTAATAATAAATAAAATTTTATTAAATTGAATGTAACTATAATTCAGTGTCTCATTACAGGAAAATCAATGAATATTAAAATGAAAAATACATTAATATATTGCTTACAATGAATAATAATGTTAATTCCAGCACGCATTTGACATCAAATATAAAATCCAAAATTAGATACCATCTTACCATCCATTCATAGCTTATTTCCATTAGAGTAATTATAATAAGCAAAATTGCACTTTTTTAAAATATTTTGTGAGTCAAACTAATTTTCAAACCAATTGTTACTACTAAATAGAACCACAGAAAATAAAAATGATTTTTTTGAATACTCATTACATCAAATATTAAAGGATGAATCTTCAGATTCTTTTAAATAAAACAATATTATTGACACAAAGACATTTTCCTCACTATTTTAGAAAAAAATAATTTTTTTTTTCAATATTTTTGCAAGATGTAAGAAGTATTTAAGTTTTGCTAAATGAAATATCTTACTTGAGTTGTTTGGCTTTGGTCTGAAAAAAGTACTCTTGCAAATGGATCCGAGAGTCCAGATGAATCGGAACCAATGAGGGATCGCGCTTGATACATGTGACACCGTAACTCGAAAAACTGTTTCTCT
The DNA here is from genome assembly GCA_030067965.1 of Latrodectus elegans. NCBI lineage: Eukaryota > Metazoa > Arthropoda > Arachnida > Araneae > Theridiidae > Latrodectus > Latrodectus elegans. The sequence goes on from CM057812.1 coordinate 47,255,022, forward strand.
GAAATAAAAAACAGAAATACAGCTTCATGACATAATATAAAATATAAAACAGGACATGTACTACGATGAATAGATTTATCATTATGCTTCTTATTATTTCATTCTCTATAGAAGTTACTAATTATATAAAAAATATTTATCTTCATTAAGATTTAAGAATTTAAAATACATCGTTTTCAGGAATTTTTTTAACAATGCGTTATTGCACTGAAAGGAAAAGCTGAAGACAAAGCGCAGATAAGAGAACAAAATTAAAATGTGGTTTCGAAATGTATCAGAAGACCAATAGGGATATAGAATGTAGTCCAGAACTACAGAGAATGCGCATAAAAGGATTATTATGTAAGGGTATGATATCAAAAACAATATATAGGTGTGAATTTTACTGGCGTACAAATCAAAAGAATGTCTTCCTATAATTTTTAGTTTAAAATATATATATTATACGGCCATGTGTGGAAACGAAATATAACAAATATTTTCTATTTCCCTCACAGCAGCACGTTTTACAGTAACAATAAATTCTCCACAGCTTTATTTCATGTTTATAAATAATTTTTTTATCAAATAATTAATTTTCGGTAAATTTTTTTATGGTTCAAATGATATTTAGTGAATTGGTAGTTTTAATGAGAATATTAATATAGAGTTTAAAGACGTAAAACTATTTTATGGTGGAATAAATTTGTGAGGAAACCAATAAAAAAGAGAATTTTTAAAACAAGATAATTTATTAATTTATTTTATTAATTTAAAACAAGATAATTTATTAGTTACTTTACTTTAACATATATGTATATACGCGTTATTAACAAAACACATGATTATAGGGGTATGAGAAATTTTACAATAACAAAATTATATTGCTCCCCGAAGAAAACCATTTGTCTTAACTATATTTCTAATGGTTGTAAAGTTTCAATTAGTTATAAATACAGAAAGGTTCTAATCCAATGCAAGAGGCTTTCAAGGGGAATTAATTTAATTAACACTTTAGAAAAATGTAATTAGAAACATTTTTAGTTAAAGAAAAATTTAATAATCAATTAAAATGATAATGTAATATAACCAATTAGGTTTGTTACTGGGCACTTTTAGAAAACGTAAACCATACATTAATATTTTTTAAGCTTTAATATATGAATTACTAAATTTATAATCAAATCATGATAAAAAAATTTTATAATCATAAATGAGCTTTTAATTTTCTAAAAGTCATGTTTCTCTTGATTAGGAAAACCAAAGTGACTCTGTTAATTTGTTTCAAGATATCCAATATTTTAAATTAAATTAACATATATGTATATACGCGTTTTATTGTGCTTTAATTTAGAGCTGAACAAATAAAAACTATAGTAAACAGTTGATTAACAATTTTATTTTTAAATCACATTATCATTTTTATTTAGTTTTATTTCAATAACAATAATCTCACTTTCATATTACTGGTAAAGAAACCGCGGACAAATAAAAGACAAAAAAGATATACATTATTCTATTTTACACAAAAAGGGAAATTATGTATTTATGTTTCTAAATTATTGTGATGCCTTTCTGTGTGAATTTCTATCGAACAAAATATCAGATGACATACAAGCGCAACGCTATTTTTGTGTCATAATTAAGTAATGATGTGTCAACACTTTTTCACTCTAGATATAATCTAGTATAGGCGTATTAGACATTATGAGATTTTTTTGATGGTCCTTTAGACAGCACCACACTCTAAGCATAGCAATCTTTGAATGGATCAGGTATTGAATTAACTAGACTCAGCGCACGAGGCTAGCAGCTTTCATTACTTAACAAATGCGATTTGAATACCTTTTCTCTTGTTAAATTCTTTTAAAATTTAAAAATAATTTCACATTTATATCAAAGAAAAATATTGAACAGTATTTGATTAAATTTATTTACGCAATACTTGCTTGTCTCTTCACCTGTTGATATAGAGAAGATATTAAAAAAAGGAGTGCTAATTTATCTACTAATCTTTGCTCATGACAATAGGCAATTATCTACGTATCTTTGCCCACGGCAATAAGAGATGATTTGCTGCATTTAGTAGCTTCTGTCAGCAGGTGAGAGTAAATAGGAAGATTAATATGTAGTTAATGCATTCTTAATCATTTTTGGCACTATTTTTTTCAGTCACGATGCTTATTGCTATTATTTAAATGATATACAAAATTTATAGCATTAAAAATAATAAAAAGTTTCACAAAAGTTTAAATTACATTGCTTAAAAAACAAATCTGACACATTAAAATGAGAGCTTTATAAATTAATTTTACATCCCTCCTCCCTTTCTTTTTTTTGAAGTTACAAACAATGCATGGATTCATTTTTCTTATTTTAACAAAAAAGAAACCCATAATGTCTTTTGTAATATAAAGTAAAATTTGATATGAAAACTATTGTGGTAAATTCTGTTTGAAAAAAATAAATCCAAATGTCAAACTTATTTTGACAAAATTGTCTTTTAAAAATCAATTAAGATTTATTGTAAAAAAATGTGAATTATAAAAGAGAATTTTGCTATTAATCTTGTTAATAAAACAGAGGTTTTCGATAACAAGACTGTTGATTGTACTCAGTGACTTTAGTTAGAATAAAAATCAGCCATAAGCAATTTTTAATAATCAAATTAATTTATTAAATGTACTTATTTCAAAATTTTAATAATTTGCTATATATTACTCTTTTTTATTATAATTTATCATAGGAAAAAAAGAGTTTCCTTGATATATTTATTCGTTTCAATACGCATGATAATATTTTCTAAATTCTTTCTTATCTGGTATTATCTTCAAAGGATATTTCTGAACATAGGAGACTACATAGGAGCTATTTTTTCCTTTACCATTTCATACTTTTGATGATACAATAATTTGCAAGCATTGTTTTTCTTTAACTTAATTTTGGGTGTTAGCTTATTTTTATGCAAGATATCCAAAGCTACACGTGTCCAATTCACATTTTCTAAGCTGATGAAAGATAATATAGTTTTACTACCAAAAATGATTAAAATGACTTATCACTCATCGCAAAAGATTTTGAAATCAAAGAATCATTCCTTTAGAACAAAAACTGCAAACAAAATTACATTTTCAATACAGTATGAAAGACATTTGTTGCTGAGAGGTATATTTGCAAAATTTTTAGCCTCCTCGGTGCCGCTGGATGCTTAGAGCTTAAGTGTTGTCTTTTGCTTTTTGTTTTTAACTTACTTCTGATTTGGATGTCCTTCTGTATGTGTTGTTAATAAATGTATGGTGCTACGATGGTTTGTATTAATTTCTTAATCGGTAGTTCTTAACCACTTTGGATTAAATATTCTCCGCAGACATAATTAATACGAAAATATTATGCAAAATAAATATTTCCATTCTTTAAGGACATCTGACTGGCATGTATCTGGAAATTAAGAAAGAAGCAATAATTCACGTATCTATTCAGTAAACTAATTTTAAAGAAAAAATACTGAAATGCTATTTTAGAAACGGTTTTAGAAAAAATAATAATTCTTAAAATTGATATATTAATAAAATTTTAATTGGTTCAGTACAAAAATAATTTTTATACAGATTATTATGCATAATATCATTAAGATAATTGTAAGCCATGATATAAAAATTTAAATAGTTAATGATGTAATTTATGATTTTACTACCATTGATAGAAATTATACTTCAAGCAGATACAAAAATATAATTACGAACTAAAACGTGTTTAGTACAGCTCGATTTTTGATGGCTGATCAATTTAACTGTAATGATATTTTGCTTGTACCAATTATTGTAATATTTCAATGATATACCTGTATAAATAAATCTTTTTTTCTGCTTTTCCGCTGAGTTATTGTCGGTTGTTTTTAAATCTAAGGTTGAATGGCAAATGGCTGCTCTGAATGGATATCTGTATTTAACTAACTTAAAATAAAACGTATGTTTCATTTCAAAATTTGGATGATAGCGTATGCAGTCGGTTTAAAATATAATTAATCCTGATGTGAATCCCCTAAATAGTTATTTGGATGTAATTTATTAAAGTAAGTCAGTATTCATAATCGAAATTCTTTATTGAATCTCCCCCATTGAATTACAGATAGCACTCTGTGAATGAATCACTTTGTTTAAGCTCTGCGTTTGTTGCAAACTTCTCTATGCTATGTATAAATAAAACAAATAAAAACGAAAATTTTCGGTTATTACACAAACATATGACAGTACTCGTGTTCCAAGAAATTCTGGCGCCAACTTATAAGCAACCTACATAAAATTATTTCCCCCAAAATGGTTAAAACCTGCTTACTTCAACGGAAAGTATCAGCAGTAACGAAAAATAACTAAAGATCTGGAAAACTGTATTGAATTAAACAACTTTCACGCAGCGTCACTAGCATTTGCCAAACTAGAAGAAAAATCAAATAGCCTTTTTGAAAACGATGAATTTGTGATAATTCACCTTTCTTCAAATCCTGATACCGAGACAGAAACCGACGTGAACGTGAAAAGTGAAATGGAACGTATCGAAATCTATCGTGATAATTTTACCTCCGCAAAATTTGGCTTTCAGAAATTTTCAAAGACTTTTGAAAAATTAACGCAACAAGTGGATATGTCCCTGTCAACAGATCGTTTAAGTATAAACCTTAAAAAACTGGAATTGTATGATTTTGATGGTGATCCCATGAATTGGCTTGCGTTTTGGTCAATGTTCCGAAAAATTGACGGGGATCCAAAAATAGAGGACGACGTGAAATTCGCGTATCTCATGAAAACCACAAAAGGAAAAGCATTTGAATTTGTTCAGTCTTATCAGGTATCTAAAAGTATATATAAAAAAAATTTAAAAACACGTTTTGCTGATGATAAAATGCTTTTTATATTATATGTTCGTGTACTTTTAAAATTAATTTTAAATCCATCGCAAAACATATCGTTCACTAGTTAAGTTGATAAATTATTTTATTATTATTTTTGTCTTTTTTATTTTATTATTGTTTTTTAATTTCATAATTTTTTGATTTTTTTACATTTATTTCTTTTTTTATTAATATTTATACACTAAAAATTAAAATATAATTCATATTTTTTTAATTTTAATAATAATAAATTAAATTATAATAAAAATGTATTATTATTAAAATTAACTGATAATTTTTTTAAGCAACGCTGATAAGTGTGTTATTTGCGTTGCTTAAAAAGTTTAGAAGTAACTAAGAAAAAATGCATGCATGTTTTATCCGTTAGTGGAAGCTTCTATTCCTGAACAAATTTTACTTGCATGGGAAAGAAATTCCATTTTCCGTAAGGTTGAAGCAAGTACTCATGACCTTGACCTTTTAATTCAATTCCTTCGTTCCGAGGTGGATAGCGCAGTGTTCCTGCGTACAGCAAAAACATTCCATTCGGGAGAAAAAGAAAAATAACCAAAACAGTTAATCATAAATCAGATACCTCTCGAGTTTTGAATTCGGAGGTGGCCGTTCCAATGGCGTCGAGTCTTATATCCCAAGCAAAAACAAAAATGAAAGACAAACGGCAGTGGCGACTGTTTTACGCTTTTCAAGAAAGAAAAAGTGTTACAAATGAAAGAGTGCTTATCATGTCTTAGAATCAACTGTCGTGCAGATAAATGCGGAATGAGTGTCCAATATCTAGTTTTCTTTAAAGAATATTTTCTAGTTTTATGACCAAATTTACGAAAAGAAAATTAAAAATGTCTTACATCTCCGAGAAAAACGGAACATAACAATGACACACATCTGCAATAGCTCTTCCAGCGTGACAGATGTTTTATTACAAACTCTCAAAATAAGAGAATCAGGCCTTTTAAAAACTAAAATTGTCCGTTGTCAACCGCGTCTCAAAGGTCTGACATAAAACGCGCTCATGCAAAGGTTTGGAATTAAAAACGGATCATTCCAAATTTCTTAAACATAGTTTATTTGAAAGTATTGAAACCATAAAAATTAAACATTCCACATTTAAGTGTGAACTTCTGAAAATTCGGGGAAATTTTTCGTGTGAAACGATACTATTAGATAATGGTGTAACTTGTGGTAAAATTCCAAAAATAATTAAATATGATGGAGAATACTTCCTTAAAAATGGAATCTCTTTATCTGATAACGAAAACAATGATTGTAACGTATCAGTTTTATTGGTTGCCGATTATTTAGGAAAAATATTCTATATGATTGTAAAAGTCAATAACCCAATGGTCTAGCTGCTGTTCAGACTAATCTGGAGTGGGTAATTATGAGTAGGTCATTATCCTCAACCACTTGTTACAATCATGCTATGCTTTTTATTTTCGCAAAATTTGTGTCGTTTGATTATTAGATATTCTTGGTATACGGTGTCCTATGAAAAAAATAAAACAAAACAGGATATAGATGAGGAAACTGTGTGTATCGTATTCTATGAAAACAGATATGAATTAAATCTCCCATGGGTTGAAGAATATCTACAACTACTTGATTTGCGATTTCAAGCCAAAAATAGTTTGAAAAGCATGACTTCTAAACTCATTTCTGCCGGAAAATTTATGATTCTCTTGACAAAAAGTTTTGAAGGAAGGGGAACAATTGGGAATTAAGAACAGGTAACAATTAGTATTAATGAAGAAAAATTATCAGAGCCCAAATGCAGTTATTTACCTCCTCATAGAGCAGTTTTTAAGGAGTATAGTCTTGCAAGTAAAATACGTCCAGTTTTTGATGTGCTTCTGCTAAAGATGAAAATCCCTTAAATCAATGCTTAGCTACTGGACCAAACTATATTAAGATGATTTCTTCCACTTTTTAAGCAAATTTCGCAAAGATAGATTAGGTGTCATTTCAGATATCGCAAAGCGCTCTTGCAGATCTCAATTTTCCCCTACAGACAGGGGCTTTCTTCGATTCCAATGATGGAAAAATCATGAAAAATGTATAAAATTAAGATATATAGGCATTGTAGAGTAGTTTTTGTTTTTCCTTCTAGTTCATTTTCATTAATAGCTATCATTTACCATCATTTAGAAAAAGAAAGTAATAATAATGTTGTGGTTAAGTTAAAATATTCTTTTTATGTGGATAATGTTGTTACTAGTATCGAAAATGACATAGAACTTCAAAGGTTTCAAACAATAGCTTTTCAAATCATGTCAAAAGTAGGATTTGAGCTCATATTTTGGGTTTCATCATTAGAGCTACAAAATCAGGAAAAGACAAAATTCTCCGTACATTGCCCATTATGGGATCCCAATATTGATTTAATCGCTTAATCATGCGACATCATCAATGCTTCGATTTAAGTTACTGATTCATACTTCAAAGGGCAACTTTTGTGAATTTACCAAAAATATGTGACTCAATCGGTTTTACAATACCTGGAGACACTAATTTCAAAACTTCTAATGCATGGGAAAATTATAAGCTAACATGAGATCAAAAACTCTCTCCTGAATTTGTTGAGGAGTTAAAAACTGATTTGCTAGCTTAAATTTTTTAAATTATGCAAATTCCATGTTAATTTCGATGTTTAGTTGACGAGTCAACTACTACTATATATATGTTTAGTGACCCAAGTGGGAAAGCTTTGGCAGCATGTGTTTCTTTGCGAATAGAAAACGGTAAAGAAGTCCAAATTAAATTAGTTCAGACAAAATCACGCGTTTATATTCTTAAAAATGATCCCATCTCCAACACAAAATCAGAAATATCCATTCCAAAACGCACTTTTATCTGCAGTTATTGGTACTCGTTTAGTTCAGAGTGTCAAAACCACATTGAACATTCGCGATATTCAAACTTCATACAGGACTGACTCGAAAAATGTGCTTTGCCGGATCGAAAACCCAGGGACTTGGAAAACATTGGTACATAACAGAATGAAAGAGATCCATTCAAGTTCATCGAAAGAAAATTGGTATTATATTCCATCAAGGGTGAACGCGCAGACATTGCATCCAAGGGATGCAACAGACAAACACTCTTCAGTTTTTGTTGGTGGGAGAGTCCCATGTGATTAAAAAACCGTGGCTCCTGGCCAGACTCTCAAAACTCTGATTTTACAGATATTCTTGAACTTACTATTGAAGAGAGAAAGCCTATTGTTACAACACATCTATCTCTGAATGATTCCAACTCTAATTTTTTCGTTTTAATTAAACGTGTTTCGAAGTTTTTTTCCATGGTTCGGTTTTGGAGTATGTGAAACATTTCCTTTTAACTGCTAAAGTAGCGACGAATGGTAAAAAAAGACTCCTTGCTGAAGGGAATCTTCAGCGAAGAAGAGCTTTCCAAATCTGAGCTCGAAATTCATCTTTTCATTCAGAAATAAACTTTTGGTAAAAATCTTCGTTTCATACCACCAAACTTTGTCCTTTACCTTGATTCTAATGGTCTCCTTAGAGTGGAAACAAAAATATTTTTCTTCAGATAATAGAGATTACCTTATACGACCTATCTATTACCTGGCAAACATAAATTTGTTTTAAGGCTCATTGAAGATACTCGTCAAATATATAATCATTCAAGTGCCCAAACACTTGTTATCGTCCTACGAGAAAAATATTGGTTATTAAAAGCAAGTAAAACTGCCAGATTAATCGTATCCAAATGTGTTGTTTGTCAAAGATTCAAGTCAAAACATTCTACTTCTGTATTCGTGCCTCTTTCTGAAGATCGTGTGAGGATATCAGCGGTGTTTGAGATGATTGGTGTAGACTTAAATGGTCCTTTGTTCCTGAGAAATCATGACAAAGTCTCGATCGAAAATTTCACTTGCGTAGTTTACCATGCGTACACAAAGTTCAGGACAAAGTTTTCTTCTTGCCTTGAGAAGATTTATTTCACGTCGAGGCCGAGTAAAAACAATTTACTTGGACAATGGAAAAAAAATTCATAGGACTTAAGAAGGAACTCCAAAACATAGACTGGAGCCCTATCATTGCTCACTCTGATTTGGAGAAGATCACCTTGCATTTTAACCTTTCAACCGCTGCTTGGTGGGGTGGCTGGTGGGAAAGAGTGTTCCGAATGCTAAAAGAATTGCTGAGACACAACGAGGGAAACGCTTCTCTTCAATATGATGAACTTCATACTATCATGTGCGAATGCGAAGCTGTTCTTAACAGCAGACCTCTCATTTACTTCTAGAATGATTTTCCGATTCGATTTATCGTACCTATCATTCTATCTCTATTATTGCAAGACCAAACTGAATTCTGCGTTGAAGACTTGGACCAGAATGAATCAATAATATACTTGGAGCAAATGACAAATTCTTCGCAAACGTGCGATACAATTTCACACCATTGTACAAAAACGTAAAACTGGATTCCAGAAAGAATATATCACTATTTTAAAACAGTTTAACTGTAGAGTACAAACTTAACTTGCTGCTGAAGGTATTGTATTAATCAGTTTAGATAATAAAAAACGTGAGGACTGGCCTTTACAGCAAAAATTATTAAAATTTACAAGGGACGCTACGGTGTTTCCCGTGTTACAAGATTGAAAACTCAGAATGGTTAATTGATACGATCATTTCAACATTGTTCCTCTTGGAATCTTCATGTGAAATTGCCGAGATCATAGAAGAACAAATAACCACCAGAAGTGTCAGAATTATTAAACCTAATATTTGGACCTATATTTTGAACAACTGATATTGTGTACTTAATTTCTGTATTTTAATCTCAACTTTTGTGTTTTTCATCAATTTTACGCCGTATTCTTTAAAAATAAATGTTAAATTTTCAAGAAATCTAGATTTTTTATGCTTAATTTAAACTTTATTTTTTGTGGGCGGAGGATGCTGCATCTTCCCCGTTAATATGCAGATGGCGTTATTAGCGCTATTGTAACAATCACTTTTTCTTTATCTGTGCTTGTTGCTGTAATCTCTATACTATGCACGAATTAAACAAATAAAAACGAAATCTTTGTGTCGGTACTCAAACAACTAACTCGTGCTCCAAAACTCTTCTTGAGAGTGTTTTTATTTTATTTTATCTACTTTTTAAAATTGTAATTTAATCATAACTGCCAGGAGTTGAGAAAAATATTTACGGAATTTGACTCTCACTTTTTGTGGCTCCTTATTGTAATTTTTCAAAAAATAGCTATAATGTTTTTTAGGCTGTTTGAAAGATATTTCCTTCTGCATTAAATGTTCTTTGATATTTTCTAAAACGTCGGTAGAGGGAAATGCACTGGAAAACATATTATAACACAGTTTTAAACCTTAATAGTTTTGTAATAAAAAAGTATGTGTCCAAGCATTATATACAACATTCGATTTTGTATCTAATCCATATCGGAAATTTCACTTAAGCGTTGCAAATTGGTAACGTTTGATACCAATTTGCAACGCTACAATGAAATGTTACATGCGAAATGTTAAGCTTCGTATCTTCATATATAAATAGAAATTTGAGTTAGAATCGATTTTTTTATCGTTTGGATTTCTGCTTATATTTGCATGTTGTATCGAATAAAGATTTCATGTAAGTTATACATTTTTTTAAGAAAATACTTCCAAATGGTATATCCCTGAAATTTTGGTACATGTTTTACTTTCGTAGCATCTAAAATAAGTAATGGATAAGTCAGAAATCAACAATAGGCTTATAAAACCCGATGTAAAATGATTTAGATTGCAGCTGAAAGTGAATACTTCAGCCAGTAACATATTTGGTAATATGAAAACATAGGTATATTCAATTTTCTAATGTAAAAAGAAATTAATTTTGTCTATGTATGGTTAAACTTGTACGCATCTCTTTTTTTCTGTAAAAATACATTCATTATTTTTTGCATTTAAAAACATTACTGTAAAATTAATAATGTCTAAATTTAAACAATTAATTTACATTTCATTCTTGCAATATATTTAAAAAAAAAATAATAATAATAATAAAAACTAGGAGAAATTAAATTGAAGTGGAGGAGATTGATCGCTCAAAATTCGCATTTTGTATGCTTAATGTTTTAAAAATGTTAACTAATTTATTGATTGGTAATAAAAAAACTTAAAAAAAAAATGCTTTCATGCGACATCAGTGTTTAAGTGTTCAGAAACAATTTAATAATTTTAATAAAAATTCAAAAGTCTAAACTGGAAATAAAAGCAATACAAGTATTAAAATTTAAAAAAATCCTCTATAGGATAATTATTTGATTAAAATTTAGATGGCATTTAAAATCGAAAATTAATTCATAATAAATATATTTCAAATTTCATGTTTTATTTTTTAAATCGTTTTTCCCTAAATTATGTGTGCAGGTCAAGCTAAAATTAATTATAACATTGTATAAAATAATATAATTGTTAAAAGAATTTGATTATATTTAACTTCATAAAATTAAATTAAAAATAAAATAATAATTAATAAATCTCATTTTCTATCAATATTCATAAAGAAGAAATATCATTAGATAAAAATATTGATAATGCAACTAATTTAGATATTTTCTGCATGTTATATATGCTAAAGAATTAAACTTTAAATCGTGATAACAGTAAATCATCATATATTTCTTAAATGTTTCATGTCTGGAAAAAAGGAAGGAATGATTGCAACAAAAATTATGTTTGGAAAAAACCAATATCTTTTTAATTAAACAATAATGCTAAGTTTTAGCTGACAGAATGCAATTAATTTACACCTGATAAAATTAATATTCCAATGAAATATTCAAATAACTACCTGAGTAGCGTATTATAGAAGGAGGTGCTGACTGCAGCTTTTCGGCGTTCCTTATTTCTATGGAGGAGTCGTATCCCTTCGGAAGACCCTTCAGAAAGTGCTTTTTGTGTTTCGTGAGGCCTAGCCACAGATACATTTGTAGTTTGCATTGTATAGCCCATCCTCCAGGACCCGATCCCTTCTTCCCTGGAAGCTAAAATGAAATAAAATTCATGGAAATAATGTTTATTCCTATGATTATAATGTCAAAAAAGATAAATATACTTTAAAATTAAATTTAAAATGTGTTATAACAAAAGCATTTTTTTTTCATAAAAGATTTTTGCTTCGATGTTAAAAATAATGTTTTAAATTAAAATTCTTTAGAACATGTTAAACTCAGAGAAGCAGAATATTCACGCGAAGAAATAAAGTTTAGGTTTTGCATTTATGCTTTGTTTTAGTAAAAATAAAATTGAAAATTTATAAACTGAAGAAGTGTTTATTTAATAGCAAATATATTAAACAACATAAGATATAACTTCAGAAAATAAACTTCCAATTTAAGAAAATTATTGGGAATATTGAAACTCAAATTTTTAAATTTTTAAGGAAATCTCTCCAAACATAATAGCTACTTATTGTATAAATTTGTCAGATGTTTGCTTATTTATTTATGAGTAAGTGCAAAATAATCTAGGAATCAAAAATAAATTTTATGTTAAATTTCTTAATAATTCTACAATCTTTTTTCAGATGTGTTTAAAATGATATGACACATTTTTTTAATTAAATAATGTTACAAATAAAATGTTAGTCGAATTAATACTGTGAAAATAAGTAAAACTTTAATTTCATTTCAATAAATATGGTTTTAATGATTGTATTCAAGACAACAATTTTCACTACATCATACACATCAATTAAAAATCATATTTCTTTAAAAATATCGCTGTTGCAATTATTGATGTAAAAATTTCTAGAATGCGAGTGGATGAAGATTAGAATTATTCGTTCGTATATATATATATATATATATATATATATATATATATATATATATATATATATATATATATATATATATATATATATATATATATATACATATATATATATATATATATATATATATATATATATATATATATATATATATATATATACAGAGAGAGAGAGAGAGAGAGAGGTTATTAACACACATTTTTAGAACGATTTCGTGGGGCCGCTAAATTAACATTTAAAATGTAAAAGACTATTTCTTTTATAAATGTTCGATCTGATAGCTTTTTTTCTGAATTATACCAGACGTATTGCTTTCCATTTCTCTTCCACTACTTTCCAGAGTCCATCTATCGTGGTGGGTTTGCGTTTAGAAAGAGCTATTCTTTACAGACTATGAAGACACAATAGTTCATAGGTGAAACAACAGGACACTTTTCAGGAATATGTTAAAAAGGTATATGTGCAATACCTGTTTTTGTCTTCATTTTTTCAAGGAATTCAGTGGTAGTCTTGAATCAGAGGGATTCAGAGGAAGTAGAATTCACTTCCTGGAATTCAGGAAGTGAATTCTTCATTGGAATTACATTCTTCAGTGAAATTCAATGGTAGGCATACTTATATGCCTTGTAGCTTTGTCTTGATAAAGTTTCACTCTTTGAAAGTCATTGGGATGAAGAAGTGGCATTTTTCTGTAAATATTGGATGTAAAACATTCTCCTATTTGTATAGTAATCCATTCATCTCCTGCTAAATAATTTTAACATTTTTTTACTCTTCTTATTTTTAATTACCCATTGTAAGAGAAACTTGTGACTATCATAAAAACACATTAGTGAAACTTTCTTTACATTGACGGAACCAGCTTTGTACATTTTCTTCTTGTTTTCTATAGTAAAAAGTCCTTTTTTTGTTACAGTCATTTAGGTAAATCCATGCTTCATCAAGGATCACAATGTATTTCCATTCATCTGTTGCTAAATGGTTTTCATACAGGGTTCTACAAAATGTTTTGCATTCAGCCACATGTCTCGGCAAAATCCGGTAAACATTATGTTTTTTTAACTTTTTAAGCTTTATATCTTGGTTTATTATTTTGTTTATTGTTGCTACAAATGTATCTAAAGACTTTGTAATTGATTTCTGTGTTGGCGGATTTTCTCTTGTTACCAGTAATTTCACTTTACAAACATTTAAAACAGTACGTACCTTTTTTTCGCATATACTTTAAGAGTCTTCTTTCCATCTAGAAATAATTATTTACGATTTTACCTGTCCGAGTAATAATGTTGCTTTTTTTATATATTTAGAAGTTTTAATACCATGCATTTCACAACTTTTTTTAAATTCAGGAATAAAAATATTTCTCTTCTGAAAACACAAAAACATATCCCTCAATCCACATATTGTTCACATGCGCTATTTTGAAAGAAGAATAAATTTAAAAGTAGCAAACGATATTTCTCATTGCAAATTATAAGCTATTGCCAAAAGATTTTATTCTAAAACATTTACCTTTTTTAAATTCTTTATCGAACTCGTTTAAAAATAACATCGTCTGCGTGTATATATACCGGGTGAGCTAAAAGTTCGTTACAATTTTAAATATTCATAAAAAAAGAAGAAAGTGAGATAAAGAAGTGCGGTTTGCAAGAAAGGGCTCACAAGGTTGTCGGATTTCTTTTTAGCGGCAAAAAAGTTTTAGTTAAAAAAGTCACCTATAGATGGCGTTGACATCGAGAGATTCAGCAGAATTATGCAAATTAATCTTGCGGTAAAAGGCCGTGATACTCGAGAATTTCTCATTCGTTTTCAGAATGTTATCATTACCCGATCGAGCATTGTTGGTGAAGTTGTTCTATTTGAACGGAGAGTCAGCAACTCTTCCGTTGGAATATATCCGTATATCGTATCCTGGAATAGTCAAGATTGTCAAGAGGTTCGAGGAAACTGGCTCTTTGGAAGATCGGCAACGCAGTGGAAGACCCTCGTTGGCGGAGAGCCGAATTACTGCGGTGGGAACTACAATGAAAGATTTAGCGGCGGAATCGTCCATTGGGAGTACAGTGCTCGCGAAGCTGGAAGGATATTGGATGTGCCTCAATCATCGATTCGACGTATCCTCCACGGGATATTGCATGTCTTTCCCTACAAACTTCAGTCACTGCAGGAGTTACAACCGGAAGACACAGCTATGCGGGAATCATTTGCCGAGTGGGCTATGGCAAGAATCGAAAACGACCCTCAGTGGTTGTTCAACGTTTTCTGGACGGATGAGGAGCACTTCATACTACACGGGGATGTCAACACCCATAACACACGTATATGGGCAACATCTAATCCTCGTGAATACACGACGAAATCTCTGCATCCAGCCAAGTTGACAGTCTGGTGTGGCTTCACATCATCTTTCATCGTCGGATCTTTCTTCTTTGAAGAACCGTGTCCCAGATTGGGCTGGAAAACGTGCACAGTAACCGCTAAGCGTTACCTCAATCTTTTGCGTGACAAAGTCGTACCTGCATTAAATCAAAGAGGTGTGTTATCTGTAATAAACTTTATGCAGGATGGCGCACCACCACATTATGCCAATCCAGTAAAACGATTCCTTTTGAGTAATTTTGTTGAAGAGAGACAGATCAGTCGAGGTTGCAAGATTGCATGGCCTCCACGATCACCCGACCTCACTCCGGTCAACTTCTGGTTCTGGGGCTATTTGAAACCACGTGTGTACCGTTCATCTCCTTCAACATTGGCCGAACTCAAAGATTCCATCTGTCGTGAGGTTTCTGTAGGCCATCTATAGGCGATTTTTTTAACTAAAAGTTTTTTTGCTGGGGGAAAAAAAAAACTCGACTACCTTGTTAGCCCTTTCTTGCAAACCACACCTTTTTATCTTACTTTCTTCTTTTTTTATGAATTTTTAAAATTGTAACGAACTTTTGGCTCACCCTGTATATATATATATATATACAGGGTGAGTATATAAATATATATACAGGGTGTAATATATATATATATATATATATATATATATATATATATATATATATATATATATATACATATATATAGTTTTGCAGTTTTAAATAGAAAATATATTCAACTGATTTACTTTTATGCATTTCATTTACTCCCATTATATAAAAAAAATTAAAACTAATTTATTTTTTCTATTACAAATCGAATATTTCTGATTTGGAAAAAAATAAGCAAAAATTTAAAGTACAATTCCTGATTTTATTTGATTTTTTATTCAATAATATTTACAGTATAGCATTTAATATGTTGTTGCTTAAACCAAACATTTTACACTTTTAAATAATGAATTACGTTTTTAAAATAAGTGATACATTTTTATTATTATTATAATAAGTGTTATCTTTACTGTTAATGTAAGTGCAAACATATTAGCATGTTTAAATGATAAAGAAGCTTTTAAATTTTGAATTATCGCTTCTCGAAAAAATTTCCTAAAGTTTTAAGAAATTGAAAAGAAATTAACAGTGTTAAAGTTTGTTTTTATTTAAATTTTTATAAAAACTTATATTTGAGAACGAAAGAAATAAAATGGAATACAATGAAATTGCTGTTTTTCAAAGCTTAATTACCTTAAGGAACAATGTCTGCACTCTGCCACAGTGCTTCCCACTTTCTTCTTCTACAATGGAAAACATGAGTTCCCTTGCACAAAGTCTCTGGTAGGCGACTCGCTTACCACCACTGATCATCCACACAAACACATCGGGCAGCACGTGCTGTGGCTGCAGAAGAACAAGTTAACATGAGCATTAACATCCAAAGGGGAAAAAGAAAAACTTTGTGCCGTTGAGTGTACTTAGTACTTACGTCATCCGTTAGGTCTCTTAATTTCTTAAGGAAACCTTGAGCAGTTCTTAGCTTCTCTTTGATCGTGTTCTTTGTAACAAGCGGCTTCATTGTTCTTGAGATAGTAGCAATATGATCCTATGAATGGAAAACAAACTAAATATAGTTAACAGTATTTTTGTAAATAAATATAATAAACATTTTTTTTAATTTATCTTATTTAACAAGCTATTAAGTAATTATTTGGGATCATAAGTTACACGTTAATAATTACATTTAGCATTATGAATATTTAATTGATTTGAGTTATTTTGATACCACAAACTATATATATATATATATATACATATATATATATAAAGTTATTGATTTTATCAGCATAACTTTAATATTTGCTACATAGAAAAATTAATTGCTCTCACTTAGACTAATTTTAATCTTATTGTTAAATTTCAGGTATTAAAAAAACTACTTCTTTAAAGAAATCTTAAATGTATTTGCTTTTATTTATTTAAAAACTGAATAATAATTTGCAATTATAAAAACTGGAATACTTAGAATAATGGGATTTTTTCCATAATAGAGAAAATAAAATTTAAATTAATTGAATTAAGGTTTTCAAAAACTGAGCCCATCACTAAAAAATCTGCGTTTAAAATTTAAATCTTTTTAAATTTACGTTAGTATTTTTTGCTTAAGTGAAAAATATCATAAATTAATTATTTTATGTATTTTATAAAAAGGAAATTAATGATATTTTGTGAAAGAATATGGCTTAAATATGTAAAAATGCTTATAGGAATTTTTTAAAAAACTCTTTCCACTTTTTTATTAAAAAAATCTTATAAAAGCGGCATTTAAGATTTTTATAAATAGATAATATTGTGACTGAATAAATTGCCACTGCAATATTTGAAAATAAATCTGGAAAAAATAAATTCGTTGTTTATTAAATGGGAAAGATAATTTATAGACCACAAAAAAAGCTACGAAATATCAAAACATATATATTTATTTCTTTAGCAGGAACATTTCGCGATTAAATAGAAAAAAACTTGCAAAATTGTGCATAATTTAAAGGAATCTGGAAAAATGTAAACGAATCGGGAAAATGTAAAGTACTTTTTTATTAATTAAATACATCTTGCATATACATAAACAAAAAATTTTTATAATTTAAGTTGTTTTAATATTTTAAATGAATTCCAATATTTGCTTCAATTTAATTTTAAATTGTTCATTATAGAGACATGCAGTCAAATCCTAAAGTTAAGCATGCTATTGAAACAGCTTATTAAGAAAGAACTACGGTTAAAAATCAACACGGATTACGAATAGTATCTAAAAGAAGAATAGTAACAAATATGATTGCTTATACCATAAAAAATGCTGCTAGCCTAAAATATTATTACTTCCTCTGAGTTTGTAGCTATTTGATTGATTTTTATGATTTTTCAGCCATTTTAATCATTTGAATTACAATTAGGTCGTTTTACAACTAAATTTATATATATATATATATATATATATATATATATATATATATATATATATATATACACACATACAGGGTGACAACTTTATACTGTTGACACAATTGTACTAATTTTGATTGGCTTAATTCATGTCCACCGCATTTTATTATAATTTCATTTGCTTAAGAGATCTTAATGTTAGTAAAACAAATAGGTAGTTTTTATTTCCTTGTTTGAAATAATACGCCAAGTCAACGATAACAAATAATTGCTTTATTTGAGGCTGGATTAATGCAAATTCAAATTGCCAAAAAGCTGAATATCCACAGACAAATGGTATCACTTACTATAAGCACGAATCTTGGAGCTTGGCCATGACGGTAATAGATCCCGACCCCCCCCCCCACAAAAAAACTTAATTACAAAAATGTTTGCAAAATTATCAGGAAACGAAGTAACCGAAATTCAAGAAATTTAATGAGAAAAATAACTAAAGAAATAGAGGTTAATAGAGAATCAATTAGACAAATTGCAAAAAAAAAAAAAGAACTCTTGGACTTAAGCCATATAAACTTCGAAAAGTACAGAAACTAACTTAGCAAAATAAGCGTACACGGTTTCAAAGATGTCGAGGTCTAATTTGAAAGTTCGCAAAAGGCGCATGGAAGAATTTCATCTTCACGAATGAAAAACTGTTGACAATCAAACAATCCTAAAATCTACAAAATGACCGTTACTGGTCGTCTGATCGTCCTGGAACTTCCACAAAAGTAGAATGTCGGCAAAAATCACAGTCATTTATGGTTTGAGGAGGCATTTGGGAATCTGGAAAATCTCCTTTGTTTTCATAGATCAAGGCATCAGAATGAACAAGACCATGTACTGCAATGAGATTTTACAGTCCGTTTTCCTTTCTTGTCCCTAAAACATTTTAAAAACATCATCTGGACACTTCATCAAGATTCTACCCCTTTTCATTGAGCAAAGGCAACGCTAGACTTGTGTCAAGCAAATTTTCCAAATTTCATGCCTGTGGGAAAGTAGCCCCCATATTCACCTGACTTAAACCCAATGAACTATATTGTTTGGTCTATTCTGCAAACAAAAGTATACTCTTTGGGAATGTAGCCCCCATATTCACCTGACTTAAACCCAATGGACTATATTGTTTGGTCTATTCTGCAATTTTAGTTGATGTTTTGTACTATGTATCGATGCCCAAGGGGGCCATTTTGAAAATACTTAAATATGCTGTATCTAAGTAACAAATGACTTAAGTAAAGTTAGTTTTTTGAAAATAAATTATATGTTTTTAGTTTAATAAAATATTTTTTGTCAACAGAATAAAGTTTATATGTATATATATATATATTATATATATATATATATATATATATTATATATATATATATATATATATATATATATATATATATATATATATATATATATATATATATATATATATATATGTATATATATATACACAAATGAATAGATAGTTTATTATATGTACTAGCAATTTTTTATACATTAAAGTTAACCGTAAATATCTAGCGAAAAATTTTATGCGACATCATTTTTTAAGAAATTCAAAATATATGATGGGATTTTTACTTGCCAGCTCTCTTTGGCATAATTTTGTTCTTTCTTTATCTAGTCTTGTTTTAGTTGATGCACTGCCACCAACTCCTTTCAGAATTGTCAGGAAACGACTGGAAAGGAAAAAAAAAGAAAAGAAGCGATCACACAACCAATATTTTTAGAAAAAATAACATATATTTTTGCACCAAATTAATATTTAATACAAAGCTGTTTTTTATGAGCTAAAATATTCTCTCAGATATAATTAAAGAGTATAGTAATGTTTTTAATATTAAAAATTCACTTTTAATATTAAAAATTTACTTAAATATTTATAAAATCTTAGAAAATTAAATGTCATAGGTGAAATTATTACATGAGTGCAAAAATTCATAGTTTAACTACCAAATATGATGTACTATGTGAAAACCACCTAATTATAAGAGGAAGGCAGCTATTTAATGTGACATTAAACCAATAATTCATTAAGTGCCACCAAAAAATGTGCATCAAGCATACAAATAAATTGAAGAGAATGTGCATGTTTTCCTAATGATTTCGTTTTAATATGATATAAATCATAGTTCGCAATCTATGCGAAAAAACTGTTTGTGGTGATTTCCTAAAATATATCTTATACGAATACCGAATGATTTTGATTCATGGAGATAAATATTATGATGAATTTTATTTTTTTCATGCATATATATGATACCTATATAAATACACGTACAATAGACAATCAAGCAGTTTGATATATAGCTATATCTAGTTAATGGTTGACTCAATTTGACAAAAGAACTCAATATGAGTTTTCTTATGAAAAAAAAAAAAAAACTCCTTTCACTATTATAATTACAACATGCTTGAAAGATATCGTTTAATACCATTGAGTTCAGAGTTATACCTGTGATATATATATATATATATATATATATATATATATATATATATATATATATATATATATATATATCTCAATTAATGAAAACTAAGATTTAGCTAAGCTAGCGTCGTGATACTATCTGAAATTCATTTACAAGTTCAAATTAGCGAACAAAATGATAAAATTTCTATGAATTAGGTTTATTTGTCCAATCTCTCTTTAGGATAAAAGAGGGAAAGTATATTATGTGATACAAATGTAATGTAAGGAAAATCTGTCAACATAGAATTCTAAATACTAATTATTTATTTTATATAAAATTTGATAAAATTATATTTCCTATAGTGTATAAAAATGGAGGAAGCATCATATTGGGAGAGACAAGATCACTCCTTAGGAAAAAATGACTTCGGTCTATTTTCTGTAGTTTACTTTTTGTAATCATTAGTTCTTTGTATTTTGCCTTGCCATGGGAAATAGAAAAAGAGCAGTGTATAAAATTAAAGGAATGCTTTTCTGTGTAAATCAAATTTCTATTCAAAATTCATTAGTTCTTTGTATTTTGCCTTGCCATGGGAAATAGAAAAAGAGCAGTGTATAAAATTAAAGGAATGCTTTTCTGTGTAAATCAAATTTCTATTCAAAATTCATTAGTTCTTTGTATTTTGCTTGCCATGGGAAATAGAAAAATAACAGTGTATAAAATGAAAGGAATGTTTTTCAGTGTAAATCAAATTTCTATTCAAAATCAATGCTTTTAATAAATGCTTTTCAAAATTATTTAAAATAGTTCTCAAAAAAGTATCATTTTTAGAATTTAAATCAAACCAAGCTTTTCTAAAGAATGACAAAAATGGACCATTATAAAAATAAAATTTTAAATTTCATAATATTTCTCTAACAACCATTCAATTTTTTAAATATTTTCTTACGTGAAAGTATTTCTATTCAAATATATATATTGCATATTTGACGTTTTATGTATAATACACATTTAGTTTACATTTTCTCAAATATTTATAACAGAGGAGATCCAATTGTGTTAGAAATTTATGCTTATAAAAGAATTCATATAAATGGTAAATTAAATGATAAAAGTAAAAAAAATCTTTCTTACTTGCATCCAGTTCCCAGTTCTTCAAGTACACCTCTCAACCTCTTATCGGCATGAGGTTTCTCAAGACGAATCATTTCCTGAACGTCAGACAGACCCTCTTCCTGGAAAAAAAATATTAAATTGAAATGAATTCTAGTAGAGTAATGTATTTAAAGTTTTAATTCTTATTTTTACTATGATATCTTTTTCCGATGAAATTCATCACATTGCTTGTGAAATTGCTATTGAGAAATAGTAACACTCGTAAAATGTCAACTGGAGGTTTATTCCGCATAAATGAAAACCTCTTTTAATAAATTAATAAAAATTTGTCATTCTTAATAAAATCGTTGTCTGAATTTCGCTTTAAATTTCAAACTTATAATTTTATTTCGTACTGAATATTTTTTTAATGTAATTAATTTTATTCATAATAAATTATATTTGGCTGATATAAAATATTATATATTTGTATATTCAATAAACTCTCGTTTTTTAACTCGTAGATACATAGGAGTTAATACTTGAAATCGAAAGTTCGTTTAATGGAAATTATTAGATCTAAAAATTAACTTTTTAACCATTATTTTTTCTCTTTGAGTAAAATTAGTAAAAAAAATAGTATGCACTACATAAGAAATATACATAACTCATAAAATTAAAATTTGAAAACAATTACTACTTTCATTTAATGGAGGAAAAATTGGACAAAGTAATTACTTTAATTTTAATTTTTTGTTTGTTTGAGATACACGCAGTTTTGCATTACTTAAAAAAAATTCAGTCTTCTATATAGTTAAACATTGCTGTGTTCCTTAAAAATTCTTAATCTTTTACCTATTTGCTTGTTTTGCCATTGATTGCACTTTCTTTTTCTTTTAGTTTGATGTGTGAAAGTTTTTTTTTTTTCGTTCTCAATTCACAATATTCTCTGTCATTTGATAATCCGATATCTTTTACGTACTAATTATATTTGAGTTTATATTCAAAAAAGTTTTTAACGTAAATTCTTTTTGTGACAGCAGTTGGTTTCTTTGTTGAAGATCACGGTGAGTACTCCTTTTAACTCAAGTAATACTCCTTTTGAGTACTACTTAAGTTAAAACTGAGTATTCTTTTGAACTTTCTGCAAAAATAGTGGTTTCTCTAATGAATAGTGGTTGCAAAAATGAGTTAAACATTGTTTTCTTGCAGCTGCTTTAAAAGCTGCGCTTAAAAGGCTAATTTCATTCAGTAATTCCAAGTTCGATTACTCCTTGCTTATAACGTTTGCGATTGAAGTTATTGACTTTAATCTGTTGACTTTAATAAATGACTTTAATGTAGTCAGCATGGGCTGTTGGATGGATGTTAGATTAGTTGAGAGAATCATATATATTTAATTATGTTCTTTTACTGTTGTTTTTCTGCGAAAAATAAATCATACTTTTTAACTAGAAGCACATGGTAAAATATTTTCTACATTTCCCTAAATAAAAAAGCACTCTATCTCTTTTCATTAATGATTATTTGAATTCAAAATAATATAACTTAAATTTTTAATTGGGACAAGAAGGCATGCTTCATAAATCGGAGACTTCATTTATAAATAGATATTCCAATAAAATAAATAATAGAAAATTGAAATCAGTTATATTTTTATTGCGACTGAATATATATGAATATTAATAAAGCTATTTAAAAAACACAATTTTGATATTGTTAACACAGTTATTGTGTTATACACACAGTAGTGAGGTCTGATAAAAATTAAAATTTTGAATTCCTTTTGAAACAAAATTAGCAGAATGGAACGCATTAAATAACATTATATAAAAAAAATTATAAAATTCTTTTTTTGTATCCAACTTTACGCAATCATGCACTTTAAGTCTAACTGTATAATTAAGTATGAGAAATACTTTTTTACATAAAAGTTAGATTGTTCTTTTTTAATTTATATTATATTAATTTCTGATATTCAATTTTACACATAACATTTCCTCAGTAATCTTCTTTTATTATCTATTTATTATTAATTTAGAAATTTCCATATTCATCATGTACATTGTTCCAAAGATATGTTATTAGGAAATAATATATTAAGTAACAATAAAATATGGCATATCAAATTATTCTTCCCATAATCTTCTGATCTGCTGAGAATACTCATAAAATGATAATGTTCATTTGTCAGGCTGTTACATATTTGCACGCCAAGAAAACATTGATTAATATACATTCACAGATTACTCACCAATTTGTCTCCTATTTTCGCCAAGACATTGGAATTGTACATTCTTCTTCTGTGATCTTGCCATATACTTCGGACCCATATACAAGGCTTATTGTCTCCATAAGAAATATAATAATATTGTCTATGAATAAAAACGAAACAAAATATTTCATTATCTATTTATCTAGCTAAATATATAATGCACAATAGACAAACAACATAAAATACAAGAAGGAATAAACGAAACAAAAAATAAAAATTGATGCAAATGTTTGGCACTTCTCCCAGTTCGAAAGGAAATAAAAATATTAATCAAATATAAGTACATTGTTAATGTATTTAACTATACTAATAAAAATTCAAATGTTTAAGTATACAAATGGAAAAACTAATACATGTACAACTAAAAACAAGCACTCCCATTAAACTCCTTTTTTTTAAACTTGAACTGCGTCTATCTATCAATTTTATTTACTCTTAAAATGTTTGAACTATTGATTAATAATAATAGAATCTTTTTGGTGCATTTCTCTACATAATCTGCAAAACTTTCTAATATTAAACAACTTTCAAGAAAAAGTTAATATAATTTTACATTTACAAAAGCATTGTACTCGTATAATATTAGTTATATTATACCCATTAATATATAATAAATGTGACTAAAAATATAGTTATTTTAAAAATAATATATTTATTTCAGATTGATTTTGTTGTTGTTGTTATTGTTTTCGTGTATCAGCTAGTCTAGCAATATAGGGTGTGCTGTTCCACTTTCCCAACTGAACCACATTTAGATGTAGAGTCCGACTTCTTCAGTACACACATGTCATAGATACACATCTTTAGGTTAGGCAACCATTCACAACCCTTTCATACAAAAAAAGGACAACGACAGGATGGATAGAGAGAGAAAGTACATCCATGCCCGAACCGGGATTCGAATCCAGGATACTTATCTGCAGTCACCCACTCTGACCACAAGAGAAGTTGGGCGGCCGCTGTACAAAACCAATATATATATATACATATATATATATATATATTATATATATATATATATATATAGATTGATTTTGTACCTAATATAAAAGGTATATATTAAAAATTCTATTTTACATAATAAAAAATTTAAAATGTAGTTTAATTAAGTAATCTAAAATTAAAAAACTGTAGAACTACCAAAATTTTGGAAAACATATGTGTGCAAAACTTTACAAATGCACAAATTCATCGCTAGCGCATTCATTATCAAGAAAAATAAACACAACAATTATTCAAACATTTCACAAAATTTTGCGTTGCTAAGAAATTTTATTGAGAATATATTATGCTAAAATTTTACCCAACTTAAAACATTTAAATATAATTCGCTCAAAAAAGTAATTTTATACAGACACTTTTTTAATAATTAGCATTTACATATTACTAAAGTAAGGATAATAAAATCAAATTGTTTTTTTATTCGAGAAACTTATTATTTACTTATATAAAAAATTGTTTCATATTATGCAGTGTATTAGGAAATGAAAGAAATATCTAGAACAATTTTTATCAATTAAACTCAAAAATAAATCTAAAGTGACTTTCCATTATAGAGGGGTTTTTCCAAGTAAATATTGATTTCTTCTCTTGAAAAGTGACTAGTTTCAGGGAGTGAAGTGAAATTTTATGTAAGAAATTTTATGAAGGAATTGATTTTTCTTTACAAAAAATCAATCTTTGTGGTTTCTAAATTTTAAATACTGCTTCAGAGAACTTCAAAAATATGAAAATATAATTGCGAAAAAAATATTTCATCGGGAGAAATGCATTGTGAAATATTCACAATTTACAGCAATTATATATATATATATATATACATATATATATATATATATATATATATATATATATATATATATATATATATATATATATATATATATATATATATATATATATATATATATATATATATATATATATATATATATATATATATATATATATATATATATATATATATATATATATATATATATATATATATATATATATATATATATATACATATATATATATATATATATATATATATATATATATATATATATATATATATATATATATATATATATATATATATATATATATATATATATATATATATATATATATATATATATATATATATATATATATATATATATATATATATATATATATATATATATATATATATATATATATATATATATATATATATATATATATATATATATATATATATATATATATATATATATATATATATATATATATATATATATATATATATATATATATATATATATATATATATATATATATATATATATATATATATATATATATATATATATATATATATATATATACATATATATATATATATATATATAGATATATCATATATATATATATATATATATATAATCTAATGCTGCAAAATCATTGTACTAGTGAATGTCAATTTGCCAATGTATCACTGGGATATGATAATTTCGTAAAACATTTTGTATTCATCACAATATGACATCGTTAGAATCTCTCAAAGTTTTATCATTGGTATTTTAAAATTGAATCGTGAAATCATTCTCGTTAGTGCATCACAGATTTTTAATCGGAAAAGTATAGCAGCTAAACCATTGTGAAGCTGTTTACTTCATTTACCTTCATTTACTTATTCTCGAATAAAATATAGTCTAATCATTTGCCCAACAAACTTGATGGCACGTGGAGGAACGCCAATTTACATATGTACAGTCTTTAGCAAACAATTAAATTATTTAGTAACTGAAATTAGAGAATCAATGCAAAATATAAAGAATTGTTGCGTTTATAAAAAATTTAACAGTATTTTAACTCTTTATGTCTCTGAAAGTAAAAAGAAAAATTAATCAATAAATTGGGAGAATATTTTGTGAGCTTAAAGTTTTTTCTTTATTTATTTGTTCATATATCAGAGTATATTTATATTTACTATAAATTGAAATTAATATGAAAATTAAAGAATAAGACAAATCAAAATCATTCTAAATAAAGTATTCTATGGATTTAATTTTCAATACTGAAATATTTTCTATATTGATAAATTATTAAAAATTTAAAAATGCTCATGACATAATCTTATATCATATATGTATATATGTATGT